>OY856188.1:228704363-229181243 GCA_963693315.1 Diogma glabrata | reverse complement strand
AATTTTTTTTTGTTTTTCCGTCTCCCCTCCCCGTCGTTCGGCACCAAAATTTTTCCGAAATTCCGAGATGAAGCTCATTGCAATAGGTAGATTTTTATATGAAACCTAAAAATGAGCTAAATAATAACAACGGGTCAAAAAATGGTAGCTTGTTTTGTGGATATTTTCGTTTTGTATTGAAAAATGAAGATTGCTAAAGTTTTGTCGATTTGTGGCCAGTTTTATGTAGTATTCGCTATATTTCGGCTAATTTTGATAACGTGGGTATCCAGAGCTCCTTACCAGCATCATTTATAAGTTTTATTTTTGAAAAAAAAATCCAAAAAACAAGGCAAATATGCAAGTTGTGGCAAATATGAATTGTCACCGATGCTGAATGCAAATATTTTGGGCCTATCCTGAACGTATATACTACTAGTACGAAAAAATTATTTGTTTAAAAGAAGATCAACTCTATGGTGTGTGTCTTCTGTGCATATCCTGCCCCAACTACTGAGGTTTTTAACTTCGCCTAATGAATCGTAAGCCACTGCATTGTAATGTTATTTTCGTAGACTGTTGGAGTGGTTGCTCGTGTATGTATGAAAGTTTGACGACTCTTAAGCCCTTTACACTTATAACATCAACCATGACAACTCCTTGCTTAATCAAATACGTTGTAGTGATTACGATGTTCATTCCTGCATCGCTTCATCCAGAGCGGTCTATAATTCAATTGTTTATCGTCCAATTATTTGCTTTATAATTTCTTTAAATATCTCTTCACATAAATTCCATCTTGTTCCATAGGTTATATAATTCGAACATGATAGTTCCCGAATGGTGTGACAAAAGACTAGTTGCATTAAAAATCGATAAATCAGAGTTAATTCTCTCCCTAAACCTATGGTTATTTTGCCCTTCCTCTATAGTTTCCTCAAAGTAAACAATACCCACTCAATTACTATACTACTACGTAGTAATTTTTTCACCAACATGGCTTTCACCTCTATAGTAGTCTATGGTAACCCAATAAGCGGTGGTGATATCATCAACGAGCCCTGCCATTACCAATGGATAGTATGTAACTTCACTATATTGGTAGCTGAGAATATTTTTTGGCGTAAAGATGACCTCTCTCGTTGAAAAATATGTTTTACAACAATAATATTTATAGAAAACTTATGAGGAATGAAACTAAAGACAAAACTGTTTGTATTAGCATATGGAATTTTGTAAACGATTAATTTAACATAATCATTTTGTTATACATATTATAACGATAAATTGTTCAATGATTAATTTAAATAATTAGTTTTTCACGCAGAATATATAATTTATTATTTCATTGAATAATTTAAAGTTATAGGAATGCAATCTTTTAAATATTGTTTCATTCTAATTCGTTTGATAAGTAAAAGAGAAATTATGTATTTATCGAACAACAATCGTCATTTGTATGGAATCTTATGTGAAATTCTTTTGAGTCACCATCCACCATATTTACCTGTCGCTCAAAAACATTTGATTCCTTTTCTAATTCATCGGAAAAACAATATTTTACTGATAATTATTTAAACCAAATAAAAGTAGAATCAAAACCTAGAAACCCTAAATACCTCAATCGCAATTTTCTTGCGATATTGAATGCTCCTTCGTATTAAATTCGATCACCAGATATGTCTATATTGCATGTGAAAGTGGAACGAGTTAACGTTGTAAAGTCTTTGGTTAAAAATTCCATTCCGTCCTATGTTTAAAAGTTCCATGTTCTACCCAGTCCCATGTTCAAACTGTAAAAAATTTTAGGTATTCAAAAACTGTTTTATGGTAGTTTAAAGTTTTAACCGTTGATCCAAGAATCCATCGCAAATTAAATCATTTGTATATATTTCCTATGAGTTTATTTTTATAAAAAATGTTAAACAGAATTCAAAAGCTTTTAATAAACGAATATAGTGAATTCGATGAAACGGTTATTATTGAAAGTCCATTTGCCGAAGTCACAGAAAATGGAATCGGAATTCGACAAGTCGAAATTGGATTATCACCAACAAAATTACTAATAGCTAGTGATGTTATTTTTAAGCCAAATGAAAATCCTTTTACAATTTACGATGATCAATCGTGTTTGGATCCAGAAATTGAAACACTTGAGCTCATAAGTATTGTTCCATTAAAATTATTAAAATTCAAAATGTTTCGAAAAAATCAACGACAAATTCTTCGAGTGATATTTTGTACAAATAAAATAATTTATTTTGAATTTGCCGGATATTTACTTCGGAATATGTTTTGGTGTATGTGGCGTGATCGCATACGTACATTAAAATATCATAATTATATCGCTGCATTATCGGAGGAAAGGGATTTAAATGAGATTAACAAAACATCCTCCGGTACAGATGTTACTTCGATTTCAAGTAAAAATGAATCAAAATTATTAAAATTAGCACCAGCATGCATACGTGCAGTTTTGACAAAATCCAAAATTAAATCAATCAAAACGTCATCAATATCTACAGATTCCATTGAAAGCTGTACTTTTGATATCTTTAATGATACAAGTGAGAGTGAAAAATAATAAATATGTAATATGTTTACAGTATAAATTTCTTTGTTGTTTTATCTGACATCTATAATTTAACATTTTATTATTTTTTGTTGAAACTTTAGATATATATATGCATTTTACTAATCAACGCGTTCTCTCGTGGAAAAAATATTAACTTTTTTTAGTTGAGAAACTTCGTTTGTTTTTTTTAATAATGAATAACTACTTAGTTTTTGAACTATTGGATTTGACAAAATTCTTAAGCATTATGATGATATGCAAAAAAATTGAATGGATTAAATATGTGTTGTAGGACATTTAATTTGCCACATTTGCTGAGATTGACATTATGCTGTTTATCTCTATATGTACAGCGAGTTTTTTCTGATATTCGGTCGCGATGCTTTCATCAAGAGTAGTAGTGTAGTTTAGTTCTATTTATGCTTTGTTAGATTGTCGTGCTTCGTGTTGTGTAACCATCGATCTTTACTTTTGAAACTACTATCAACTATCAACTTAACGAAAACACAAATCAAAGAATCATAAAGTAAACCAAAACCAAACGACACAATTTTGTTCCATTCACCTACATATTAATATACAATATCTAAACTACCTTCACCTCATATATTAAAAACAACAACAAAAATTTTAAAAATTAATCGTTAAATAATATACTTATGTAACGCGAATTTGTTGATGTTTATTATAAAATTGGAGAAATTTAACTTTGAAAAAATTACATAAAATGTACTCGTATGAATTCTCGTATAAACCAAAAACTATTCTGTATTCATAATCAAACCAAACCAATTTTTAAAAAAATTGTTGAATTTTGTTAATTTCCCCTCTCCAAGACGGAGTCAAAGAAATATTATTAGTTCTGTAAAATAACTAGAGTTAATCGTTATCGAACAGTAGATACTAAACAAAGTGAAGTTAATATTTAAATAAAATTTAAAAAATGTCACAAAACGGAAAAATAGTTATTATAGTTATTATTTTAAATTTAATTAGTCAAAATATAATTTTTAGTGTGCCACAAAATTTATTTGATTTATCAAAACATTTTCAATATCCAGATAAAAATTTAGCAGAAGAAGCGGTTTTGGAATATGAATCGAAGCCATCACAGTTGGACGGAAAATACGATCATTCTCAATCGTTCGCAGGAAAAGTTTTAAAAGTAATCAAAGCTCACTAGTTTTAAGAGTTTTGATTACGGTGTTGATTTCTATAATATAATTTTAGGTTGAACCACTTTTGGATCATACAAGAGAAGAAGATAAATATGGAAATACTGTTGACAGAACACAAGGTTTTAGTCGAGCTGTTATTGATGGATTTGAAAAGTTTTCGAACTTTTTAAATGCAGCTGTGGATGTAAGTAAAAATAATAGGATTATAGATAAACTTAAAAGTGCGCTTCAATATGGTGATAAAGTCAACCTTGTAATATACATTTCTGTTCAATATTTTTGATTTGAGAAATTGCACGATAATATTTCGTAAGACATTTTCAACGTAAATATAACGATCAGGATTTTAGAAACTAAGTTGTTCAAGTCATGATATTTGTCATATTACCTTTACACTAATTGACGGTAAATCATAGTGTAAGCTTCCCCCGAATGACATGTTGCCTTGGAAACCCATAATAGAGCCAAGCTATGGGTAAAACCATGTTGATTCCATTTACTAAAACGAAAAAACTCAACAATTCTATCGAGAAATCCCATAAGGATAGTGTTAGGTAATTCCACTAGAGCTCTAACGATATACTTAATGAAATTTAATGGAAATTTTGTTGGATAGTAAACAGCCAATAAGGTGGATCTTTATATGCTACCTTAAACTAGACCTGTACGCCTATTCCGGCATCTCCCTGGGAATTGGGAATTAAGAAAAAAGTGCAATAAATGAAATAAAGAAATATTTTCTAATACGAATTTGTTATTTCCCGCGACACGGAATACTAGTTGTGAAAAAATTGCTATAAATTATTTCTCAATTCCTATTCCACGATGTACCGGAATAGGGCTACTGGTCACAAAGAGATTAAAGGAAATTTATAGACAATATTTTAGTAATTGAAGTCTCTTATATCAGTTTCGAGCCCTGAATTTATATGAAAGATCCTTCAGTCTAAGAAACACACAAAGTATATCCAAGCTTGCCCGAAATAAGTTTCTATTTTTCTATCAGCCACCCATTTTTAGGCATTTTACGACACTGCAATCTAATTTTTTCCAAATGATTCATTTGTAGAAATTAATTATTACTGTTTAATTAATCCATTAACTGTTGTTTTATTGCATTCTAGAAACCAGTTCAAATCTCATATAATATATCAAGAGGAATAACAAATAAATTAAATAATGTTGGAGCATATGTAAGTGGTCTTGCATAAAATCAAAATACTAAAATGTATGTCAACGGTTACGTTTAAATTGTGACCAAAGTCATGTATATTATTTAATATGGAGAAGAAGACGATACAAAATACGAAATTAAAATTTACTTTTTTAATTCAAAATTTCACTTTTTCTTTAATTTTTTATTATTTATTTATTCATTAGTGTTATTGTAAAGTAATTGTTAATTGTATAATATTTGTACATAGTTGATTACGATTGTTTTGTATAAATAAATTTGTTGCAATTCTTGTAATTATTTATTGCTTAGAGGAATCTATTACGGGTTTGTTTTGTTACAACACATACCATAAAGGTTAGCATTGGATTAAAATGGGAATTTACACGCTATAACCAACATTTTTGCTCTCTCTAAAACATTTTTAAGGGCTGAGCTAGTCAGAGACGGCAAATCAAAAGATATCGTAAAATAAATAAAAGTTTAAATTGCACCCGAGAACTAAACCATTACACTTCCGAACTCTGTGGAAATAAACAAGGTTAAAGACCAGCTTACAGATCTGGCAGTATTGATTTAAAAAAAACTAAAACTCACTTCGAAAACTACTGCTTTTAAAATAGCATTAACGTATGGAGTATAAAAATTGCAGAAGTTCACTGCGTTTTAGCTAACTGAAACAAGCATGAGTAACAAATGACTGACGTGTACTGTTTAAAGTGGTAATCTAATTTGAAACGAAACACGAGACATGTTATGATCTCCTCTTACATTTGATATGCCATTTGCCAAGATTGGTGACAATTTATTTTTCTGAATTTCAAAAAGAGTAGATTAACCCCTTCATTTGATATATGTCATTTGGCAAGATCAGTGACAATTCATTTTTTTGGATTTCAAAAAGGGGAGATTAACCCCTTGCATATTTGCCAAGTTTTTTCGAATTTTTTTTTTCTAAAAAAAACTGAAAAATGGTGCTAGGGAACTTCTGAATATCCATATGTTATCAAAATTAGCCGAAATATGACAATTCATTTTTCTGGATTTCAAAAATAGTTATAGATTAACTCCTTGCTTATTTGCCAAGTTTTTTCAAATTTTTTTCCCAAGGAGGCTTTGGATAGGAGGCTAAAAGGAGGCTTTAAAAGGAGGCTTTGGATAGCCATGTTATCAAAATTAAACGAAATATGACGATTACTGCATAAACCTAAAAATCGATAAAACAAGCGACCTTCACATTTTCATACTAAACGGAAATAACCACAAAACATGCTGCCCTTATTTGACCCTTTTCCATGTCCTCTTTTGCAACCAAAAAAATGTGCCCGGCATCTTTCTTCACAATAATGATTTTTGTCCTCTTTTTGATCATTCCTCAAACATGTATCAAACGCTAAAAAACTAAATAATAGTAGATTGTAATACTAGTGCGAATGCGTTTTCCAAACAAAAGTTAGTTTGCAGCACGACCGTAGGGAGTACTGCAATAACTCGCGTTTGGAAAACGCATTCGCACTAGTAATACACACTATTTTTTGTAACAAATGCATAAAATTTATAAATATTTATGTAATTGCCAATTTAATCATTTATTTAACACTGTTATAAACAAATTTAAGATATTTAAATAATTAAAGTGCGCCATCTTCGTTGTAATAGTTGTAAATTATACTAGCCAGCTGCAAAATGTTACTAAACTGTTAACATTTAAAAAAAATAAACATAACAATCCAACAACGGATTTATAAAAAACATAGTAATACAACTAACAACTGTTTACAATTTTAACAACTGGTTTTTTTGAAAACCCAAAATAATTGTTTTTTTTTTGCAATTCAAATGATTTTGGATTGTGTTTAAGTTGCTTTTACTATATGGTAAGTTATTTAAATTACTATTTTGATATTTTAATGGTATAAAAGTATTATATTTAGGATAGATTTAACTACAAATCTCACATACAGGCGGCATGCGTTCCAGGCATACAAAATATTTGTTGCACGATCAGGCGAATTTTCATGTTTACTGATTCGTAAATAAACATAGTAAGCTTCGTTTAAAAATCAAAAGTCGGTAAGTAATTATTTACCAACCATACAGTCGGTAAGTAATTACTTACCGGTAAGGGAGACCCCAGGATGTGAATAAAAACGACTTTTATTCAAATAATTATGTAGGTTAATTAACTAGTAAATTGTCGCCTGCAAATTTAAATAATATTCTTTTAAAAATATTGTAATCAAAAGGTTTAAAAGCAATTACTATTTTGAAATGAAATTTTAAGAAATCTTATTTAAAATATTAAAACTTAGAAATGAATTTATTATTTAAATAATTTTAATTGAATTTTTATTGATCGTGCAAAAAATATGATAAGCATTTTGGGCATTAAGAGTATTACCGATTTCGGATACATTAGAGATCTCGACTTCGTCTTGATCTCAAAACATATATCCTCAATCGGTAAAACACTCTTACTGCCCTTAATACTTAAATAACTATTGTGGTCATATGTGCAGAAAAATAGATTTTTTCTACTTCAAGCTACGAAAATGTCATTTTAATATATATGATATAGTAAAACCTATGTGAAAGGAAAACTTTTTCTAAGTAGTGACTGAAAATGTTTTCAGTCACTAGGACTGAAAGTAAATAAGTTTCGGTGGTCGCCTACAGGTGGTGGTTATTTAAAGGATTGAATATTGGATTGAATATTTTAATTGAATTTGATTTACTGTTTCTGTTGTTGTTTCGGTTGCTGTGTTTATTTCTGTCAATA
This sequence comes from Diogma glabrata, assembly GCA_963693315.1. Taxonomy (NCBI): domain Eukaryota; kingdom Metazoa; phylum Arthropoda; class Insecta; order Diptera; family Cylindrotomidae; genus Diogma; species Diogma glabrata. The sequence continues at coordinate 229,173,558 of OY856188.1, read as the reverse complement.
TCGCAGTATTTTGAAGGGATTGAATATTTTGAATATTTTGATCGAATCGAATCGAAACTAATCATTACATCAATTGTGTGTAATTATACCGCATTTAGAGCGACATAGCAAATTAGTAGATAGTATATTAATTTGCATCATGTCATATTTAATATGAGTTTACAGCGTGGATTGCAAATTAAATCTTTTATGACATAAACACATTTTAATTTAGTTTAGTTTAAATTGGTATCTGTCAAACTTTTAAAAAAGTTAAAAAAAATATGATAACTGGACCATTCCTCAAATTATTTCTCTGCATGTTGAACTGTTGAATATTTGACGGAGAAAAGAAATTTGATGATTTAAATATTTAGGAACAGGATGCGGTGTAGAAATCAAACATTTTTATTTGCATTGGTGTTTACAGCGTCAAATATCAATTTGAAAATAATTTGCTAAATCTAGATATCAAATTAGTTGCAAGCTATTAAAATAAAAAGTGTTTACAACACAGATTTAAATTGCATCTACTAATTTGCTATGTCGCTGTAAACGTGGTATTAATTAATTAAACTAATAAGGCCCGCTATACACTTGAGCTAAACTATGTGAACTATGCGAACTATGTTTTTTGTATGCAACGTAATTATACAAAAAAACATTACGGAAACAAAACAACTAAAAAAATAAAATAAAAAAGGAAACATTACATTCATTACATTTTGTTTAAAAAATATTATTCGCGTTAAAACACTATTTTTTAAAAAACATAGTTCGCATAGTTCCCATAGTTTAGCTCAAGTGTATAGCGGGCCTAATAAGTGTGATTTTTTTTCTATTTCGGAGAAATCGGGGCGATAAAATAAAATTTGTATCAGATATATCGTATAATTTTTTCCTCCGATAATTAACTGTCAGATATAAAATATATTCTCTGAGTTCTTTCCGCCAAAAAAAAAAATAAAAAAAAATTTATTAAATAAATAAATAAATTTTATTAAAAAATTTATTTTTATTTGTTTTTAATTGAAACTTTACCTACAATTTTTTAAATTTATACTTTAAACGATGACTTTCAGTCGGTAACAAAAATATCTGTAATATCGGTAAAAGTTTTTAGAGAAAATATATGAACTATTTTCATTATTTATATTGTCAAATTCATCTACTAAAAACTTAAAAACGACATATCTAAATTTGACTGTGTAAAAAATAAACAAGATTGTATTTATATATAGCATTTTTACCAGTGTAAAATAATGTTGTTATGGTGTTAGTCTGTTATTATTCCATCTGTAGGTGAACACAATAATAACATTATTTTACACTGGTAAAAATGCTATATATAAATACAATCTTGTTTATTTTTTACACAGTCAAATTTAGATATGTCGTTTTGTAAGTTTTTAGTAGATGAATTTGTAAATATTATCATTTATATTTACAAGCGTAGAAAAAATAGCGTTTTCTACGCGTGGTAAAAACGTTTTTGCGTTCCTGAACTTATTCCAGTCGACGCTATCGCCTCGCGTGGACAAACCGTTCAGTGACGCAAAAAGAGACGTTTTACCACTTGTATAAAAATCTGCTATTTCTTTTATTCTATTCTAGTACAAAATTGAATATTTTTTGTGCATGTGTTACAAAAAATTATTTTTCCTCTAGTTTTGTCTTTAAAATGTAAAGAATTCTTATTCAGTTTAAGCTAGTAAAAGATTTTCACAGTTGCTTAAAAATTTGTAGCAAAATTTTCGTAATTAAATGTTCATATGATTTTGCAATTTTAGCAAATTATTTTATACGTAATTGAAATTGTTGAGTCGGAGTGACGTGAATAATCCATAATATATGTTTTAAATATATTTAATAATTACAAAAACACCAATTTTTATTCACTTATTTTTTATTAATGACCGGTTTCGATTTTCAAAAAATGCAATTCAGCAAATTAAACCTGTCGATGATTTTTTGAAAATAGAAACCGGTCGTTAATAAAAAATAAGTGAATCAAAATTGGTGTTTTTGTAATTATTAAAAATATTTAAAACATATATTTTATACGTCATACAATATTTTTGTCATAAGCTAAAAAATTTACGAGAATTTGTTTACATAGCAACAAACAACAAACAATTATTTTCAACTTCAAACTATTTATTTTCATGACATACTGGAAAACATTTGTATTTTTTTATTTTTTTGCATATCAATAGTCGCTTTTCAATCGAGTGAATTGTTGAAGGAATTGATTGTAGCCAATTGGTCTAATATTCAGTAAATCATCAAAAATAGAGCAAAAACAACAGAAACAGCAATTTTTTGACATTTAAAAAATACAGTAACCAAAATCGAAAAATTATACACAAACAAATATCTACCGATTTAATTTTTTATTATTTTTAACGTTTGACCACAAACCGTAAATAAAAAAATATGAATATGTTGAACTGAAGAACTTATTTTTTCCTTCACTTTATCCAAATTCAATTTAGTTTTGTAGTTGCTCAGTTTACGTTCAGTGTAAACTGAATATTACCATTGGAACATGCAAATTCCGGAATGCAATTCAGTTTAAGTGAATGATTCACTAATTCACTCGATTGGAAAGTAACTATAATAGAAATTGTTTCTTAGTTTTTAGCTTATAAAGTGAAGCATTAAATCTTGTATACTGGCGTTACAGGGTATTACGCACATCAAGCAACATCCATCCCTCGGGTTACATTGAGTCGTTTTTCGGGCGTTATAACCTATAAAACGTGGTAGCATAAATAGCTATTTCAAACAAACTTGGATCTCATTAATATAGTTCGCGATGAATTCCGCATACAATTTAAATGAAGAATACAAAATCGTGTTAAATGGTGCAAAGTAAAAACTGAACGACTTAATTTAACTTAGGAAGATTAAATTTGATAATAACACTGCAACTGGAGAAACAGGTAAACGCTAGTTATTCATATGCACCTCAAACAACAACAGTCAATAGTTTGGATGTTTAAAAATGAACTAAAATAAGCCAAAGTTGTTCATTCACAATTTGTTTATAAATTACTTGCATTAACACATTTAATAGAGCGTACCACTAGAAAACCAGATAATACTGATCATAACCCGAATTGTTTTTGACCCATAAACCCAACACTGCTGAGACAAAATCTACCAGCTCTTTGGATCATTGGTATCTCGCCCACACTAATTAAAGTCAATTCTTATAATTTATAATTATAATTATAATTATAATTTATTATATTTTATCCTTATTATAAAAGTTTCTGAATTCAAAAAAGAAATAAATGAAAATGATTTAACAAAAAAAAAATGAATAAGAAATGAAAAAGAAATGAAAAGGAAATGAAATGAAAATGCCTTTTCATTACTTTTTCTTAAATTTTTCATTACTTTTTCATTTCTTTTTTATAACATTTTCATTACTTTTTCATTAATTTTTCATTACTTTTCATTGCTTTATCATTACTTTTTCATTACTTTTTCATTGCTTTTTCTTTATTTTTGCATTACTTTTTAATTACAAAAGTAATGAAAAAGCGAAAGTAATGAAAATTTCGAAAGTAATAAAAAAGTAATGAAAAATCAATAAAAAATAATGTATTAATAGCGGGAAACTAATGAGAAAATAATGAAACAGTAAGGAAATAAGTAATGAAAAATCTACAAGAAATAAAGACACTGTTTTTCATGAGTCAAAATTTGTTCGTAAAACGTAAAACGTTTTCATCTCGCGTAAGAAATGCAATTTTTTCTACAATCATAAATATATAAACGATCGATATTGTGTGTTATATTGTGTGTTATATTGTGTGTTGAATGGTAGCACGCTGCACTAGTGGTAGCACGTTGGACTTTTAAGGGAAACATTAACAACCATCAACACACCGGTTTTTAGAACGTGATCATCCAGGATGATGGATGATCAAAGTAGAGACAAGTTCAACTTTTTGATCACTTTGGATGATAGTTCTGGATGAATCATCCAAAGTGAATCGTGTAAACAAAAAGTGAAGCATTATTATTACTGTTTTTATTTAATTGAGTTTTGTTTTATACAAATTTTTCAGACTTATAAAAGAAATCATAAGCAAAATCATTGTCATATTATGGTTATATTGTCAGGTTATGTTTTTTCAGGAATTGTTTTGTGTTTCAGAAAAATCGTAATAATATTAAATTATATATAAACATAAATATGAAAAAATATGATTATATGTGTATATGTATTGATTTTGGAATTAATTTTGGATGATGCGTGTAAATGAAAAGTGATTTCACTTTTACTTTCACTAAGAGGAAATCATCCAAAATGATTATCCAAAGTGAACCGTGTAAATGCGGCTTTAATTAGAAATCGACACCATATAACATTCAAAAATCAAAGTTCATGATATTCTATTTTTTCATGGTTTCCTTGTTTTAAAAACTTTGTAAAATTACATGAAAAAACCATAGCAACTAAAATTTGTTATTTATTGTAAAAAAATAATTTTTTACAGGGAATTAAAGCTGCATGAAAATTGACTTTTTATATGCTATCTCAGAAAAAAAAGTTTTTTCATTGTGCATGCATGCTCAGATAGTAAATTTAATCCTTTTTTTGACAAAATATTTTTCTTCTCGGAAATAAAAATAATCTTTTCTGATGAGTTTTAAAAATATTGACCGCACCCCACTCTCCTAATAAAAGTTTGTACTCTTTTTAGTAATTCTCGATCTGGTCAACCTTATAGTACGAGATCCGGCTGCAGGATTAGTGCGCTCATCGATTTTTTGCTAAAACCAAATTTTTATGTATATTTATAATTAGGAGAATATATATCTACCAGGTTGCCTATCAAAATTTGGCCGCCAGTATTTTTAATTAAATTATTTTTAATCGATTTTTGGGAAAAAATTTCGTTCACTTGTTTTTTAAATAAAATGTCGTCTCCATCACGGCAAATTATATAACGATTCTAAAAAATCTCGGTTGCCGTTGCGCGCCTGGCCGCACCTCTTCGCAGCCAGGCGTAAACAGGTATGATTTTGATACATTTATACGTTCATAACGTACATTGATTAATTCTATATCAAATTAAAGCTAATTTTTTTCTATTTATTATCATATATGGTTGCCTAATTAAATCCGGCCGCAAATAAGGGTTGCTGGCTGTTAAAGATGATAAATATTTAAGGTAGAGTGAAAGAGAGTTAAATCAATATTAATTTTTGGGAAACATTCCTAGTTTATCCCCCCCCCCCCCCTTCCCCAAATAAATTTACGTTTTTTTTTCAGATAAATAGAAAGATTAGATGCTCTGCATCCTAATTATGAAAAAAAAAATTGCGGAAATGAGGGGGTCAAAAGTTATAAAGGATCAAACTTTCAATTTTACCTTGGTCCCCCTGCGTCGCAGGGGACGCGGAGGCGACGCGGGGGGGTCGCATGAGGGGGGGGGGGAGGGTGTCGGTGCTATTTTTGATCGAAGTTGTGCAAGGTCGCAGAAGCGAGTCAAAAAAAAAAATCAAAAATCAAATTCTTCTAAAAACTCAAAGGGGGGACCAAGGTATTTTTTTAAATTGTAATAATTTAGTGTGTGATAAAATATAAATAAATAATAAATAAAAATAAGGAAAAAAAGAAAAAAAAAACTAAAAAAAACCAAAGGAGGGACCAAGGTAAAATTGAAAGTTTGATCCTTTATAACTTTTGACCCCCTCATTTCCGCAAATTTTTTTTTCATAATTAGGATGCAGAGGACCTAATCTTTCTATTTATTTTTTGAAAAAAAAAACGCAAATTTATTTGGGGGGATAAACTAGGATTCTACCAGTTTTTGTTGTAATTTTTAAATTTGTCATTTTGAAAAGGAAGACAATTTTTTTGGAGTATTTATTAAGTCGTCTCTATTACTCCCCGGTGGTTGAGAACACTAACATTCGACGCATGCGCAATGGCTTAAGAGCGTCGCACAGCTGGCAATCGCTATCCTCGTCTGACAAATGATGTTACGCGCTAGCTCTCTTTCACTCTACCTTAAATATTTATCATCTTTAACAGCCAGCAACCCTTATTTGCGGCCGGATTTAATTAGGCAACCATATATGATAATAAATAGAAAAAAATTAGCTTTAATTTGATATAGAATTAATCAATGTACGTTATGAACGTATAAATGTATCGAAATCATACCTGTTTACACCTGGCTGCGAAGAGGTGCGGCCAGGTGCGCAACGGCAACCGTGAATTTTTAGAATCTTTATATAAATTGCCGTGATGTATACGATATTTTATTTAAAAAACAAGTGAACGAAATTTTTTTCCCAAAAATCAATTAAAAATAATTTAATTAAAAATACTGGCGGCCAAATTTTGATAGGCAACCTGGTAGATATATATTCTCCTAATTATAAATATACATAAAAATTTGGTTTTAGCAAAAAATCGATGAGCGCACTAATCCTGCAGCCGGATCTTAGACTATTAAATAAGCCGAAATATGACGATTACTCCATAAAACTGGCCAGAAATCGACAGAACTTATGCGATCTTCATTTTTTCATACAAAACGAAAATAACCACAAAACATTCTGCCATTATTTGACCCGTTTTCGATATAGCTCACAGTTCAACACGTGAGCAATTTTCCAAGAGCGGTGATAACTGTATGATCTAAATTTCCAAAAGCATAGGTCAACATATTTTGCATGTTTTATCGTTCTTCAAATTTTGAATTTTAAAAAATATAAGACTAAGACCAAGAATTGACAATATTTTTACACATTTTTATTTAACTTGAGATTGACAGTTGTGTTGGGTTGAATTTCGTCATAAATTTTTCAGCTACTTCCCATTATGGGATTAGTCTTAAATTAAAACAACAAGTTTATTGAACCAGTCTGTACGCGTTTCTAAAAGTTTTAGACTAAAAAACTTAGTAAAACTGAAAAAAAAATTCAATTTTTATACAATTTTTTCTCCATCTCTAAGAGAATCTTTTCTCCATCTTTAGAATTTATATGAAAATCCATAAGATCTGAATGACCTATTTCCCGCGCTGGAATTGTGCTCATACTGAGCTGCCGTGCTAAGCACAGAAATGGTAACTTGTATTTTTGACATTTCGAGTTATTAACAATTTTTAATTTTCAATTTTCACAGTCAAACTAATCAAAACTATATTTCTAGTCAAAAAAAATTTCAAATTTGGTTTGAGTCAGAGAGATAGAGGGTTATATTATTTGTTAATGTTAATAAAATATTAATTATTGGATAATTAAATAGTAAATTTGATACTTTTAAAGAAGATACGGTATATTTAAAAGAGTAATTTTTTAATGAAAAAATTAATTAAATGGTTTAATTATATGATAAAAATGTCCATCGACTGTTATTATATCATCTTAGATTCATAACTCATTTTTGACAAAAAAGCAAGTTACCCTTTTTGTGCTTAGCACGGCAGTGAGTATATCATTATAAAAGAGGACATATTACACATTTTTGTCATTTTTATATGAAAAAATGGCCATAAATTGTAAATAATGAGCAGTGGCGGATCAAGGCATTTCAGCGAAGGGTGCAGATTAGGTGGCGCCCTTTAATTTTCCAACTTCAACTTCTACTGATTGGGAGGCTATACGAAGCAGTCCAATCTATCCAATTTATAGTATGAAAGGGCCAATGGCTACTATATTCCCTTTATTAAGAATAAAATTAAAAAATTTAAATTATACTAAAAAAAAAATTGACAGAGAAAAAATTCAACGTCTATATTCTTCAAAGGCTACTTTATTTATAGGCCAGGAAAAATAGTATTTTAACAACAAAAAAATTCGTTACAGCAAACTGACAGCGGGATATTGTAGAACACGATATTGTAAAAGAGGGAAACATAAATCGAACCAGCAGCTGCTATCCGGGGGAGAATGGGGAGGGTTTTTAGGGGTTGAAAAAGGTTTTCGTGATTTCTGGCTAAACCGTGCATCCTATCAAAAAGAGTTATATGTAAAAGTTGTAGAAAATAAAAAGATCTACACTTTTTGTACGGACCATTTTTACCCTCACCTCAACATTTTTCGAAAAAAATGCGAAAAACCGATTTTTTTCTTTTTTCTTGTTTTCTTTTACAAAAAAAATTTTATGAAGTTCAAATTTTGGAAAAAGATACCTCCATTTATTGGAAAAAGGCAGCAATTTTTTCGGAGGGAAATATTTAGACGTTGTTGTTAAAATTAATTTTTTTGGAAAAAAAAATTAAATTTTTAACTACGATTCCTCTTAAAACTACGCCTCCTAAAGAGTTCAGTTTTGACTCATTTATTCGTTCTTACGTCTATTTTTGATAAATGGTAAAAAAAGTATAAATCTATGGACAAAAAGGCGGGAAAATTGAAAAAACCGAAAAAATTGCTTTTTTCGTAGTAATTTGCATATTTATCGTTGAATAATTGTTACTAATTAATAAAATCATATTATTTTTTTTATTATTACGTAAACAACGATCATTCGGAAATACATTTATGAATAATTAGATGCTTTCGTTTTCGAACTTGATAAAAATTGTTCGAAGAAATAATCAACAATTAGAATTTCAGTCGTACTAAAAATCTTAAAAATTAAATATCTCAAGAACACGAATATTAGCCTCTTTGTAAATTTGTAATATTTTAGAGTAAGGATAGAACTGTTTTTACAAAAAAAAATAAATTAAATTTCAATTGATCTTCAACCCAAGCGCCAACTTTAAAAAAGTTTTTCAATATTTTAATTTAAAAATTAATTACAAAAACAATTAATTATTTTTTTTTGCAAACGATTAACTAATCACCTACAAAAAAAAAAAAGTTTGATAAAATTGGTAAAGCCGTTCTTGAGCAATTTGATTTCGAAAGTACGTGGGATTGGCAGAATTTTCATTTTTCTAAAATATTTAATGCTTATTTTAGTTTATAATATATGATAATTAATATATGATATATTTTAATTTAATATGAATTTTTTATTGTAATTGAAAGGAAAATTCACTATCTATTTGATAAATTTCAGCAAAATCTGCAACTGGCATATTTTTGCTAACAAATATTCGAATTGGTTTTTATCGTCGAACAAAACGTCTGTCTGTAATTTGAGCATGTTTTGGGTAAAATATTAAACCTTCAGAAAACCCAAAAAAAGCTTATTTAGTACCTTCTTTAAACCTCATTTAGTACCTTCTAAACCCAAAATAAGTTTAATAGAATCAGTAAACTTGGGTTTAGTGTATGGCACAAAGTACAAAAAAAATCTATCTATATTCAAATGTGTTTTTCTCAAAAACAAAAAATAACAATTGTCCTTATAGGTTTAGTATGTTTTAAGTAAATAACAAATTTGTAAAATATAAAAAACATGAAAGAAAACTAAAAGGTACTTTTTGAGATCGCCATGTTTGAAGAATAAAATTTACTTTTTTGTTACCTAAATAAACTAAAAGTAACGAAAGCATATAATTGTTGACAACGGACAGAGCTGTTCGAAATAAAAAAACAATAATGTTATGTAAATAGTCATACTTACCAATAATATCTCTGTCCTTCGTCAAAATATTTGTTGAATAACCTCAGTCAACATTTCGTGGCTGTTTGTTTTGTTGTCTCTGAAAAAAGAAAGAAAAAAATTGACTTGTATTAATTGGTTAATTACTTTAATTTAAGCTGTTAATTTAAGTTTCTTAATTAACTTTGCTTGGCCGTCGGGATTTTTATTAACACTGGATATTGTCTGTCTGCAAATGTTACAATTATTTATATTAAGTTGTTCAGAACTTACAAGTCTTGCAATCCATGACATCTCCAGCTGTTGATGTTTCCGATCCATAGAATAATACTGAAAGAGAAAGGTTTTATTAATTTATTGTTTGTAATTTAATCAACTAATTTTACCTTTAATAATATTATTGTTTTTTGAAATGTCAATTTTTGACATTTAGTTTTCATCTGATGAGTTCACGTTCTCACCACTTGGCAAGATTTATCATATCTTGTGTCGATACGACAGTATTTAGTACTAATTTATGCTAATGTTGAACACGTGAGCTCTGCAGTCAATAAAATGATTAGTTTTTTGGCTATATATTTTAGATTTTATGATTAATAAGTCTTCTTCTTCGTTTATTTTTTGAGAAGTGATGGTTAATTTTTGAGTAGTTAATTTACTACAAATAATGTTCAGAAAAAATGTAAAATTAATGTGAATTATAAAACATTGTAAAACAAAAAAGTTTTTAAAATAAAATAAATAGTTCTACATTTAATTGGTGAAATTGTGCAGTGGTGTTTTTTATGTTCATCTGCCTGCCAGTGTGATACCGAAAGTATTGTTGCATGGCCGCCATATTTAAGCATCAGAATATCTGATTGTAATGCTGATTAATTTTCACAAGGAGTGAAATTCATGTTACAAGCCCTATTTGGCACAGTGTCTTCAAACATTTTTTACTTCTTATGAAATTCATTTTTTAATTCATTGCCCTTTTTTAGGCAATACAATAATTTACTAGCACATGCCAACTGAGGCATTGATGAGTTGGCACACAATGATCATCATCATCATTCATATATGCTGCTGTTAGGCGTGCTAACTGTGGACACGCACATTATCCATCAATTTGTATTATGTCATCACTAGTCATATATTATTTTATCAGTCGTCATCATTGTTAGGCGTGCTAACTGTGGACACGCACATTATCAATCAAGTTATATCATATCACCAGTCGTCGTATATTATATTATCAGTCGCATTCATATTATACAATCAGTCGTCATCATCAACATTTGCCATTCTTAGGCGTGATAACAGTGGACACGCATACTATCAATCAAGTTATATCATATCACCAGTCGTCATATATTATATTATCAGTCGCATTCATATTGTATTATCAGTCGTCATCATCATCTCCTATCATGGCTAGGCGTGATAACAGTGGACACGCATAACATCAATCAATTTGTATTATATCATCAGTCGTCATACATTATTATTATCAGTCGTCATCATCAACATTTGCCATTCTTAGGCGTGATAAGAGTGGACACGCATACTATCTATCAAGTTATATCATATCACCAGTCGTCATATATTATATTATCAGTCGCATTCATATTATATTATCAGTCGTCATCATCATCTCCTGTCATTGCTAGGCGTGATAACAGTGGACACGCATAACATCAATCAATTTGTATTATATCATCAGTCGTCATACATTATTATTATCAGTCGTCATCATCAACATTTGCCATTCTTAGGCGCGATCACTGAGGACACGCATATAATAAAACCAAAATTCTTGATAGCTCTCTGGCTTTTTATTTAACGTCGTTCGTCAAAAAGAAAACATACAGTCCACTGCCAAGTCAGAGGCGCCTTCATTTTGGTCCTTCGAGCTGGATTTGCCACCGGAACACAGCTGTCATCACAAAGGAAAAATAGTAGAAAACCGTATCGTCTAGATTGGTTTCTCAGGTATTCCTTTAATTTTAGTTTTAAACATTTAAGTAATCATATTATATTTAAAACCATAAATTAATATACTAAAATACAAATATCTTTTAAATACAAATTATATTAACATTAACTTTGAGGTTTAAACGATACACGGTCACATCAATAAGTAGTCAAATAAGTGTCAGTGATCTTTCTGTCGTTGTAGTTGGTTTTCCTTGTTACAACAATTCATTATACGTATTTCGAGCATTGTCAATTTTAGGTTCCAAAACAGTTCGAACCCCGGTTCCTAGTTCACTCATTGGTTCAGTAATTCTCCTTTGTGTTAATTTTCAACCCGCATCATGGCTGAATTAGAGCTCCTCAAAAAGCAGCGTGCTGCGTTTGAGGGCCAATTGACCAATTTTAAGACCCAAGTTCCAACTGCTGAATCATTTGGAGCAGTCGAAGTTCTTCTTAGTCGGCTTCAACGTGTTTACGACAAGTACGATGGTGTCCAGTCCAAAATCGAGATAGCAGATGATTTTTCTACTCCTGATCGCTCTGCCTTTGAGGAAGAATATAGTAAGTTAGAGATCGTATTGAGAGATAAATTGCACGATCTCAAAAAATCGGAAGACAGTTCCCTGTCAACCTCATTTCACAATACGTCCCAGCATGAGCTAAATTCTAATACTAATGTCTCTGCCGGAGTTAGACTTCCAGAGCTTACGCTGCCGTTCTTTAGTGGTTTGGAATCTGAGTGGTTATCGTTTCGAGACATTTTTGTTGACTTAATCCACACGAAGGCTTTAGACGAAACAGTTAAGTTCTTATATTTAATCTCAAGTATTCGAGCAGGGTCTGCGTTTGCATTAATCGAGAGTCTTCCCGTAACTGCTGCTAACTACACTGTGGCTTGGAAATTATTGTGCGATAAATATAATAACGAAATATCGATTCAACGGCACCATACCCGAGAACTCTATGACGCCCGAACTCCTCAGGAGCACTCAGCTAAAGCTCTCCAAATGTTTGTTGAGAAGATCTTCAAACATTATAATGCATTAAAATCCCTAAAGGTAGCTGTTTCTGAATGGGACTTAATTCTAGTTCACCACCTCATACAACGATTGGACACGGCATCTAGGGTCCATGTGGTAAAACAAACCAAAACAAATGATTTGCTTCGGTTTGACGAATTAATTCAACTGTTGCGTAACCGAGTCAGAGTGCTCGAGACATTAGCATCTACATCAGCTCACACTCATTCTCGAGTGAATAAGTCATACAAACCAGTCGCTCTAAATGTCACCCACACACCGCCGGCAAGTTCGTCCGACAAATGTAGTTGTTGCTTGGGAAACCTGATGTTCTGTAGATTGATGAAGTAAATAAAAAGACTTATATTTTATTTACTATAAAGTATTATTATTAGTTTTAACACTACAGAAATACATTTTGACAATGAGCCTAGGTGATTAGAATAAGATAGGTGTAACATAATATGTACTAGATGTTCAGGTTGTACAACTGTAGAATTGCAAATACTAAAGTTAGAATTACCAATTCAACACGCCCCTTTAATTCTAACTTCATTGGAAATATGAATTTATTTTAAAAATAAACAATCGAAAATAATAAAGTTGTTCTTCAAACACTTGTAATCTTGAATTCTTGAAATTTTAATAATTTTTGTCGTGTAAACCAATTCCACTGGTAAATTTTTTATGTAAAGGACCAAACAACGGTTTAGTCATGATGTCCGCTAAGTTTTCTTTCGTGTTAATTTTTTCTAACACAATTTCTTTATTTTTTATAACTTCGCGTACGTAGTGATATTTAATATCAATATGTTTAGTATTGAACTTATACACTGGATTTTTTGATAGTTCAATAGCAGCTGAATTATCACAATAAATTTTTGTAGGTTTTTGCACAAGTGTCGGGTCAATTTCTTGTATAAGTTTTTTTAGCCAAGCAGCTTCTTTGCATGCGGCTTCTAAAGCCATATACTCAGCTTCGCATGATGATGTAGCTACTGTTCTCTGTTTTTTTGAACTCCAGGATATCGGAGCACCCATGAACATGAAAACATAACCACTGATGGATTTCCTGTCTTGCTCATCATTGGCCCAATCTGCATCTACATAGCCGATTAGGACATTTTCTGGTTGTTTTGAAAAACAAAGACTTAAATTCTGAGTTTCTTTTAAATATTTTAAAACACGTTTGACTGCTGTTATATGCGCTTGAGCTGGATAGTTATTATATCTAGATAATTCACATGCAGCATAGCATATGTCCGGTCTCGTAGTTTGACTCAAATACAAAATGGTTCCAACGCATTCCTGATACGGAAAACGGGCTTCTCTTCGAGTTTCATTCAAATCCGAATTTTCGACAAAGCTTGATAATTTCTGACTTGCATCCAACGGAGTATTCGAGGGATTACAATCTTGCATGTTGAATTTTTGAATAATCTGATTTATGTATGTTTTTTGCCGGAGATATATCTCTTCTTCTTTGTTGTTATGGTTTATTTGAATGTTGAGAAAGTATTTCAACTCTCCAAAATCTTTAACTATGATGTGTTCTTTTAGAAAATTAAAGAATTGATTCTTCACTTTAATTGAATTTGCCAAAACTATCAAATCATTTACATAGACTGCGACGTACATTAGATTCTCTTCTTTTCTAAAAATGAATACGCACATATCAGTTGAACATTGTTTAAAGCCCAAATCCAATATGAGTTTAGTTAGTTTCTCGTTCCAATTCTTCGAACTTTGTTTCAAGCCATACAAAGCTTTGCTCAATTTCAAAACCTTGTTTTTATGATTCATGTATTTATACGGGGCCGGCTGTTGAACGTAAATGTCCTCCTGCAAGTCCCCATTCAAAAATGCTGTTTCAACGTCAAAATGGAAAATCTGCAAGCCATCTCGCAGCGCTATGCCCAGCAAAAATCTAATTGTTGAATATCTCACGACAGGTGAAAAGGTGTCTTGGAAATCTGATCCATATTTCTGCATGAACCCCCTTGCCACCAGTCTTGCCTTAAACTTTGAAATTTCACCTTTTTCATTTCTTTTAATCTTAAAGACCCATTTTAAACTGATTGCATTTTTGCCTTCTGGTAGATCGACTAAACTCCAAGTTTTGTTTTTTTCTAATGACATCATTTCAGAGTTCATTGCTTGTTTCCACTGATTACTAAAAGGTCCTTCAACGGCACTTTGCCAAGATAAAGGCTCTTGCTCTTCGATTTCACTCTCAACAAACATAACGTAATCATCGAACTTAGCTGGCAGTTTGGTGTTTCTTTTCGATCTACTCGTTGCATTTTCCTGCCTAATATTCTGCGATTCAGTACTGCTACTAGTGCTCCCAGAACTTGAGCTTTCATTAGTCGGAATTACGACTGGATTTTCTGGAATATTATCTTCTAAAATACTATTTTGCTCTGGTTCATAGTCCGTATTAAAGCAGGGTATCAAATCTGAGCTTATTTCATGACTATTTTCTTCAGCCGCTACTTCAATCTTCTTAGTTTCATTTCTTTTAAAATGCATCTTATTTTCGAAAAATTCGCATTCTCTGCTTTTGACTATTTGGTTTGTTTGAGGGTTAAACAGCTTGTAATTTTTACTTTTTGGGTAATATCCCAAAAATATATGCTTAATCGAATGTTTGTCCCATTTTTCGCGCTTTTGCTTTGGAACACCCACCATTACTTCGCATCCAAAAACTTTTAGATAATTTAAATTCGGCCTTACCCCAGACCAGGCTTCAATTGGAGTTTTCTTGTCGACTGATGCTGTTGGAGAACGGTTTAATAGATACGTTGCAGTTGCCGATGCCTCTGCCCAAAAAATTTTTGGCATATTGGCTTCAAAAAGCATACATTTTGCTTTCTCAGTTATACTTCTATTCTTTCGTTCTGCCACTCCATTTTGCTCCGGAGTGTATGGACAACTTGTTTGAAGTTCAATTCCTGCAGATTCTAGAAATTTTTTGACATCATTGTTTACATATTCGGTTCCATTGTCACTTCGGAACGCTTTGATTTTTAACTCCAGTTGATTTTCGACTAAGTTTTTATAAACTTCAAAAAAATGTTTAACTTCACTTTTCTTCTTGAGAAAATATATCATGGTGTATCGACTAAAATCATCCACAAAAATAAGGAAATATTTACATCCACTTATAGATTTAGTCTTCATTGGTCCATTTAGATCTGTATGTATCAATTCTAAAGGACGACTAGTGATACTCGTTGAATTTTTGAAAGGTTTTCTTGACTGTTTACCTTCTAGACATATTTGGCATTTTTCATTTATGGATTTTGTAACTTTATACCCATCTACTAATTCATTTAACTGGATCATATACTTCTCATTCAAGTGACCTAACCTTTTGTGCCACATATGAGTGTCACACTTCATCTCAACTTTTGGCTTATTTACTGAAACTAGAGCTTTTTCATTATTTTTAGCTATGTCTATTTTATACATTCCTTTTGACTTTCTTGCCGTACCTAAAATCTTGCCTGACTTGGTGCTTATTGTACAATTGTCATTTTTAAATGTGATCATCAAGCCTAATTCGCTCAGTTTGCTAATAGAAATCAAATTTGCAGCTAATTGCGGTACATACAGCACATCTTTTACTGTTAAATTTTTAGTTTTATTAGAAACTTTAACATTAAGTTGCACCTCACCAATTCCAACTGCAGTTATTTTATTGTTGTCTGCCACTGTTATTTTGCGATCATCAATTTGTTGAAAATTAACAAAATTTTTCTTTACGGGCGACATATGTTGCGTCGCCCCTGAATCCAAATACCAGTCCTCTAAACAAATTTCTTTTGCTGAAAAGCATAAAATCCAGGCTGCATCTTCATCTGAATCTCCAGATGAATCTTGAGCGAGATGACTTTGGTCCTTGACTTTGGTTTTACTTCTGCATTCGTGCTTAAGATGTCCAAACTTTCCACACTTGTAACACTGCATATGTTCTTTATTAAAGTTATACTGTTTACTGTTTACTGTATATTGTTTACTCCCTTGACCGAACCTCTTATTTTGACTAAAATGCCCTTTTAAGGACCTATTTAAAAGGAAAGCAGATTCATTGTTATCGCTTTTATTTGAATCAATATTATCCTTTTGGACGGTGGCTAAAATTTTTGTTCGCATTGTTGCAGCCGTAATTTTTGTTCCGCTAGCTTGTAAACCCATAACCATGGGCTCGTACTTGTCTGGCAAGCCAAGTAATAACAATGTGCCAGTCCACTCATCTGAAACCGTAAATCCAAGCTTATTCAGTTGCTGAGCTAGACTTAAAATTTTTTCAACATACACCTCAGTGCTAGAACAATCATCTAATTTTGTATTAATTAATTTTTTAATCAATCTCATTTGATTATTGACACCTTTATCCTCACAAACTGCTTTAAGGTTGTCCCACATTTTCTTGGGAGTGTCTTCATCTATAATGTGTGAAAAAAGGCTTTCATCTACACTCATTACTATTCTTTGAGCAGCTTTTGCCATTTTATCTTCATTACTTGTTGCTTCTTCATCACCTTCCACACACTTCCACAGTCCTTCACCTTTCAAATATGTTTTGCATGCAAAACTCCAGTTTTGATAATCATCAGCACCTTTCAACTTTTTAATAAGCGGCACATGACTCGAACTTGCCATTTTTCAAATATTCTTGAAAAAAAAATTACTTTTTTAAACTTTCTGTGCCACTGACACACGTGAACTTATTTTGATACACCTCCAAAAATCCAGAGAAAACTAACACTGCAATTTACTGCACTTTGGTGCATGCGCCCATAACCTGATGTTCTGTAGATTGATGAAGTAAATAAAAAGACTTATATTTTATTTACTATAAAGTATTATTATTAGTTTTAACACTACAGAAATACATTTTGACAATGAGCCTAGGTGATTAGAATAAGATAGGTGTAACATAATATGTACTAGATGTTCAGGTTGTACAACTGTAGAATTGCAAATACTAAAGTTAGAATTACCAATTCAACAAAACCATATGTTGACTCATTGTCCAGAATTCTCCAGCACTAAATTCACGCCAAGATCCAGATATGATTTTATCAAGAATCGCCGTCTTTGTGGAAATTGCTTACGAGATCGTCATCCTCTCAGTGAATGTCGTCAACCGCCGTGTCAAACGTGCGCACTCAAACACCATACATTATTGCATTTCGAACGCAACAATCAATTTCCGGATGTTAAAATGCAACCAGTTGTAGCTAACTGTTCCGAACTTCAGTCACTCAATAATGATTGCAGTGAAGCGACGTATGCTGCGGTAACTAGTCTGAAAGCCTCATCAGAGACTACACCAACCAAGTTCAGCAAGGTCATTCTTATCGGCACTGCTTTAGTGAGAGCATCAGTTAATGATGGTATCCAAATCCTCTGCAGAGCTTTACTAGACAGCGGCTCAACAATGAATTTTGTTACTACACAAACATGCAAATTGTTACAAGCACGTAAACACGTCACATCTAAAACCATTACCGGTATTGCGGGATCACAAACATTGATCAAACACAAAATCTATTTAAAAATCTCTTCGTGTGTCTCAACCTTTGCTACGACGTTAAAATGTTATGTTCTTCCCACCATTACCCATGAAATACCTTCTACAAGAGTTATGCTTCCCAAGCTAACCTTACCTGATCACATAAAATTGGCCGATCCCCACTTTAATGTACCAAATCGGATCGACATTCTGTTGGGTGCTGAGATTTATCAATGTCTGTTCAAAGGGTCATCAGTTCAACTTCATCGCGACTTACCTCCATTTTATGAGTCTGAATTGGGCTACGTGGTTATTGGTAAGACGAATATTTCATGCACTCCAAGGACTCAATCTCAATCTCATATAGCGTTGTGCAGCATCCAATCTCTCGAAGTTCAAGTAAAACGATTTTGGGAACTGGAATCAGTATCGTCCAAACCGGTGTGGTCTAAAGAAGAATTCGCATGCGAAACCCATTTCAAGGAACATGTCAAGAGATCAGTTGATGGCCGTTACACCGTCGCACTCCCTACCAATCCCAAGTTAGACCAACTAGGTTTATCCGATCTGTCAGCGCGTCGTCAGTTCTACGCCCTGGAAACTCGTTTACAAGGGAAACCTGAGGTCTATAAACAATACCAAGACTTTATGCGTGAATACTATCAGTTGGGACACATGACCACTGCGGTACACGACAGTGATAAATGCAACTTTTACTTGCCCCATCATTATGTGATAAAGGAACAAAGTGAAACAACAAAGTTGCGCGTAGTATTCAATGCGTCCGCAAAATCTTCATCTCTTGTTTCCCTGAACGACTGCCTGATGGTAGGCCCTACGATCCAACAGGATCTTGTTTCGATAATGCTTCGCTTTCGGAAACATAACATTGCGTTCAGTGCTGACATCGCGAAGATGTATCGACAGATCAAACTTCGAGATGACCAACAAGACCTTCAAAGAGTATTTTGGCGCTTAAACCCTTCCGAACGTCTTCAAGTGTTCAAACTCGCCACTGTTACATACGGAACTGCAAGTGCTCCATTTTTAGCCACTCGGACGCTACATCAGCTCGCCATTGATGAACGTATCAAATATCCAGAAGCATCTAAAATTCTTGATAATGACTTTTATGTAGATGACGTATTAACGGGAGCATCAAACATGTCAGAGGCCAGCCAACTGAAGACAGAGTTAATTGAACTTCTAGCCTGTGGTGGCTTCGAACTACGAAAGTTTGTTTCTAACATGAAGCAATTATCATCTGAAGATCACGACACATCAACCGTTACCATTTTATTGGGGGTTATATGGAATACAAAATCTGATCAGTTCGAAATGGTATTTGACTTGCCTCCTACTGTTGCTTTATGTACCAAGCGCAGACTTCTTTCGGAATTATGCCAAATTTTTGATCCTTTGGGTATTTGTGCTCCAATTGTTCTCACCGGAAAACTCATCATGCAAGCTATTTGGAAACTTCAAACTCTGGGTTGGGATGATCCACTACCACCTCACATCGCACAAGCCTGGTCTACTTACAAACAGGAATTAAATACATTGCAACGGATCAACATCCCTCGGTTAATTGCTTCCTCCACGTCTAATCCGATCGAACTGCATGGGTTTTGCGACGCTTCCGAGCGAGCATACGGTTGTGTACTGTACACCCGAACCTTCTCCTCAACGAATCAATATCAAGTAAATCTCGTTTGTGCAAAAACACGAGTGTCACCTTTGAAGAAGGAAACAATCCCAAGGTTGGAGCAGTACTCTTGTCTGAATTGACTCACAAAGCTGTGTCTGTCTTAAAAATGAATTTTTCTGCGATATTTACAAATAACGTTGCATCGGATTAAGTCGGAACCATCAAAATATGCAGTATTTGTAGCAAATCGTCTCCCCAGAATTCAAGAAATTACGTCAGCTAATGATTGGCACTATATTACTACAGCTGCAAATCCAGCGGACTCAGCGTCACGAGGGCTTATGCCTTCGCATTTTTCTACGGCATCACTTTGGTGGACGGGGCCCGATTTTTTGAAGAGCCACTCGTCAGCCTGGCCATTGTCACATGATATCAAACTAGCAGACGACTTCGTGAACCTGGAAGTGCGAAAAACCAACGATCGTGTTTTAGTCCAGTCTGCAGTAGAGGCTAACATTCTCTTCCTTCGTTTTTCGTCTCTCACAAGGTTGATTCGAGTTGTTGCCTACATGCTTCGTTTCATTAACAACACCAGACACGAAGATATTCGAGACGGAACTTCGTCTATCTTTCTAGTACCTAGTGATTTTAAAAATGCTACACTGTGTTTGATACGATTGATTCAACAAAATCACTTTGGTGACGATATACGTTGCATTAAGAAGACCAAGTGTTGCTCACCAAGCAGTTCGCTTCGACCTCTTGCGATATTTTTAGATAATGATGACATACTAAGAGTCGGCGGTAGACTGAATAACGCAAAAATTACTGAAGACCAAAAACATCCGATTTTATTACCTAGTAATCATCCCTTTAGTATTTTGATCGTTCGACATGAGCACCAAAAGTTGTTACACGCTGGACCTCAATCACTTCTATACAATCTCCGCCTGCAGTATTGGATAACTGGCGGAAGGAATTTATGTAGGACTATTGTCCATCAATGTGTTCGTTGTCATCGAGTAAAGCCTCAATTACGGAATCAATTAATGGGTGACTTGCCTTCTGATAGGGTGAAATCCTTGGAGCGTCCATTTCTCATCGTCGGGGTTGATTTCTGTGGGCCATTTTTTTATATTCAAACCAATAAGGCCAGAACAAGAACTAAATGCTACATCTGTCTTTTTGTCTGTTTCACCACCAAAGCGGTGCATTTGGAACTTGTGATGAGCGCCTCAACTGAATCCTTTTTGGCTTGCTTACGAAGGTTTGTTGCTCGACGCGGGATATGCACTCGTATTTATTCAGACAACGCCACTAATTTCGTAGGATCACGGTCGGAACTCAAAGAGCTCAAAACGTTATTCCTTTCTCAGTAATTTCAAGATACCAATTTAAAATTCTGCAACGAAAACAACATAGAATGGAAAACCATCCCTCCACGTTCGCCGCAGTTTGGGGGTTTATGGGAGGCGGCAATCAAAAGTGCTAAGCATCATTTCAAACGCGCAGTCGGCAATGCAGCCCTTACCGTGGAAGAACTTCTCACACTGATATCCCAAATCGAAGCATGTCTCAATTCTCGGCCGCTTACGCCTTTATCTAGCGATCCGTCAGACCTGAATGCTCTCTCTCCTGGGTCATTTTATTATCGGTGCTCCGTTGACATCAATACCAGAACCATTATTAATTGATTTGTCCAGCAACCGACTTTCTCGTTTGCAACGGATTCAACAAAATTTGCATCAGTTTTGGGAAAGATGGCACAAGGAATATTTATCCGAACTTCAACGACGACACAAGTGGCATCAGGGCTCACATAATTTCCAAGTAGGTTCTTTAGTTATCCTCCATGGCGAAAATTCACCACCATTAAAATGGCACTTAGGTCGCATAACAGCATTACATCCTGGACAAGATGGGATCACTCGTGTGGTTACAGTCAAGACAGCACTGTCAGAATTGAAAAGAGCTGTCAATCGTATAAGTGTTCTACCATTTGAAACCGAGATCGACAAAGGCGTTACTACCTAACATGTTCATCGTAACGTAACTTGCTTTCAGACATACCATCATTAACCCGATTTTAATACAAACTCGGCTAAAATCATTCATATGTTCCCTCTACTAACTTGATGATCCTCTGCATTAAATGAACCACCTAGCCTTGGTCATAACATGTGTATCAAATAGGAGTTATTTCTATTTTGTTGATGTCACATACATCGCCTCACAAGCATAATCTTTAAACTCTCCCCACTTATAAATTAAGTAGCGATGAGTTGTCTATAACTTAAAATCCTGCAGCTCTTGTCAATTCGGCAAACAACTACAGTTGCCGCTAGGAACAAGTTGGTTGTTACAGTTTTTGACTGCATAGACAAAGGATCATACGAATCATCGTCTCCTATATCATGTATCAAGCGATAAAACATATGTCATGTAGGTCATTGTTATCAGATAAATTCTTATCAATTAAAGTTCTCATTTTAATTGAAGTTGTATCATTTAATTTCAATAGTAATTTATATGTTTTATCTAACTTCAATCCAATACAGTACTAGCATTTATTATTTCCCGCTACCTAAACCAAACAGAGAATTTCGTCCCTTTTTCGCATCAGTTATATGTTCCTGTGAAGAGCATTCTCACGTAACCAACACTTTCGTTGTTTCCGTGAAGAAAATTTCAACCAACAAAATGTTGGTTCGAGTCTTCACAATGTACAAGAGTTGTGAACTTGAAATCACTAAAACTGGTATAAGAAAATCAAAAGTCAAAAGACTTTTCACAGTGCAAATCGATCAAGAACTTACAACCTCGATCGGCTGTTACTTATCGTAATTTCACAATCATAACATTCTAATTCATAAGCTAGCGCATCATAGTTACATTTTGGACCATGATGCCATTCTCGTCAACACATTATGCAATGTGATCAAAACATTCAGTCTTCATTATTGTTTTGCATAGTCCATGTCTAACAACTTATTTCTTCGGTTGCTATGCACACTCAATAATTAAACCTTTAGTCGTCGTCAATGCTCTGCATAATCCAGGTTTAATTATTTATTTCTTCGGTTGCTACGCACACTCAATGATTAAACCTTTAGTCTTCGTCAATGCTCTGCATAATCCAGGTTTAATTACTTATTTCTTCGGTTGCTATGCACACTCAATGATTAAACCTTTAGTCGTCGTCAATGCTCTGCATAATCCAGGTTTAATTATTTATTTCTTCGGTTGCTACGCACACTCAATGATTAAACCTTTAGTCTTCGTCAATGCTCTGCATAATCCAGGTTTAATTATTTATTTCTTCGGTTGCTACGCACACTCAATGATTAAACCTTTAGTCTTCGTCAATGCTCTGCATAATCCAGGTTTAATTATTTATTTCTTCGGTTGCTATGCACACTCAATGATTAAACCTTTAGTCGTCGTCAATGCTCTGCATAATCCAGGTTTAATTATTTATTTCTTCGGTTGCTACGCACACTCAATGATTAAACCTTTAGTCTTCGTCAATGCTCTGCATGATCCAGGTTTAATTATTTATTTCTTCGGTTGCTACGCACACTCAATGATTAAACCTTTAGTCTTCGTCAATGCTCTGCATAATCCAGGTTTAATTATTTATTTCTTCGGTTGCTACGCACACTCTATTATTAAACCTTTAGTCGTCAATGCTCAGCACATTTATTGGTTAATCCGCTATAACGTCAGCTGCACAGCACATTAAATGATTTTATCCGTCATGATTTTGGATTAATTCAAATTTTAAATTCATTGTCATCAATTTCGTCGATTGACTCGTCTTCGAAAGTATTTAATATACGAGTCATTGTCTCTATCGATCAGAATATTCATCGTCTCAATTTGCATCATCTATAATTCCATTTAGGAACCAGAACCTATTATCAGTTAGGTCCAATTTGAAATCTAATCGCGTTACTCATGTATCACCACTTCACAACATCAGTTCCGTTGAGTCGTTACCATTGTCGCTTTGTTACAACCATAACACCACCGTTGGTCGAGTCCACAAGATCAGTCTTTAGCAGACTTGATGAAGATCTCAAGTTGTTGTTTGCGTCACTAAGAACTATGCGTTACTGCCCAGCGTGAACTCTAGCATATTATTCAACCAACCTCAACGGCAGAAAGTACACTGATACTTACGGTAATGCGAGCTTTTAAACTTCAATTCTTGTCATTTGGCATCTCTCATGATATCTCATGTTCAATTGTAAATAAAAAAAAGTACATAATCACAACAGTTGTTGTTGATAAATTTATTCAAAATAAAAAAATTGTTTTTTTTGTTTTTGTAAAAATAAACATTTCTAATGGATCGCGTACACATGTCTTTTTAATAGATGAAACAAAATAGACCAAAACAAAAGATATGTAAACGCCTGTGTGCGAATAAGACAAAACATAATCACTTTTTTTAAAAAAAGATGTCAATCGTGTCTATTTCGCTAATTTTTATACCGATGTTATCCGAAAATGAATAATAAAATGCTCTTAACCTAAAAAATTTTATTTTATTAAATAGAATTTCGAAATTTTTTGTTTAATTTTGTGTAAAATAAAATAAGTTTTTGTTTCATATATTTTTTTTTGAGAATCGATCATATAAATCATAATTTCGAGAACCAAAATTTATTTTAGAAAAGTATCATAGTGTGTATAATTTTTTTTAACTAACACATGTTTAAAAAATATAAAAAAGACAAACATTTCATCTTTTCGGACAAAGTCGGCACAAAATTTTACGAAATAGACACGATTGACATCTTTTTTAAAAAAAAGTGATTATGTTTTGTCTTATTCGCACACAGGCGTTTACATATCTTTTGTTTTGGTCTATTTTGTTTCATCTATTAAAAAGACATGTGTACGCGATCCATAAAGCAAAAAAAATGATAATTGGTTATGAACCAGAAATAAGTATCTTAAACCTAGTAGTAACATAATTTTCTGAATTAAAGTAACTTACATAAAATGTTCTGAATTAAAATTAAAGTGGTCATATGACACACTTATGATATTAACTATAAGTTGTTAACTCTCTGAATTTTTAAATAACCAATTAGATTAATAGTTTTCATCAATTCATGATTTATAATAATTTATATAAGTAATTATCGTCAAAGGCGGGAATATGTTGACAACGGACAGAGCTGTTCGAAATAAAAAAACAATAATGTTATGTAAATAGTCATACTTACCAATAATATCTCTGTCCTTCGTCAAAATATTTGTTGAATAACCTCAGTCAACATTTCGTGGCTGTTTGTTTTGTTGTCTCTGAAAAAAGAAAGAAAAAAATTGACTTGTATTAATTGGTTAATTACTTTAATTTAAGCTGTTAATTTAAGTTTCTTAATTAACTTCGCTTAGCCGTCGGGATTTTTATTAACACTGGATATTGTCTGTCTGCAAACGTTACAATTATTTATATTAAGTTGTTCAGAACTTACAAGTCTTGCAATCCATGACATCTCCAGCTGTTGATGTTTCCGATCCATAGAATAATACTGAAAGAGAAAGGTTTTATTAATTTATTGTTTGTAATTTAATCAACTAATTTTACCTTTAATAATATTATTGTTTTTTGAAATGTCAATTTTTGACATTTAGTTTTCATCTGATGAGTTCACGTTCTCACCACTTGGCAAGATTTATCATATCTTGTGTCGATACGACAGTATTTAGTACTAATTTATGCTAATGTTGAACACGGGAGCTCTGCAGTCAATAAAATGATTAGTTTTTTGGCTATATATTTTAGATTTTATGATTAATAAGTCTTCTTCTTCGTTTATTTTTTGAGAAGTGATGGTTAATTTTTGAGTAGTTAATTTACTACAAATAATGTTCAGAAAAAATGTAAAATTAATGTGAATTATAAAACATTGTAAAACAAAAAAGTTTTTAAAATAAAATAAATAGTTCTACATTTAATTGGTGAAATTGTGCAGTGGTGTTTTTTATGTTCATCTGCCTGCCAGTGTGATACCGAAAGTATTGTTGCATGGCCGCCATATTTAAGCATCAGAATATCTGATTGTAATGCTGATTAATTTTCACAAGGAGTGAAATTCATCTTACAAGCCCTATTTGGCACAGTGTCTTCAAACATTTTTTACTTCTTATGAAATTCAGTTTTTAATTCATTGCCCTTTTTTAGGCAATACAATAATTTACTAGCACATGCCAACTGAGGCATTGATGAGTTGGCACATAATGATCATCATCATCATTCATATATGCTGCTGTTAGGCGTGCTAACTGTGGACACGCACATTATCCATCAATTTGTATTATGTCATCACTCGTCATATATCATTTTATCAGTCGTCATCATTGTTAGGCGTGCTAACTGTGGACACGCACATTATCCATCGATTCATATTATGTCATCACTCGTCATATATTATTTTATCAGTCGTCAGCATTGTTAGGCGGGATAACAGTGGACACGCATTACAATTTATAGTATATTATTTTATCAGTCGTCATCATTGTTAGGCGTGCTAACTGTGGACACGCACATTATCCATCAATTTATATTATGTCATCACTCATCATATATTATTTTATCAGTCGTCATCATTGTTAGGCGTGCTAACTGTGGACACGCACATTATCCATCAATTTATATTATGTCATCACTCGTCATATATCATTTTATCAGTCGTCATCATTATTAGGCGTGCTAACTGTGGACACGCACATTATCAATCAAGTTATATCATATCACCAGTCGTCATATATTATATTATCAGTCGCATTCATATTATACTATCAGTCGTCATCATCAACATTTGCCATTCTTAGGCGTGATAACAGTGGACACGCATACTATCAATCAAGTTATATCATATCACCAGTCGTCATATATTATATTATCAGTCGCATTCATATTGTATTATCAGTCGTCATCATCATCTCCTATCATGGCTAGGAGTGATAACAGTGGACAAGCATAACATCAATCAATTTGTATTATATCATCAGTCGTCATACATTATTATTATCAGTCGTCATCATCAACATTTGCCATTCTTAGGCGTGATAACAGTGGACACGCATACTATCAATCAAGTTATATCATATCACCAGTCGTCATATATTATATTATCAGTCGCATTCATATTATATTATCAGTCGTCATCATCATCTCCTGTTATTGCTAGGCGTGATAACAGTGGACACGCATAACATCAATCAATTTGTATTATATCATCAGTCGTCATACATTATTATTATCAGTCGTCATCATCAACATTTGCCATTCTTAGGCGCGATCACTGAGGACACGCATATAATAAAACCAAAATTCTTGATAGCTCTCTGGCTTTTTATTTAACGTCGTTCGTCAAAAAGAAAACATACAGTCCACTGCCAAGTCAGAGGCGCCTTCAATAATTATTCATTAATTTATTTCCATAAATATAATTTATTTTGATCGTCGTTTACGTTTATCATTAAAAATTTAAATGATTTTATTAATTAATAACGATTATTCAACGATAAATATGCAAATTACCACGAAAAAAAAGCGATTTTCTCGGTTTTTTCAATTTTCCCGCCTTTTTTTCCATAACAGTGTACCATTTTTTTACCACTTATCAAAAATAGACGTAAGAACGAGTAAATGAGTCAAAACTGAACTCATTAGGAGGCGTAGTTTTAAGAGGAATCGCAGTTAAAAATTTGGTTTTTTTTTCAAAAAAATTAATTTTAACAACAACGTCTAAATATTTCCCTCCGAAAAAATTGCTGCCTTTTTCCAATAAATGGAGGTATCTTTTTCCAAAATTTGAACTTCATAAAATTTTTTTTGTAAAAGAAAACAAGAAAAAAGAAAAAAATCGGTTTTTCGCATTTTTTTCGAAAAATGTTGAGGTGAGGGTAAAAATGGTCCGTACAAAAAGTGTAGATCTTTTTATTCCCTACAACTTTTACATATAACTCTTTTTGATAGGATGCATGGTTTAGCCAGAAATCACGAAAAACCCCTTTCAACCCTTAAAAACCCTCCCCATTCTCCCCCGGATAGCAGCTGCTGGTTCGATTTATGTTTCCCTCTTTTACAATATCGTGTTCTACAATATCCCACTGTCAGTTTGCTGTAACGAATTATTTTTTTTTTTTCTAATTTTTTCTCCTATTATTACTGGCCTATTACTAATAAAATGGATAATAATTAATAATAATTAAAATAATTTAATAATAATAATTAATAATTTGATAATATGCAAGTCAAACATAACCCTTTAACTAAATATTTAGGCATTTATCTTGATAGCCTCGCCTCACATATAAATACCATATTGAAAATGTAGCGAAGAAATTAAAATCTCGAGTAAATATAATAAGAAAACTTGCTGGAACTACCTGGGGTGCAAACTTCCACACTTTGAGAACTTCGTCATAAGCATTGGTGTTTTCTGTTGCTGAATTTTGCTGTCCTGTTTGGTTAAATAGTCACCATACCGATAAAATTGATGTTGAATTAAACAATGCTATGCGTATAATAACTGGCTGTGTCCACTCAACACCTGTTCCTTGGCTTCATGTGTTGAGTAATATTGCTCCACCTAATATTCTTAGACAAGATCAATTGTGTAGGATTTGGTCAAAAGTTGCGGATTTACCTCAGCTAATATGTCACCATGTTATAATTCATCAACCTCCAAGGCGTTTGTGTTCAAAAAATCCATCTTATGATTCAGGTGCTATATTTTTTAATGGTGATACTTTCAGCATCGTGGATAAATGGAAAGATTTTTGGTCGTCATCTGCTGTTCCCAATCATCATTTAATTGATAACTTAGATGTAATTCCCGTTGGTTTTGATTTACCTAGAAGACTGTGGGTAACTTTGAATCGTATTCGAACTGGACATGGATGTTGTGGCTCCTGTTTATTCAATTGTGGTTTTATATCTCTTCTGCTTGTGATTGTGATTATCCAGTTCAATCTATGCACCATATAGTAACTGATTGTCCAATCCGAAGGTTTCCAGGAGGATTGACAGAACTTAATTTGCTGTCTCCTGATGCTGTAACTGGGCTTGAAAATTTAGATCTAATATTGTAATTATTCTTCAAAATTCAAATTAAGTATTATATGTATTGTAACGTTTTGTAATTTAACTTAAATCTATGTTTAAATAATAAATATCCATACGCAAACAAACAACAGGTGGCGCCCTCAAATTTAATTATATTGCAAGATAATATGTATATTCCCAAAAAAAATGCTGTACTTGTTTTAATACGATGTGTTGTGTAATAGCAATTAGAATATGTGTCACTGTCACAGCAACACATAGACAGCTTTAAAGATCTAGGTCCCGCCATGCGTTATTAAGTATTCTCAGTGTTGAACGCTTTTTATAATTGGATTGACATTTTCTTTTATAGTTTTGCAATGGTTGGATATTTAGACAATAAATCTTACTATTTAATAAAATATGATATACGCCAATATTTCATAAGAATATGCAGAAACAAAATGGAAGGATAAATTTTTTTTTTAAATTTACAAAAACATAACTAAAATTGTATTGCTAATAATCCAGCTGGTGGAATACTCCTCATTAATGGGACGTCCCCCCTACGTCAATGATTAAAGTTTACAAATAGAGATAGGTATATAGAGACTCATTTCTTCCAGCAAGCAATAGCACAGCACATATAAACGTGTAAAAAGGTTGTTTCTGGTGACCTTAAAATGCAGAACGGACCCATTCACGACAATTTGGGTTGAGCCTAAGGTTAACACCCTAACTCCGGAAAAAAACTAATTTGTTAAATTTGATTATCGGAAAGAGAATAACAGACCCGGACAAAAAAACAGAATTTTACCTGGACGTGAAAAAGTACCAAACTACCGAATCGGAACGTGGAACATGCGCTCCTGATGCTCTTATAAGTCTAGAAACAGAGGCTGAGAGGTTTAGGATGGATATCATAGCTCTGCAAGAAATTAGACAGCCGATAATCGGAAAAAAAAATTTGGAATAGTCACTCTCTGTACTGTAGTGGTCATCCTTCTCAAAGAGAATTAGGAACTGGCTTTCTTGTTGGTGCACACAAGAAGCCGTGATGAAATTCATTCCGGTCAATGAGAGGATCTGCTGCCTACAGGTTCGCGGTACATATAACAATATTTCTCTTATTGCCGTGCATGCACCTACTGAAGCTAAGACCGTCGACGAGAAGGATAATTTCTACATAGCACTGGAAGAGGTTATGAAACAAACACCCACACGCGACTTCATAATGGTTCTTGGTGACTTTAAGGGACAGGATGGAAGAGATATCTCTTATAGAAGTGTGGTGGGCCCCAACAGCCTGCATTTGAATTCGAATGTGATAGAATGACTGAGCATTATAAATAATTTAAATATAAACAATTTAATTTTTTTTCATTTGCATTATAAATAATTTAAGAATTGCCTTTACTTCCTTCCGCATCGATCGATTCATAAGCAGAATTGGGTCTCACCGAATGGAAACACTCGATATCAAATTGATCACGTGCTTGTAACAGCACGTTCCTTTTCTAGTGTACTGGATGTGCGATCCTTTAGAGATGCATACATTGGAAGTGATCACTTCCTTGTATGTGCTAAAATAAGGATCCACTTTCCAAATCCAGGCATTCCAAAATTCAATCAACGGAAACGATTTAACATCTCATCACTAAAAAATGCTGAAACAGAAGAGCGATATCAAAACAATATTGCCGAAACATTGGAGAAATCAGGATCCATTAATGGAGACGTCGATAAGTCATGGTATTTCCTCAACGATGCTTTTTTAAGCGCTG
The DNA here is from genome assembly GCA_963693315.1 of Diogma glabrata. Taxonomy (NCBI): domain Eukaryota; kingdom Metazoa; phylum Arthropoda; class Insecta; order Diptera; family Cylindrotomidae; genus Diogma; species Diogma glabrata. The sequence continues at coordinate 229,143,040 of OY856188.1, read as the reverse complement.
CTGAGGGAATACTTGGACGACCACAGAACCACTCCCAGAAGCCATGGATGGATCAAGCATGCCTTCGTCGCTATTTAATACAAAAGAGATTGCTATCTGAAATGTCTACAAGAACGCAACACCAGGTCCACGAAGGAGAACTATAAACTGGTAAGACAAGCCGTTACAAAACTATGTAGACGGATGAAGAAAAAATCTTGGAAGAGACAGTGTGAGGAGATTGAAAGCCTCAATAAAGAACAAGGAGCAACAAATAGACCTTAAAAATATTTTAAATACTTGGGCCGCTTATTTTGAGAATCTTCTTAATTTAAGTGACCAACAACAAGTCGGGTGACGAGAAAAGCTTATTCGTGCGTCAAAGGTACATGTAGACGAACCAACCAAAGAGGAATTCGAAGCGGCGCTGTCTAAATTAAAACGCAATAAAGCACCTGGTATCGACGATATAACATCCGAAATGATTGTGGATGGTGGTGAAACTCTATCCTTCAAATTGTTTGAACTTGTTCAAATGATCTGGAGGACTGAAGCCATGCCACAGGACTGGAACACAGCTATGCTGATACCAATCCATAAAAAGGGTAATCAACTACTATGTGTTAACTACAGAGGAATCGCTCTCCTCTGCACAGCATATAAGATCTTTTCATACATTTTGCTAGCCAAAATCAATTCTTTTGCTGAACAACTATTTGGAGAATATCAGTATGGCTTCCGCCAAGGCCGAGGTACCACCGATGCACTTTTCTCGATAGGGATATTTTGGGAAAGTGTCGAGAGTTCAACATACCTGTGCACCAAGTTTTCATTGATTTCGGCCAAGCCTACGGCTCTCTCGAACGAGAAACTCTATGTTCTGCTCTGGTGTCAATGGGAATCCCTGGTAAACTGGCATCACTATGCAAAATGACAGTAAAGAACTCTCAATGCTGTGTACGAGTAGAGAACGAAATATTAAAGTTTTTTAAAGTCGACTCCGGTTTAAGACAAGGTAATGCTATCTCTCCTATACTCTTTAATTTAGCCTTGGAATATGGTTACCGTCAAAAGAAACTACCGACTAACAACAACATCTTGTCAATAAACTCAGTACAGATGATCGCTTACGCTGATGATGTTGTCATCCTCGGCCGAAATGAAGCTGTTATGAGTGAGACTTTCAAGTCGCTCGAGAGTGGTGCTAGAAAAATTGGTCTTAAAATTAACTAGGATAAAACCAAACATATGAATGTTTCAAGAGAGGCTGAGAAGAAAGATTTGATGTGCGGCGATGAACGAATTGAGGAAGTTGAATCTTTTAAATATTTGGGATCAATGCTTGACTCAAACAACAGCATACTTATAGATATAAAAGCTCAAATCGCTGCAGATAATCGACCTTTCTACTCAATTAAGCTTGTTAAAAATACGAAGCTGTTTTTGATTATTACAATACTACCAACGTAAAGTTATCTTTGCTTTATTAATAAATTTAATCGTTTAAAATCAAAGTAACCACGAATTGTGAAATAATTGAAAAACGCGTCAAACCTTGCATTAAAGCATCGGGAAGAAATATCAGATAAAAAACGTATTTGTCGTGATATTGAAATATCGATCCACGTAATATTTCGAAAAGTTATTCCAGGAGAAAAAATACTGGAATTCTAAAGAAACCACATTGAATTTTGTAATATGTAGGGATGTGGCCCAACACACTTGCTTGTCCGGGAAATACTTTTTGTCCACACTTTTTGTTGATCAAACCAAATTCGATTAATTCATATGTAACCAGTAATCGATGGCTCGAACCAAAGCCATCTGACGCTCAACCACCGCACCTGCAGGGAAGTGACAAGGTTGTCGATTCGGAAGGTGAGAATGTTATCGGTTCTGAAAATAAAAATCCGCCTCAACCCATTTCAAAAGCACCAAACCATGCATCCTCGATATATAGCAAACATACGTCTCAACCCATTTCAAAAGCACCAAGCCGTGCATCCAAGATCTCTAGCAAACTTGAGGAAACTAGATCTGAAAAATGGGATAGTGAGTGGAACGATTTTATGCGACGTCAAACCGAAGAGAAAATCGATTTGATTACAAGATGAGAAGAAGAAGACTTTAAACGCCAACAACGTACAGAAGAAGAATCTGCCAGACTTGCATTTGAAAAAAAGTGAGATTATGCGCAATAGAGAAAACGAATTCGACGAATTTTTGCAACAAAAGCGGCAAGAACACGAACGGCTCTGTGCACTGCAATTACAAGAGAGTACAGATGTAAAAGTAATATTACCCATGGTAAAATTACCGGTAAAATTGGTAATATTACGTAATATTACTTAGGCTTGGTAGAATTGGTAAAATTGGAATAAAATTTTAATAATCTAAACTACTAAAATTTAAAGTTTTAGCTATTTGTTGACCCCCGTTTAGTTGAAAATTGTTTGCATATTGTTGTGAGAATATCTCAGCTGTTTGATCGATTTGCAGATGAATACCCATAAATGTAGATAATTTTAACGTCTCTACGTGTTGCCACAAAGTAGAGTACTTTAGGCAAACATTTATTTTATCTACTGGTGTCGATCGGTGGGTTGGAATGGATAGTTTTTTCCCTGATATTGACTGTTTCGTGATTATCCGTGTTAATCACCCTCAAAGGTCACTCGTGTAGTAATTTTGTACACCTCCCAATTATACATTGTAATATCAGTAGCAACAGAACCGCAACGCAACAAACCATTATCAATGCTTCGTTGTAAATTTTTGCTGTGAAACGCACGTTCATATTTATATATTCCTTGCGTTTTTGAAGGCAAATATCTTCAGCAATTTGCGATTTATATTTTCCCATGAACGAGAAAAAAATAGTCCATGAATTAGATTTTGATGTGACGTGTTGCAAACGTAAATAATAAATTCATCCCAGTGTCGGGGCAAGTGTTGTACGCGAAAAGTAACATGTGTAACGCCGTTGACAATTCTCAATTGCAGGAAAAGCGTTGAACCGGGTTCATTTTCTAGCCACATGCGATGAATAAAGTTTGAATGCGATCCATTGCGTACATACTAAATAAAGTAAGTTTCAATGAAAATGCTTGGTTATCTGTCAATTTGCTCTTTGCATTTGAGCCATTGAAATGCATTTCTACTTCTATTCGATGTGTTATACCTAAACATTTTCGAATACGGCAGTGTTTTCAAAAACGCATAGTTTTACATAACAGTGAAGAAAGCAGTTATCGTTGAAGCCAGTGTGTTCAGGATTTGTTGCATTTTTGCAGCTGTGAAAATGGCAGGCAGCCTATTTTCTAGATGTCCTGCTAACAGAGCAACAGCTGAACTTCGTTCATTTACCCTCGATAATAATATATTTGATATGCAGTTTATGTTTTTATAACCTAGAAATGATTGTGATAGTCATCAATTTTGAATTAAATGAAATTGCAACTGTATTTAAATGTTTTGAAAAAGTTTTATATTTTACCAATATTACCAATTTTACCAATCTTACCGGTAATTTTACGTAAAATTACCACAAATATATTTTACCGGTAAATTTACATCTGTACAAGAGAGCCAACAAGTTTACAATATACAGTCATGTGAAAGCTACGCAGACTCTCGATGCGATGAAAGCGAGCCACGAACATCAAGAACTCAAAAGTGGGTGGATCACAGCAAGAATAGAGTCAACTTCCAAGATGCAACCATAAATCGCAAAAGTGCGATTTTTTTAACATTAGCCAACAACGGGACCACCGCGAAAGAAGTTCTACTCCTTGGCTTAGCACTGTGGATAAAAAACAGTTTTTGAACAGTACCAGTTTGACAGCGAACGTTGGACGCAATACAACTAAGCAAAAAGATGAAATTTCCATGGAGTAATTGTCGTTTAGAAAATTTGCAAAAAAGCTTCCAGACTTCTCCGGCAACCCTCGTGATTGACCAAGATTTATATCATCGTATGTTAAATCAAACGAGCTCAGTATATTCTCTAACGAAGAGAATCTTGAAAGATTCGATCGATGTCTACATGGCAAAGCAAAAGAGATGGAATCCGGTTTATTAATCAATCCAGAAACGGTTCCTTTGACAATGTCGAAGCTAAGAGACAGATTCGGCCAACCCGAATTAATTCTGCTAACACTGATCGATGATATGGAAAAATTACCAATGGTTGACCCCGACCAACCCGAAACTATAATGGATCTTTGATATGCCGTCGACAGCCTTTGTGCAATAATGACAGCGAGTGAATTGAGCGACCATCTTGTAAATCCGATTCTGTTGAAGAACTTAGCAAAGAAATTACCTGGAGTTCTGCTATTTAATTGGATAACGTTTAAAAAATCCACTCCAGATGTTAGTTTAACGACCTTTAACAATTGGTTAAATGAATTGGCAGAAACAGCCGGTGCAGTTGTCAAAAATCATCGATCTCGAAGCCAAAGCAGTCGCACATTCAACAAGGTGGGGAAAATCTAGAAATTTTGTCAATACTAATGATCGAAACGAAAAGCAGCTGACTGTTGTAACGCAACACCCAACGGGAACGAAACGAAAGTGTCAAATCTGCGATTCTGAAGATCACAGTATAACTAATTGCCCAAAATTTAAGAAGATTAACGTCAAAGAACGATGGGATGAAAAAACAAAGAACCTTCTCTGCCGTAAATGCCTAGGTAGACATCATCCAGCAAGATGTAAAGTATTTCGCAATTGTGGAGTAGACGGATGTCAGTTCAAACACCACCCCCTCTTACATACACCAAAACATGTACAAACGGTAAATGTAATTCAACCAAACACTTCAGCCAACAACCTAACTGAGGCGATACAACATGATGGTACACAATCAACATCGTCATCCACTGAATCCGTGGTTAAAGATTTAGTATTTACAAAGGAAAAATAAAGACAATACTATTTCGTATAATACCAGTGATGTTGCGTAATGGTCCTATATGCGTTAAAACTTTCGCATTTTTGGATGAAGGATCGTCACTGACTCTGATTGATGATGAAGTCGCGAGGAAGCTGCGTGTGAAGGGTACAAAAGAAATATTGAACTTAAAATGGACTGGCAATACAACAAGAAAATAGCCAAAAAGATTCAATTATGATATCCGGACTTGAATCGAATTGTCCGACGTATGAGCTCGACGACGTAAGAACTGTAAGCTTTCTAGACCTGCCGATGCAATCGCTTAAGATGGAGATGATGAATAATAGATTTAAACATTTACGAGGCCTACCGTTTGACACGCACGAGCATGCTAAACCACGCATTCTCATTGGCCTACAACACTGGAACGTTGCAATTCCAATTCAAATCGTCGAAGGTGACGTTGTGGAGCCAATTGCAGGCAAGACCCGATTGGGTTGGACTGTCTTCGGGTCGTACAATTTTCACCATGAAGCCAACAATATTGACCCTCAACATGCCATGAACTTTCATCGGGAAGAAAGTCTACATGATATGGTAAACGAATTTTTCTCAACGGAAAACTTTGGTGTGAAATCCTCTATCTCCGAAATGGTTACAAATGATGAGAAACGAGCCATGGGGCTTATGGAATCAACTGTCCGTAAGCTGGAAAATATTAACTGCTACGAAATTGGCTTACTATGGCGATATGATAACGTCGATTTAATAAACAAGCCTTGCGAAGAATGCTGAGTTTAGATAGGAAACTTGATAGAGATCCAAATTTACGATCGCTTGTAATGAACCAAATGAATTCATCCATCGAAAAGGGGTACGCGCGTAAGTTAACACGACAAGAAGTAAACTTTCACACACCAAGAATATGGTACCTTCCTATTTTTGTCGTTATCAATCCAAACAAACCTTCAAAAAAGAGATTCGTCTGGGACGCGGCTGCTGAAATCAATGGAATTTCTTTAAACTCAATGCTACTAAAAGGACCTGATTTTCTGTCACCCCTGCTAAACATTCTCTACCGTTTTCAAGAGAAAAAATTTGCGATCTCTGGCGATATCAGTGAGATGTACCACAGAATTAAAGTCGTGTAATCCGATCAAAATTCACAAAGATTCCTGTGGCGCGAAGACAAATCAAATCCACCAGATGTATACGTTATGACGTGTATGACCTTCAGGGCATCATGTTCACCAAGCTGTGACCAGTTCGTCAAAAATTTGAACGCGAAACAATATTAAGTTTCCAACCCGCGAGCGTACCATGCTATTCGGCACAACCATTACGTCGAAGATTGGTTAGATGGATTCGACACCGAAGAGGAAGCGGAACGAATAGCTAAATAAGTAGTACGCATACACGCAGCTGGTGGTTTCGAAATGCACAATTTTACTTCCAATTCGAAAGTGGTGTTGCATAGTTTGGGTGTTGAAACGCAAGAGATCAAAATTATGAATATGAAAAGCGAAGCGTTAAATGAAAGTGCAAAGGTGTTGGATATGTGGTGGTCGACTACAGAAGATGCATTCTACTACATATTTGATATCGAACGGCTCGACTCAAAACTTGTAGATGGATCCTAGAAACCCACAAAAAGAGAAGTTCTCCGATCCATTATGATGGTTTTCGATCCTATGGGTTTAATCGGTTGGTTGATTGTTTATGGGAAATTGTTGCTTCGTGACATTTGGAAAAGTTAAACAAACTGGGATGAACCTATAACTGATCCCTTGTTTCTCCGATGGCGAAAATGGACAAAAAACTTACCCGATCTTCGTTGAATTAAAATTCCACGGTGTTACTCAGTGAATGGATACATGTCGTGGAATTACATATTTTTTGTGATGCGAGTGCAAATGCTTTCTCAGCAGTAGCGTATTTCCGTATTAAAAACGGTGAAGATATACAATGTCGTCTAATAGGATCGAAAACGAAAGTTGCACCTCAAAAACCGATGACAATTCCGAGGCTAGAACTACAAGCCGCGGTTTTATCCACACGATTAGCGTCAACTATTACGAATGCTCACAATATCAAACCTGAAAGAATAATTTTTTGGACAGACTCCGAAGATGTATTAGCATGCCTTAATGCCGAAAATAAACGTTTCCGACAATTTGTTAATTTTCGCGTTGTTGAAATACGCGAATCATCAAAACCGAGCGATTGGCGATGGGTGGCAGGTAATGAAAGTATTGCGGATGAGGCAACCAAATGGAAGACTGATCCAGATTTTTCACCAATTTCTCGCTGGTTCTCTGGCCCTAAATTTATAACAAGAGAAGAAGAATATTGGCCTATGCAAAATTCTGCATTCGAAATTAAGAGTTTTGATGAAATAATTGAAACAGTAGCCGTTCACGACAACGATTACAATGGTGTAGTTGCAGAGGTAGAACGTTTCTCTAAATGGAACCGATTTTTTCGTGCAACCGCATATGCTATTCGATTTTTTAATTTGTGTAAACAAATACCACCTTTAAGGGATGTAGCGATTACAGTCGATGAGTTGGCAAGGGCAGAGGATGAAATATATCGATCTGTTCAAAATGAAAAATTTCGCGAAATAATCGAACACCTGAAACAGCGACCTGATGAACCACTTCCAAAAAGTTCACGTTTGTATAAGTTAACGCCATTCTTAGATGACAAAGAAATATTGCGTTTAAAAGGTCGAGTAATATATATCGATGGCGTACCGTTAGGGCATGGTTAGATTAATCGATTGTTCGATTAATTGATCATTTCACAAATTAGTCGAACAATTTGTGAAATGATCAATAACGAACAAAAAAATTATTAATCGATTAATCTAAATTTCCGAAAATGCTAAAAATTTACAAATTTATTGAACGAATTTTGTACCGAATTGTGAAAAGGTTTATTGTCTAAAGATGTATTCTCTTTTTCTTACGAATTGCTTTTCTAGTTGCTATGAGTTTAGCACAAAGTACATTAATAACAAAATTTGATCCCAATGCAAAAATCTTTACTTTGTCTTAAGTATTATTTTTTTTATTAATCCGAACTGTAAACTATGGTTTGAAGTATATTGAACTCCATTACTTTCCATTCTGAAGGAAACAGCTTGTTTCTTATCATTTTTAATTTGTACAGTATATTTTTAAACACATTATTTTGTAAGGTCTGAAAATTTCAATGACAGAGAGGGAGATACAGATCCTAGGCTAACGCCTAGAGCAACAATTTCACTTTTAGGCAAAAAGAACCTACTTTACGCCCTTAATACATAGATAGCTGTTAAATTTTTGTTTATTCTTATGTCATTGTAAAAGTTGAACTTTTAAATATGATATACGTATTATTTATATATATATATGTATTTGTTTAAAAAAATTAATAAAAATATTAGAGTTAGTGAAAATTTTTTTAATCGATTAATCGATTAATCGGTGTTAAAATTTTCATATTAATCGTTAATCGATATTTAGTCCCAATCGATTAATCGACCATGCCCTACGTACCGTATGACATTTTGAATCCAATAATACTACCACGAAATCATTACGTAACGAATTTATTGATCGGTTTATACCACGAAAAATTTCATCACGTGAATAATGAAACAGCTGTGAATGAAATCAGACAAAAGTATGCGATACCAAATTTGCGAACAGCTGTAAAAACTGTGCGAGAGAAGTGCCAATACTGCAGGAATAAAAAAGCTCGTCCACTTTCACCACAAATGGGCGCACATCATCAAGCACGTACCGCCGTTTTTTTAACACCATTTTCCTATACAGGAATAGATTTTTTTGGGCCCTACGAAGTTGTCGTTGGAAGACGAAGAGAAAAACGTTGGGTTGCTCTGTTTACGTGCTTGACAGTATGAGCTATACACTTGGAAATTGTGCATTCGCTTAGCAAAAAATCATGTCTTATGGCTATTCGAAATTTCATCGCAAGACGCGGCTCTCCATTAGAAATCAGAACTGATAATGGCACAAATTTCCGTGGTGCCAACCAAGAACTTATCAATTTTTACAAAGAAATGAAACCAAATGATTATCGTGAAGCCTTCGATCAAATCAGATAGATTTTTAACCCACCTTCGGCGCCACATATGGGTGGTTGTTGGGAACGTATGGTGCAATCTGTGAAAAAATGCCTCGAAGTAGTCATGCCCACTCGTAAGCCGGCCGATGAAACTTTTAGATGCTTTTTGATGGAAGCTGAATCAATCGTAAATTCTCGACCACTTACGTATTTCGGATTTCCCTATAGAACCTGAAGAAGAAGAAGCGATCACTCCAAATTGTTTTATTTTTGGATCGTCGAGTGGTCAAAACCATTTGTCGAATTAACGATAGCATTGAGTCATTGGTTCGTAGCTACGAACTTTCGCAACGAATGGCAGATAGATTTTGGAGACGTTTTTTGAGAGAGTACGTTCCGATACTTCGACGTTCAACTAAATGGTTTGCAAAGGTAAAAAATGTTGAAGTTGGGGACGTCGTCACAGTATGGGAAGATTATAGTCGAAGTTCCTGGAAATTGGGTCCAAGGAAATTGTTGAAGTTGCGGACGTCGTCACAGTATGGGAAGATTATAGTCGAAGTTCCTGGAAATTGGGTCCATCCAAGTGGAAAGTCGTGGTCGCAATAATCAGATTCGTGAAGTCATCGTTAAAACAGAGGATGGTGTATACCGACGACCAGTTGCAAAAATAGCAATTTTAGAAGTTAGTAAGACTGACTCTGCGGTTATATTACGTGGGGGAGAATTTTAAAAATACGAAACTATTTTTGATTATTACAATACTACCAACGTAAAGTTATCTTTGTTTTATTAATAAATTTAATCGTTTAAAATCAAAGTAACCACGAATTGTGAAATAATTGAAAAACGCGTCAAACCTTGCCTTAAAGCATCGGGAAGAAATATCAGATAACGTATTTGTCGTATTTGTCGTGATATTGAAATATCGATCCACATAATATCTCGAAAAGTTATTCCGGGAGAAAAAATACTGGAATTCTAAAGAAACCACATTGAATTTTTTAATATGTTGGGATGTGGCCCAACACCTTTGTTTGTCCGGGAAATACTTTTTGTCCACACTTTTTGTTAATCAAACCAAATTCGATTTATTCATATGTAACCAGTTTTTGGAAATATACGAATTAATCGAATTTGGTTTGATTAACAAAAAGTGTGGACAAAAAGTATTTCCGGACAAAAAAAGGTGTTGGGCCACATCCAAACCAAGCTATTCTACTCAATTGGATCACCATATGTATCAACTAACATCAAACTTAAGTTATACAAGACGTTGATTAGACCAGTTGTGATGCATGGGTCACAAACGTGGACCCTTACACAAAATTACGAATCACATTTATCTGTATTTGAGCCTAAGTTCCTACTCTACATTTTTGGTCCACTTAAGACAGACGATGGAGAGTACAGAACGCAATATGACTTTGAGATCACTTTCTTGAGGGTCCGGATAAAAGGTTGTATCCGTTCCAACAGGATTGTTTAGTTTGGGCATGTTCTACGAGCCGATTTACAGTCTGGAATGATTCAAAAAATGTACGTTAGTACCCCAGGGAATGGGCGACCGCGAGGTAGACCACGACTGCAATGGGAGACGAACGTAATAAAAGACCTTTAAAAATCGGCTGCCATGGTAATTATGTCGCTGTTGCAAATGACTGTGGTGAATATTCATAGCTGATTAGCCTGGCAACGCTCCTATATGGAGCATGAACGCCGTTAAAAAAAATAGTTTTTTTCAGGAAGAGAAAATACGAAATATTTGCAGTTTTATGACCCACACACATACTTAAACACAAACTTAAATAGAAAATAAAAGAATCTTTAATTTAATAATTATAAATTTATTTATAAAATATTTATATAATTTCGATCTCACACTGGGTTCCAATTAGTTTCTAAATTGTACTAAACTGCTAAATCTAAATTTGATTTAACAAAATCCTTCAATTTTAATTTTAATTTATGTGTTTAAGATGTTCGATATTGATCAAAACATCAATTACTTTACAACCATTTAGAAACAAAATACTTATTTAGTCAAATAAAAAGTTGGCTAAATTTATTTAGCATGTTTAGTACAATTTATCATCAATTGGAACGCAGTCTCAAATCTAAATTCCATTGAATCGGCTGGTGTTTTTTCTTAATTTATAACAAATTAGCTTAAGTTAATTTAATAAAATATATTTTGAATTTTTCTAATAAAATTTTAAAACAGTTTTAAATTAATTTTTTATTTCTGTTCAGTATTAAAATGGCAAATGTCAAAACAACCAAAAAATATTCTACATTTTATTTGTAAGCTGTAAGGAGGCCTATGATATGTAAACGTAGGTTAATAGATATTTATTACTTTGTACTAATTGTTAATTAAAAAATATAATAACAGTATAGATATTTGATATATGTATTTTCTATTTTGTGATTTAACAAAAATTAAAAAATTGAAAAAATATTCATAAATTCCTATATTATGTATATAGTTCACTAAGCGCTCTAAGTTGCAGCGATTAATATCAATTGTGTCAAATGAACTTGCTGCAAATTTTATTTTCATAAACAAATATAAACTTTTGGTTTGATTTAAAACAAATTGTGGAAAAGGCTGGAAATTAAAAGCTCAACTTAAAAAAACAAATTTCTTTATTTCAAAGCATATATTAAGGCGTTTACTACTTCGTTTTGTACAATTTAGCGCTGGCAGTCATAAAAGAGAAATAACTTAAAGGTGGGAAACGAAAAGCTTTAGTACGCTTTTATTGAATTGAAATCGTTAGTAATTTTAAAAGCCATTGAAGCAAAATGTTTTCAATATAAAAAGAAAACTATTAAAAAGGCAGTGGTAAATCTTTGATTCATTTTCTTACCTCATACAACGTTCCTATAGGAGGACATAGACATTTCATACAATTTTTAAATTAAATAAACAATTTTTGTTTAAAAATAAAACTTATCTAATAAATCAACAATTCTTATCCCAATCAATCAATCATCTTTCAGTAGCTAAGATCTATTAACTATAAATGACATTTCTATTTTTGTAAAACTATCGTTACAAACTAGGATGACATCATTTAATGATATCATCTCAAAACTATAGAAATCTACATGTTTTGTTTTTTTTTATTGTAATAATAATTAAATTAAATTAAACTAGATGCAAAATAAAATAAATAAATTCCATTTTATGGATTATTAATAAAAATATTTATATTAAATTTTAATATTAAAATTTAACACTTAATTTGGTTATTCGAGTTTTTTTCTTCGTTATTTTAAATTATTTGTTTGGTTTTATTTAACTTAAAAATATTTTAATATAGTAATTTTATTCGTCAGAATATGATCGTATTCGTGGATTTGCATCAATTGTTGGTGAATATGATTTATATGTGTGCGCACCATTTTGATATTTGATTGTAAAAAATAATAACATCGAACAGACTAGACCGATTAATTGTAATAAAACTATACCTAATGCAATACCACCAACAATATGCAATCGTTCGACTGTCCATTGTTGTAAACGTTCAGCACAACCTAAATTCCACCATATTGATGGATCTTCTGATTTTTCACATTCTATTTCGGTGCCACGTCCATCACCGGACCCTTCAACGATTAAAACGCTTTGAAGTTGACGACAACAGGATTGAGGCACCCAACGTTTACCACGCCATGAATTTATGTCATACCAATCTTCGTATGAGGTGACCCCACAGCATTGAAGCTGAAAATAGAAATAATTTATATAAGTGGTTTGAATAAAATGTATATACTTCTCGTATTTGTGGGACTAGATTTAACTTAAATTTTTTATAACATATAGTTGGCATGTGCGCAGCTTTTGCCCTATACATTTCCTTTTAATATAATGTAGATAACTGGCGTACGTTTAGGTGAAATTAATTTAGAAATGGAGTTACCACTACAGCAGAGTTACAATAAAATAATGGCACGATATAATGATACTAAAAATAGACACATAAATGTTCATCACTCCAAAACAGAATCTGACTCTCAAAATCCGATAAAGAAATTATTTTTTTATGACATTAGAACTTCGTAGTGCAAAGACATCTATTTGAGCAACTCTACAATAACAATATTACGCTTCGCATAAAGATGAACATTACCAAGATCTCTTTTTGCTTGGCTTTGTTAAATTTGTGGCGAACATTTAAATTAAAAATTTTCTAAATTTTAATTGTAGCAGGCGATGTTTTTATCGTTAAAAATTTATGAAAAACAAAATTAATTTTTTAAAAGTTCTTGATTTTCGTGATGTTAAAAAAAGTTTTTGTATAATAAATTTTTTTTAAATTATATTTTTCACAATTCTAAATATTAAATAATATAATCAATGTTAACAGTAAATATTAAAGTCAATAAATACACAAATGTCACAAATAAATTTATGGAAATCAAATCCAGACAATTCATTAATTAATTTTAATGAGAAAACAGAACAAGTGTCTATGTCAAATATCAAGTTCTTCAATATCAAGTTCAATTTATGTCAAGTTCTTCAATATCTTTAACTTCAACCATTTCATCAGATTTATTAACACAATTTTCATTAGATAGATTTTGCTGTTTTTTAAGATTAATAATTTAGAAAAAGATATTGAATTGAGTGATTCGATAACTGTAGTTGAAGATGATAGTGAAAAATAAAATGCCGGACAATGCAACATTTAGTTCTATCATGTATTGGTGATAATGCTAAACATCAAATTCTTCATATATTAGATAAAATATCTACATTAACACCTGCGAGGTCGGACTTCTGTACCTGAGAATGTCAGAGAGTATAAAACTTCAATGAATAGCTATAAATTTGATCTTTTCTTACCACCAAATACCAGAACCTTTAAAATGTATGGTATCGCTAGGAAACCGTGAGGTTGAAAACAATACTGGTTTCATATGCAGTGATGACAATATTCATCACACAATCTGGAGTGGATTTGTACTCAAATAAAGAGGTGTAATGGTTTTTGTTTACATACGCAGCATTAAGTGTAATCCAAAGTTTGCCACGGGAAACCGGATACAAATTTTTGACACAATATTCGTCTCACATTTAAACTATCAAATAGAGCAAATCAAATTTTAAGAAGGGTAGTATTTGAAGCCAATATGGTAGTATTTGAAGCAGCTCTCTCTTTTTCTTTCTAGATTTGCAACCATTGACGCAGCTATTATATTTATATGTTTGCGAATTATAATAAACGAGTGCCTCATATTTTCAATCAACTGGTGTTAATATTTTTATTACATTATGTATAGTTCGCTGGTTCAACCATTCATAAAATTTTCTAGTGTGATCCAACAAGCCGAATTAAGACTTTAGAAACTTTAATAGGACGAATTAAAAACCAAAGGTTTTTTTTTTGAGGGAGCTATACCTTACTCTTGTTGAGAATTATTAATAATAATAAAACTATTTTGAAACAATACACGTTGTGTTTTATTGAATCTCCATTTTGTGGAGACAACTCCTCAGGTTCCTGCATTGACTTTCTCCTGATCAATGATCCTTCTCTTCCTTTACTTAGCGACCAGTTTTGGGTTCCAGGCATCTCCGCACATGCATTCATATTCACCTCTCTTAACCTCAACAAAGTCTATAATCCAACTCCGGTCCTTTATCACGACTATAAGAACATTAACATGGATCTTCTTAACGATGATATCCTCCATGTTGACTTCTCTCCTTTTTACTCCTCAACGGACCCTGAACTCAAACTTCAATTTCTAAACAACACTATTCGTACCCTACACGAAAAACATGCTCCTCTCCGCTCCTTCCTACCACCACCTCCTAACACTATCACCTTAACACCTGAGATGCTTAATACCCGTAATCTTCGAGACTTGTCTTTTAAAGCATATAAGGCTTACCCAACTTCTGATAACTGGAAAATGTTTTGCACTCACCGCAACCGCTTTAGATCTCTGGTTCGCAAAGCCAAACTTGATCTTGGCTCCAAAATATTCTCCAAATTATCCTCCTCCACAGAACTGTGGTCTAAGCTTTCAACCATAGGTGCCGTTACCTCCTCATTGGACTCTCCTTCACTTAGCCTTCCTGAACTTAACTCCCTTAACCAGTCCTTTGTGTCATCCAGCTCCTACCTTCCCCTCAATCGGAATGACACTTCTCTTCCCGAACACCCTAATTCCTTCTCTTTTCGCTCAGCGCTCCCCTCTGAAATTGAACTTGCTTTCTATTCCATCTCTTCCAATGCTGTTGGATCCGATGGCATTCCTCTCAAATTCCTCAAAATTATTTTCCCATCCTTTCTCTATCATATTCTCCATCTCATAAACCACATTATTATGACCTCTTCTTTTCCACATTCATGGAAATTTTCCACCGTCCGACCCTTACCCAAGAAGGCCAGTAAAGATTTTCGACCAATTAGTGTTCTACCTGTGCTCTCCAAAATATTTGAGAAAATCATCAAAAACCAGATCACTGATCATACTTCAACTAACAATCTTCTTTCGGATAAACAATCTGGTTTTCGTAACCACTATAGCACCACTCACACTCTAATTGACATAACTGACCTTCTCCGCAGAAATAAGAATAAGAAATTCATATCTATACTCCTACTACTCGATTTTAGTAAGGCCTTCGACTCTATTGAGCACTCAATTCTCATCTTTAAACTTAAATCTTATTTCCGTTTCTCCTCCGGTGCGTGCAACCTCATCTTTTCATACCTTACGGGTCGTTCTCAATCTGTGGTTTCTGGAAATTCATCATCCAATCCTATTTCCATTTTAAAAGGTGTCCCTCAAGGTTCAATACTTGGACCTCTCTTGTTCTCCATCTACATTAACGATATAACCTCAGTAATCAGTCATTCTCTTCTTCACCTCTTCGCTGACGACGTTCAAATTATCCATGCTCTTCCTATTCCTGAGCTCCATCGTTGTTTTAGTGAGATGAACAACGACCTAGCTAAGATCTCTGAATGGGCTGAACGCAACAAACTCGTACTGAACCCACTCAAATCCCAAGCCATACTCTTCAACTGTCCTGTGTCTTTCCATAATCATGGATTTAACATTTTTCTTAATGGCATTCCCATCACCTTTGTACCTCAAGTTAAAAGTCTCGGGCTTATAATCGACCAAGATCTCTCATGGAAGGCTCACACCAATTTTGTTATAGGTCGAGCTACCGCTGTAATGAGGAGGCTTTATAGCCTAAACCATTTTCTCCCTTTGCATATAAGAAGACTCCTCATTCATGCTCTAGTTATGCCTATCTTCAACTACGCCATCGAAGTCTATTCAGGTTGTACATTGGATAACCTGTCTCGACTCACTAAATCCTTTAACTGGGCCGTCCGCTTTGTTTACAATCTCAAACCCCGCCAGCATGTTTCTAACTTTACGCACGACCTCTTGGGTACCTCCTTTTCTAACCACATCTCCACCCGTCTTCTACTTCTATTCTTCAAAATCCTCAAATTTAACTGTCCCTCCTATCTGTTTCAATGGTTTCTTTTTTGTCCTTCCCTTCGAGTCCATAAAATTATCCTACCATCCATTTCGTGCAACTCCTGGGCACATTCCTACTCTATCCGAACCTCTAAGCTCTATAATAATCTTCCTGCTCCTCTTAAAAAGTTCAACATCTCCCCCACCACGTTCAAAACTAAAGTCCTTGACTTCCTCAATAAACTGTAACCTCGGCTACTCCATTTCTCCAGCATTCCCTTTCACTTGCCATCCCAACTCTCCATCTCCATCTTACTTGACCTCTTTCCTTCGTTTACGAGTCGTATCCCTCACCCCACTTCACCCTACATCCCTTCCTCTACCCCCTCCCGATCCTCAACCCCCTAATTTTGTCTATTACTACTATTATTATTATCATTGTAATTTTCTTTTGAAATTGAAATCTAATAGTACATTTACTATTATTATTATTATTATCATTTTCTTTTGAAATTTGAAATTGAAATCTATAGTACATTTACTGTTTACTGAACTGAACATTTTTCTTTTTTTCTCTCTTTATGTAAGTCTTAAATGTTTTGTAAATCTCAAATTTTCTTTAAAATTGAAATACTATATATGTATATATATTTTGTTGCCTACATTTATAATTTTATTTATATCTTAAATTTTTTATATTTTTATTTTTACATATGTATATCAATTTGTTATTAATTTTTAAGAATATAACTGTAATTTTTCTGGGCAAGAATTGGGCCTAGGCCTGTTTGCCATCGCACTATGAATAAATAAATAAATAAATAAAAAGTTTTACATTAAACAATTTGACATATAACATTAGAGTGTTGCCTTAACAAAATTATTCTTTTAAATAATACAGTTCAACCTATCAAATTAATTTTATCTCAACACTCTCCCCTAATTTTAAATTTTATTAGTATCTGTCATACTCTCCCCTTATTCTAATTCAGATTTTATATAATATAAATTTATAAACATTTCAATAAAATTTCAAAATTACAATTCCATTTGAATTATATAAAACTTAATTTGATTTAAGTTACTTACAATTTAGTTTTCAATTTTACACATAATTTTATTTACCATTTCATTAAATTGTTTTGGGTTTGGTTTTGTAAATATATCTCCAAGTTGTTCTTCTGTTGGACAATATTCAACATCAATATTTTTACTCTCCATATTATCTACTATAAATTTGTATCTGATATCCATATGTTTAGATCTTTTAAAGCTCGAGTTTTTTATCATTTTTATTGCGCTTTGATTGTCTATTTTCAATATGCTTTTGATATCTTTACTCGTCAGTTCTTTCAATAAAGATTTCAAATAAAGTATATCTTTGACACAATCGCTTGCTGCGATGTATTCGCTTTCTGCAGTGCTTAGTGAGACTATATTTTGTTTTTTAGTCGTCCATGATATTGGACCACTTGCGTACATTATTACACTTCCTGAAGTACTTTTTCTTGTTACTTCATCTCCTGCATAATCTGCATCAGAAAATGCTTCTACAATTTCCTCATCTGGATTTTCTTCAGCTTTATACTTTATTCCTTGCTTAGCTGTTCCTTGCAAATATCTAAAAATCCTTTTAATATTTTGAACATCTGTCTCTGTTGGATTTTCCATATTTCTTGAGACGATATTAACTGCGTATGTTATGTCTGGTCTAGTGCGTGTTGATAAATACAAAATACTACCAACTGCTTCTCTGAAACTTAACTTTTGTATTATTACTTGTTTTATTTTGATCAGGTTTATTCAACGTTGCTGGAGTTTTAACTGGTTTGCTTAGTTCCATATTGAATTGTTTTAATAATTTGTACGTAAAATCTGTTTGATGTAAAGTAATACTGTTTTCTTCATTAATTATATCAAATCCAACAAATGATTTTGGATTATGTATTCTTTTAATATCAATATCTATTTCAAGTTCATCTAGTAACTTATTTGCTATACTTTCAGTTTTTGAAATGATTAGTCCATCGTCAACCCATATTGCTACGATCAGACTACCATCTTCATTTATAAATACAGATTTGTCTGTCAACAACTGTTTCAATTTATTTTTATTAAATATATCAACCAACCTTTTATTCCATTGAATTGGAGCTTGTTTAATGCTGATTTTACATCAAATGCTGATAATTTCATTTTATTCACTTTGCTATATGCTAATAAGAGTCTTAGCGTACTCACTGATACAACTGGACTATATGTTTCGTCATATTCATCTTCTCTTTGTTCACATCCACGAACAACTAGACGGGCCTTGTAGTTCCCATCACTTTTCACTTTAAACACCCATTTACTTGAAAGAAGTCTTTTATTTTCAGCTTCTTCTTCCTTTATAAATTTAAACACATTATTTTTATTTAAAGATATTTTTTCTTCTTCTATAGCTTTTTTCCACTTTTCCTTGTTTTCTTCTCCAATCGCTTCAGAGTAGGTTAACATCAACACAAAATCGTTATATTTTTGTGGAATTTTTCTCTCTCTAGTAGATCGTGTATTTTCTAATTGTATCGGTTTATTATTTTCATCTGTATGCTCTTCTAGTTCGACATTTTCATTTTGTTCTTCTTCATCGTCAGACCAAATTTTTATTACCTTTTCTGATTGTTCGATTTCAATTTTATCTATATCAATATTTTTTTCATCAAATACTACATCTCTTGATACAACTACTTTTCGTTTTTCTGGATCCCAAAGTCTATAACCGTTATTTAAAAATCCTATTAATTTAGTTTTAATACTTCTACTTTCTAATTTTTTTAAATGACCCAGTTTTTTAATATATGCAGTACTCCCGAAATTTCTTATATTTGAAATATTTGGTCGCTTTCCGTACCATAACTCTGCTGGTGTTACTTTAACTGCGTCAGTATAACTACGATTTAATATATATGCTGCAAAATATGCGCTCTCACCCCACATGTTGTCATTCATTTTAGATTCTAGTAGTAGTGCTCTCATTTTATTTACAATAGTTCTGCCAAATCTTTCACTTTTACCATTAAGTTGAGGAATGTGCGGAATTGTATAATCTATTTCAATTCCTTTTTCTCTACACCAATTTTTCATTTCTAAACTTGAATACTCACCACCACCATCGCATCTAATTTTTGATACTTTTAACGATTTTTCATTTTCAGTTTTAGTTATATATGATGATATATAATCGAATGTTTCACTTTTATGTTTTAAAATAAATACTCCTGCAAAATGTGAATAATCATCTATTACTGTTAATAAATATCTCTTACAATCCCAAGTTTCTGTTTCAAAAGGGCCTATTATATCTGAATGAAGCAACCCTAAAAGTCTATTAGATCTTTCCCTTGTGGTATTAAATGGATTTCGCGTTTGTTTTGCTTTCACACAAATTTCACATACATCTGATAGTTTATCAAAATCTTTTTCTTCTACTGATATGCCATCAACCAATTTTACTAATTTTTTCATAGAAGTTTTACTAGAATGACCCATTCGTTTATGCCACTCTAATGGTGAAATATCCGACTGATTGCTTAAAAAAGTTGCTTGATTTTCATTAGTTTCAATAGTGTATAAACCGTTTGGTTGTTTTTTACCTTCTAAGATATTTTCTCCGTCTTTTCTTAATTGCACATTATTTTTTGTAAATAAAACTTCAATATTTTTATTTGTTATTTGACTTACCGAAAGTAGGTTAGTTGTTAATTCAGGAATGTATAGTGCTTTTAACCTAAATTTTTCAGTATCAACCTCACCTGTACCTAAAGATTTCATAGTTTCTTCAGATTTTGCCGTATTTACATATGATTGATTTGCTTCAAAATTACTAAACAAATTGTCCGTGTTTACGAGATGTTTGTTACAGCCCGAATCGACTACAAAATTATAAATGTCCTTTTTATCTTCTGTGTTGTTTTGAAATGTCATAAAAGATACTTTCTCATATTTATTAATTTTATTTTTGTTTCTAAAGTAGCAATTTGATTCAAGGTGACTATTTCTTCTTTTGCAAATTCCACAATACATATTATTATTATTATTTTCATACTTTGAATTTTATTGTTGTCTGTTAAAATTTTGTTTGTTACTAGTTCTGTTTTTGTTTGTACAGAACCTTGCTAAATGATTTCCATTACACACAAAACATTTTATTTCATAATGGCTTTCTTTTTTTATTGCTCCGAAGTTAGCTTTTGTACTTTTAAATGCTACAGACATATCTTGATTGATATTTTTACTCAGTTCTTTATGTCTGGCTTCCTCTTTAATCAGTCTGTTTGTTAGGTTAGATAATGTTTTTTCCGATTTAGTAGTTGAATCCCAGGCAGAAGGAAAACTTTGTTTTTTTAAATAATCTGGTATGGCAACTAGAATTCTTGATATTACCATCTCATCACTAATTGTTTGTTTTAGGGCTTTTAATTTGTAAACAATGTTTTCAAGGTCTCCAACAAAACTTGTCATATCCTGAGTTTCTTTGTATTCATAGGAAAAAAATTCATTATATAGATCTTCTAATTTTTGTTCTTTTTCTCCTTCAAACATAGAACAAATTTTTTCATACATTTCATTTGAGGAATTACAATTTAATATTAAGTTTAAATATTTTTTATGAATTGTGGTAACAATTATTTTTTGCGCCTTACCGTCCTTCATTATCCAGTCATTGAGTTTTTCTGTTTTATCTGCAGGTTTCTCTTCTTTTCCATCAACAATATCAATGGAACCATTAGATTTAAATAAAACTCTTGCTTGCAATTTCCAAATTGGAAAATTTGATCCATCTGTTAATTTTTCTATTCCAGAAGCATCTATCGTTGAACTCGCCATTTTTATTTTTCACACACAGCAAATATTTCTTTTTAATTTTAATAGTTTTAATTTTTAATAGTTTTAATTTTTAATGGTTTTAATTTTTAATGTAGTGATACGTTACTACAATTTTATTTTACTTTGGACAACCACTGTCTGCTACCATGTTGAGAATTATTAATAATAATAAAACTATTTTGAAACAATACACGTTGTGTTTTATTGAATCTCCATTTTGTGTAAAAAGTTTTACATTAAACAATTTGACATATAACATTAGAGTGTTGCCTTAACAAAATTATTCTTTTAAATAATACAGTTCAACCTATCAAATTAATTTTATCTCAACAACTCTTACATCTACCTCTCTCACACACATCATTGGCGAATGCCATTACATCATTTAGTGAGCTAAAGATTGGAAGAGTCAAAACTAGCGTACGAAAAACATGTGTAGGAATAATGTATTACGTTAATAATTTCGCCCAAAATTGTTCTGTTTTTTCACCAGAAAAGAGAAGGGAATCAGTTTGGTATCAGCCAAACAATTAATATGTGTCCCAAAATTAACGCAAGATTTGAATTGGCAGCCATTTGGGCAATAACGTGTTGGCAACGCTGAAAAAAAATAATATGACAGATGAGAGTTTAGGGTTAGTAAAATGGATCTTTACACGATACAACAGCTCATTTGCTCAATGTGTTAATCCAAAAATAACCCTATCGCTTTCCAATGTACTTTCCTATGTAAAAATAACAATCTAATTTAATTCAAATCTTGCGTTAATGTTGGGACACCCTTTACTTAATTGAAATCTTGCATTAAATTTGGGACACTCTTTAAAATACTTAGGTACTATTCAGAAGGTTTTATTGAAAAAAATATAGTAGCAAATATTTTTATAGATTACAATAATATAATTACCTCAGTCTGTAAATGATCCCATATGCTAGCAACCGATGGCGCAGCAAAAGGTCCTCGATCTGTTGCATTATAATGTTTTTCTATTCCATAACGTAGTTCATTCGCAACAATTCGTCCAATTCCACCACGAAATACAAATGCTATTGATCCAAGTAAAAATTCACTTAAAAATAGTATAACAACTAATGCAATATACTAAAAAAGTTTAAACAAAAATATAAATTAAAAACGAAACGAAACAAAATTATTTATAAAACTTACAACAAAAACAAGGCATCTCGATTGAAACCATGATCCACAGTATCCAAAAAAGGATACAATAAAACTTAAAATTCCTACTGTTAAAAATAATGTGTCAGCACTTAATGCTGCATGGTTAGGCAGTAATGTTGCATATCCTTGGTAGCTTAATCGTAGCCATAATCCAGCGCCTAAAAATCCACATCCGCAAACCTGAAATATCGAAAAATAATATCACTGCAAACAAACTTTGCGATTAGATCTTATAAAATTTAAAATGTATATATTCATTAAGTAAACTGCAATCATATCTGATAAACTATTTAAATTAGCACATCATGAGTTACGTATAAATCGTCGCTTTAATAATGAAACAACGTATTCGCAAAAGTGTAGTTTCGAGATAATTGGGTTTAAAGATTTTTCGATTTTCCGATTTTCGTAAACTCGACAGCACTATTGAATGAATAAAGATATTGGAAAAAAAATTTCTACCAATTAATCTTGACTAATTTCTCCACAGCATATTAAAATTTCACATTGGTACCTGCTGGCTTTTCTACCTAAAAAGAGGTGAAAAGTCAATCAGGTACCTTATACATTATTTCATATTTCATATACGTTATTTCATTTTGCATGGAAGTACGATTAAGTCTAAAACTAATTATTATTGAACTAACGCATAATATTCTTACAATTTTTTATTTATATGAACCGGCATATCATGTGGTAATGAATGATGCTTATACAATATTTTAGATTTACCATTTCGTGTGGCGATCGTAATGTATGTTAAGTATACGACACTGATTTTACCCAAGTTTTTATTCTGTAGGAATTGAAATATCGTACATGCATTTACGCTGTTTCAATATTTATCCAAATTCAAATTTGCATGTACGTTAATTAACAATATATTAATTTTCACCCCCAGCTATAAAAAAATTGGAAAATGTTAAAATGCCACTTTATAGACATGCTTATGGGGAATGCAGCGCACCCATTATATAATAACAACGTATATATGGCATACGTTATTTCATTATTAAAGCGACGAAATAGTTAAATTGATTATGTCGTTTGTGGAAACAAACACGGAAACAAAAACTAAATTGGATTTGGAGATGAGTGTTAATTGCAGTTTTATTAGATCATTAACATTTAGTATCTGATTTTGATTAATTTTTTGAAAGATTGTTGATTGTTTAATTCAAAACTCATAGAGTTTTGAAACATTTTCTATTGAGTTGCAGATAGCTACTGCATACCATGACACGATGAAGCTCTTTAACTTACTACTCGATTTCAATTAGTCCTAAATTTGAATATTTATCAAGTCAATGAGAATGTGTAGTCAATGCGTTTTGAAATATGTTTTCCAATAATATGCCATCCATCACACCCTATACCAGCATCCTATATCCAGATTGATGCTTTTGACAGTTGAAATTGATTGGTTCTGATACTTATCTCTGTAGCTAAGCTCCTGTTGAGGCATGTGTTTAACTTTTAATAAATGGTATGAGCATGTTTTTTATACTTCATCAATCTTTAGCCTAAGGAAAAGGTTTAGTTAATTGTTTTTAATTAATGTGATGAATTAAAGCGATTCATTTATGCTTAAAATATTTTTGTATAGCTGGGTTTCCTACCAAAGTTTGAGTTATCAGAGTGAAATAGTAGTTTTTTATATACAGTATAAAATCAATGATATAACTTACCCATATTAAAATATTAAAGCAACAAAATGTCGTCCTCAGACATGTGTATCCTCTCTTCCCCATCGCCCCAACTTTGCGACACTTTTAATCTAAAATTAAAAATGTTAAAAATATTTTACTAAAAAAAACATCAAGTACTGTACGTTACTATGAATATAAATATTCCACTTAAAAATTTTAAATTAACTAATTCCACAATCTATCTAAATACTTCTTGTTTTTCTAGTATAAATCTCACATCTCGTTTCCCTATTAAAATTTTAAACTACACATTTGCTATTTTAAATAAAGAAATTTAAATGAAGTATGTATATAAAACAAGGTTGATAAGTAGATTAAGTAGTTTAGTATGTTAGGTAGAGAACACGTGAGTTCTAATATTCATTCAATTTTCCCAATGAAAAATTACAACAACTTTTCAATTTATACTCTTGAAACTGAGAACATTTTTTACTTAATTAGAATATTGTCTCATATGTGTTAACATTTGTTATTGCAACATTGAATTGATGCATGAATTGAAATGAAAGTCATAAATAATTGTAATCTATGTATATACATATGTGAAACTGTTAAATAATCATCGACGGCAATTAATTTATTTTCAAGGTTGGTTGGCTACAAAAAAACATAACTGCTTTGTTTTTTACGACAAACTGGTCGATAAGAAATAAAAGTCGTCAATTTGAAGAAGAATAAAACCACATGTTGTGAAATTTTGCTATAGTAAAGTTAACAAAAACAAACGCAGTACCTCTTGTTCAAACAACACTATTATAATATAGGCGGCCAACCAAACTAAAATTGAACTACGAGAACAAAAAA
This sequence comes from Diogma glabrata, assembly GCA_963693315.1. Classification (NCBI taxonomy): domain Eukaryota; kingdom Metazoa; phylum Arthropoda; class Insecta; order Diptera; family Cylindrotomidae; genus Diogma; species Diogma glabrata. The sequence goes on along the minus strand of OY856188.1, from coordinate 229,118,061 downwards.
TAGACATATAAATATATTTGTCTTACTCGATCAGAAGGTAAGCCTACAAAATTTCTCCAACGCCGGCTACTAATCAATTTGAGCAACATTAAACATTTCAATATACTCAAAGCTCGCTCTACACAGCACGAAAACGTGTACCATACTACCCCCAACACTAACAGTCAGTCACATTATGAAAATGTTCATAGAATTGAGGAATAAAACCCGAAATTTAGTCAGCTATGATATAATAGTTAACTACCACCTAATAATAGAATAATGTTCCTACAGATTCACAACCGCTCCCAATAACACTTGAGCTAGTATTATTATTAGAAACTATCAACATTGATGAAGCATCTATCTATCAGAAACACACTTTAAAGACCAAAGTTTTATTAAAGTAAAGGCATACAAACCATATTTGACCTGCATCCTAGTGATTGTTTTTGAGGAGGCTACCTGACAAAAATTCAACACATAGTGCAATAGTCTATGCACATTTCGTGCAAACATGTAAATTGTAACAAAATGTGCACAGAACTTTCAGGCATAAATATAAAAATATTTGATGTATGACGTTTATGACTAGGATCTTTTAATACGTTATAAATCTTTCCTAGACCAATATTTTGACTAGTTTTATGATTTTCTAATCACTCGTAAAACAATTCCTAAAAAATTTCGTGAACTGTGCACGGGGATTTTGTTTCAGGCACAATTCATGTATATACTGCATGTCATGCTAAAAACTGTATATACTTCATGTCATGCTCATGGTGTGCACCTTACCGGGCATATGTCATGAAACGCCTTAGCACATATGTGCACACAAATGTTAATCGCAGGTTTCACGAATAATAAAAAACGAAGCGAAACGAAATTTATTTAATGATTAGAATAATAAACAAAGAATAACAAAAATGGAGAGTAGAAAAGTAGTTTAACATTTTCTAAAATGACTGGTTCCATTTAAATTTTTATGAGATAATATGACATTTCTTATAATAAATTGATGAATTTAATTTTATTGTCGTCTAAAATTATGTGCAAAAGAAATTTGTTTGTGAAGGTTAATATGAAAATTCACAAACAACAAACGGGCACTTAGAATAGTTAATTTTAGTGATTCAAAAAAAATTATCATGACTTTTTATTTAATATTTTGAAAAATTAATATTATTTTTTACATGTAAGCCAAATATTTAAATTTTTGATTTCTGATCTTTTTTCATTTAAATTATATCGTTCAAAAAATGGACGCCTTATTTACAAATGTAATCACACATATACATTTTCATTTGACACCTGCAAAATACGACCGCAATCTTTATTTGTCTAGGAAAGATTCATAACGTGTTAGAATATCCTAGTCATAAAAGTCATTGCATCATTCATATTTCGGAGTCGGACGAGGAAGGTAGTCTCCTAAATTAAAAGAAAAACAAAAACAAAAACAAAAAAAACAAAAGTAATCGAAAATAAGTGGTTATAAGTGTTGATAAGTGTTTATAAGTAGCTAATAAGTGTTATAGTGTTTGTGTTAGTATTTAGAAAAATAAAAATAGAAGAGTTGAAGGACGGAGGCGGAGACAATTATATAATTGGTGAGATTGTTCTTTATTAAAAAATTATTTGGTAATTTTGGTATTTACTGTTATTAAGGGGTAGGCAGGTAAAATTTTACCTTTATTGCTTTGATGTAATAAATTTATTTATTATTTTAAAGCGTAAATTTGCCTTAGTAACAGAAAGCAAAAAATTTCGTTTTAGTTGTTAGTGATTTTTTTTGGATTGATTGAGATATTTTTTGTGAAGTTTTTTGACATGATCTAGCTCCTCCCACCTCGGACTTATTTTAGGAGTTGGAAAATATCAGTTAGTTGATTATGAAATGTCTTTTTTTGACAAAAGTTAGGAATTTAGTTTTTAACCCTCTATTTGTACTCTTCAATTTTGTTAGTGTCTTTTGTGTCCCCACCTTTTTTTTTTTTTGCTTTTCTCTTATCGTGCTACTGTTGCATGAAATCTGCTATCGTGTTTTTGTGACAGAGATACCCAGTTTCTTTTGTACTGTTTAGTGTTGAAATTTAGGCCTGGCCGAATTTCAGTAGCTTTGCCTGCAATGTCAAAGGGTAAGTCTTTGTCTCAACAGAATGGCCGCTGAGTGAACCAACAGCTTAGCATCGACTTCACCAACATAAGAGGACTCAATTCGAATCTAAACGAGGTTCATCACTACATTGAAAAAAATAAACCTGACATATTGTTTCTTACCGAAACAATTGTTATAGTGGCAAAGCATCGAAGTTGGATCTCGATAAATACCGGATACCTAGTTACGAATTGGAACATTTCTTTTATAACAAGCATGGTGTCTGTGTATTTGTTCGAGATTCACTTTCATGTATGAGAATTAAGGCCTACGAGTTGAACTCTAAGCACCATAATTCTATAGCACTGAAGATCTCAGGTGTTGATGAAACTATGTTGATGAAACTATATTTGTAGGATTATACAGATCCCCAAATTCTCCCCCAGGATGTCCCTTTTTCGATAAAATATCGGCTAATCTAGACAAGATTACCACGGACTACCCCCCCAAAGCAAGACTGGCCATTCTTGGAGACTTTAATATTCATAATAAAGAATGACTTAAGTAGTCATCGCGCACTGACGACGTAGGAAGGCAAGTCGAACTGATACTCGCAGATTATCACGGTTTGACGCAAATGATAGAGTGTCCCACTAGAATCGCAGACAATTCACATCATAACAATAATTTGCTGGATCTGTTTTTGACAAACGAGCCAGATACTACGAAGACAAAAGTTGAACAACCCCTCGGAACATCGGACCATTTACTAATATCAGCAATAGTGCAATTTACATCACCGGCACAAATTAAAGCAAATCCTCGACGGGTTTGGAACTATAAACGCGCTGACTGGGAGGGACTGAGAAACTTTTATGATGAAACACCTTGGAAAACTATTTGTTGTGTTGATCAAGATCCTAGCACATCGGCAATAAGAATTTCTGAAATCATAAAAGAAGGAATGCGGTGGTTTACTCCAAATCGATTAATCACTCCTAAAACTGAGCCTTGGTTCACACGGGATGTTGATGAGGCAGTGAGGAATAAACGCAAAGCATTCAAGACGTATAACGCTAATAAAACACCTGAAACCCATAGAGCCTATAAGAAAGCCAGAAATATTAGTAAATTCAAAATAGACTTGGACAAAGACGCGTTTATACAGAAGAAAGCAAAGAAATTCGCCGAGCACCCATCTGGCTCACGTAGTTTCTTTCAGGCAGTTAAATCAGTCCAGAGCAATTTTACTCGATCCTCTATTCCAGCCTTAGTTCTGAATGACATTCCCGTGAGCGACTCGAAAGAGAAAGCAGATCTTTTGGGTCGTATTTTCGCAGAGAACTCAAACATAGTTGAACCCCCCATTCTCCTACACTCATTCCCCCAGTTGTAACGAAAATGAAACCAATTATTTTTCGTTGCAACATTGTACGGAAAATGCTTCTTTCTCTCAATATCAACAAATCTGCTGGCCCCGACGGTATTCCACCCCTCATTCTTAAAAACTTTGCTAGACAACTAGCTCCAATTTTAACAAAAATTTTCTATTTATCTTATAAAACCGGAAAATTTCCCGATTCTTGGAAGCTGACCAGCGTTCAACCCATATCAAAGAAAAGCAGTAAGATAGACCCTAACAATTATAGACCAATTGCCATTCTGTCGGTTTTAGCTAAGATATTTGAAAAATATGTTAACTACAATTTGATAGATTATTTGGAAATGTCGCGAATTATTGATGATAAGCAGTATGGTTTTCGCAGAAGTCATGCAACAGGTGATCTGTTAACCTACGTATCCCATCTCTGGAACAAATCGCTGGAAAACCATGGTGAAACATTCAGTATTTCACTTGACATTTCTAAAGCATTTGATAAAGTGTGGCATAAGAATCTTATAGCTAAATTAAAATCTTATGGCATAGACTATCTTACTGTCTCATGGAGTCATAGTTTTCTTACCGGTCGCCAATTTCATGTTAATTTAGATGGTATCACATCCAATATTTTCACAACCAATGCTGGGGTTCCCCAAGGTTCGGCACTCTCACCAACCTTGTTTCTTCTATACATTAATGACTTACTTATTTCCACAGTGCACCCAATCCACAGTTTTGCTGATGACAGCACATTGCATGCATCACATGCATCTCCCAAATTTCGATCTCATACTGCAGTTACCACTGATAGAGAGCTGCTCATTAATTCCATCAACAAAGATCTGGAGCGTATAATGGAATGGGGTGAGTGTAATCTTGTTTCATTTAATCCAACCAAAACCAAATGATGCCGTCTTTCACGAATAGAGCGACATAAAAATTTTCCTATTAAAATAAACCATGAGGAATTGCATGAGGTTGAATCAGTTAGACTTCTTGGAGTGGATATTCAAAATAACCTGAAATGGAATAAACATGTGTTCAACCTCGCTAAATCTGCAATGCAAAAATTAGGATTCTTGAGTCGATGTAAAAAGTATTTCAATCCCGAGCAAATTTTGCTAATCTTCAAGTCCTTTATTCGTCCATGTATGGAGTACTGCTGTCATGTTTGGGGAGATGCTTGTGAATCAACAATAAAATGTCTAGACTCTGTACAGAGAAAAGCAATGCGGTTGATTGGTAATACCGAACTAACGGACCAGCTTGATTCACTCCAGCACAGAAGAAATGTGGCTGAATTGTCAATCTACTATAAATATAACTTTAGCGAATTCTCCTCTAAGGAAATTCAAAATATCCTTCCATCGTGTGCGCAGTATAATCGACAAACAAGAGCTGCCGAGTTATCCCATCCATTTGTTGTACAAATACCTCGTTGTAGAACTGTGTCCTTCCAAAACGACTATTTTAATAGAGTGGCCAAATTATGGAACTCAATGCCTTCCTCTGTATTTCCCGATGAATTTTCCCCTCAGGCATTTAAAGAAAATGTCCATCATCATTTAAAAAAATTAGTATAGTTATCCCTATATCCCCATTCCTTCCATTTTCCTCATCTCCTTCCTTTATAGTTGACATGCTATCTTCGGATATTCAAAGACTCTAAATAATGAATATTTCATATTTAGTGTGCTAAACATGTCTAACTAATTAATAAAAAAAAAAAATCATGCATCAAATATTTTTGTATTTTTTCCTGAAGGTTCTCTGCACATCTTGTTTACATCCCAAGCAGGGTTTTCCACACTCTGAATTGGCCAACGGCCAAGCACTGGCTTATTAATGGTTAACAGTACTAGTTTACTGTTAATGACCCAGTAATTGAGCCATTCATCGGTTTATTGGTTACAGGAAGGAGCCAGTTTATAGTTACCTTTGAATAGCCAAGAATGACCTAAAGTTACCTTTGAATGGCCATGGTTGCCAATTGGGCCAGTACTGCAACCATGATTTGGTGATATATGCGTCATTTGGTTAAAATTCACTAGAGTAATATCCATTTTTTATATTTTGCGAGACGACCATGTAGCCTGACATGTAAATAGCCCTATAGACATGTAAAATGCTAACCCGAGTAGCATTTTGGTTTCTTTAAAAACGCTATAAATATTTAGAGAGTATCCTAATCAAGGAATTTGATGATTTAGAGTACCGCCAAAAACATGTATTCAACCTTTATAGAACATAAAAAGGCGAAAAATCTTATGTTGTATTAGGCCTTACACAACCATAATTTTTTTCTTGTATAAACTTGTTCTCACGATATTATCGAGGATTTATCAAACCTTTTGCACTACATAAATCCCTGTATAATTTATTTTACCATACCTTGAAAATATTTATAGAAGTACTTGAGAATTTCATACATCAGCTATAGAGGAAAACAAAATCCAAAAAATGAAGAAAAAGGTGCGAATAATAATGAAATACGACAAATAACATATTATTTTGTTTTATTTTAATAATTTTTAAAATTTATTAGTACATATTAAATTAAATTATATATCAATCATTATATATTTTTATTATCGCTACTCACGGATCTCGGTACTTTTGAATTGACAGTCTAACGCATATCTACTCATCATATTGATGGCTCCAAAGCATTTACGTGTAACTACATTTTGGAAAAATTGAGAGAAAGCTCAAAATACGATTTAAAAATTTTATTTCACTGGAACTGAATGAACTGTTGAATCTAAAGATAAATTTAGTGAATGAAATGAAATGATTCAACATGTCACAGTAAAGATTTAGCTACAAAAATCTAGAGTAAAACGAATTCAATTTTTAACGAAATTTGTTTTATACAAACCAAAATTTTAACATTAACTTAACTAAAACTAAATTAGCAAAGGAATTCCAACTCATATTTTATTGTATGAATACCCTTAATGCTGGCTAAGTTTAAACATTTTGCCATCGAACATATCGTTCCATAAATGTATTTTCCTTAAAATAACTTTCATAAAATCTGTAATTAGAAAGTTAAATTTTTTACATTCTGCATTATTTATTAATTGAATTAATAAAAATTACAAACACTAATTATATCCTTTTTCGAACTTGGTTATTTAAAAACTCAAATCACTGTTTTTCATTTAACTATTTCAATATATGAACTAATAACCCTTTGTTTAAGCTATACAGTTTTTATTAAATAATTTAATATCAAACTGAACTAAAATGCTTATTAGTTGTAGAATAAATACTACACAATATAATGTAAATGACATATTTACTTCCAACTATAGCCATATCGTAACATGGCTTAACTAGAAATTTTCTCACTAAAAGTTCCTTATGTTTAATCTTTTGTTTGCGCAATCAACCTCTCTAACTGCTAGTTGAAATTGTTACACAGGGTTTATGCAAGCTTTTCAGTAATACCTTCTTATAAGATGTTTTATAAATGTTTATAGCATATATATTATCATTTTTTTCTACGACAATTTTTGCTTCTATTGATGTTGTATAACTTACTCCAAAAAATATTTTTAAAGAATATTATCGAGTATTTCACTTCTATAATTTTGTTTGCAACATTAACCATATCTATAGAGGAATTATACAACATTTGACTGTTATAATTTTAAAATCTACGGCAAAAATGTTACTTGGGAAGTCCCTTATGCCATCGTCATATTCAAGAGCTGAAGACAACTGAAGAAGCTGAAAAAAAGCCAACAGCCTTGAATGGTCTGCTTTGCAGAAATCTTCTATCCTTAGATAGTTTGATCCTAATATGACGCTTCGGAGCCCTGAGAGAGCCAAACATTATCCAACAATGTGAGGGACTGTTTCATCTTCTTCAAGACAAAAGCGGCATGTACTAGGAGCCGTACCATATGTTTGTTCACATGATGGTGACCTGTTAGTAGTCCTACCATTAGCCTGCAGTCTGACCGAGTCAGATTTAACCGGAATTTGGTGGTTTGCTGGCCCAACTCTGAAGTGAACATTTTGGAGACCTTGCAGCCTTCTGTGCTCCTCCATTGAGAGTTACTGGACCGAAAGAGAACTTATTCGACAAGCGATCCTATCCTACCTTTTGATGTACCAATTGCTGGCTCAGGGCCTATGAGCCTCCCTGCGGAGCTCTTTGCTAAATCATTAGCTTTTTCATTCCCGAGATTCCCACTATGTCCTGTTGTCCATATCAGGGATATGCTGTTCTTGAGCCGGAGATAATTCAAGGACCTAGAACATTCTTGCACTATTTTTGACTTAATAGTATAATTTCCCAGAGCTTTTAAAGCAGCCTGACTATCAGTAAAAATATTATTGATCTTGCCAGACCACTTAAGCTCCGTCGCTCGCCTCCATGCTGCATTTTTGGCAGAGATGCCCCAAGTTGTCTCTATTCAAAAAAATGCTAATATCATCGGCATAGCCGTATGTGTTTAGCCCTTTATTATTTAATTCAATTAGGAGCTGGTATACCATCATGTTCTAAAGCAGGGGTGATAAAACGCCCCTTGGGGCATCCACGCTTCACACCTACCTGGATTGTGGTGTTGTCCTTCGCGTGAATAAACAGACATCGATCTTCCAGTGCCTTTCGTATCCACCTTAGGAGTGTTTTATTCACACCGTACCTCTCCGCTCCATTAAGGAGTGACTCAAAAGTGGCTTTGTCTATGTCTTTGTTCTATGTCAATAAAAGCGCCAAAAGTGATATCCATTTTAGAGATAGTCTCTTCAATATCAGAGAGCACCTCTGAAAGGATTGTGTCCGTAGACTTTCCCGCTTGATAAGCGTGTTGCCTATTGCTTAGAGGGGTTTTCCTCAGACAGACCTTTCTGTAACGGTTGATCAACCTTTCCAGAGACTTAAGAAAGTATGAGGAAAGACTGATCGGTCTGAAGTTTTTCGCTTCGCAATTGTTAATTTTCACCGGGATAAATACAACTCTCACGTTTCTCCAGACCTGTGGTACATAGCCGAGAACTATGAAGGCCACGAAGATCTTTAGGAGCCTATCTCCTATTATGTCCAGACCCGGTTGTATAATAATATGGCCATATTCCGTCTGGACATGGAGATTTGTATGGTCGACTCACAGTACTTTTCATAAGACCTCTTCTTTGATTTACGAATAATCCTTTTAAAAAGCTTCCTTGCTTCACTGTACAGAGCCCAATCAGTTCAGAAGTTTCTTTGATCTTTGTCTGAGTTTATCAAGGTTTTTGTTCCACCAATCGGACTTGTGTACACTTCGTTGCCTCGTTTCGGGACATGAACTCTCGAAAGCCCAGACTAACAGATCGTTGAGCTGGTCAATGGCCTGATCAATAGCGCGGACTTTGGAAATGCTTCCACTAGCCCGTTCTTTCCTTACAATGCCTCTGAAGCACACACAATCCGTTTGTCTTGGATTCCGGTAGACGCGATCCTCGGCTGGGATCTCCTTTACAAGAAAGTCTATATATCTGTGATCGCTCATGGATATATCCGTAGACACTCTCCAGCTCCTGATGTCTTCTAGAAGAGATCTGGAGCATAGAGTGATGTCTATGGTTTCTTGTCGTCGGGAGTTAACAAAAGTGTGCTCTCCTCCGGAATTTAGAATTTTCAAATTAGTAGTAGCCAAGTACTCTAAGAGAGACTGACCTCTGTTGTTATTATTGGTACTTCCCCAGCTTACGTGATGTGAATTGGCGCCACAGCCGACTATGATGTCAATTTTTTTATGCTTGGCATAGTCAACCACGCGCACCAATTCCTGCGTTGACGGGAGATTAATGGAGTCGTACAAAAGATAGGCAGACACAATGAGTATCCGCCTTTTTCCGTAGCTGTTTCATAACTGAGCATTCCTACGGTTAAATCACCTAAGGATAACTCAGCCAGAAGATGCATATCAAGACTTTGGTGGGATGCTATGCAGGTTCTGGTTTTGTCAGGACCCCCTTTATACAGAATGTCCCAGCCCTTCAATGAAAGACCGGCTACTCTGTTTTTAATAATGTAGGGTTCTTGAATTATTAATATTTTTGTCTGCAAATTTTTAGCAAGTGAAACCATGAGATTATATGACCCACTTATGCTATGTTGCAGATTGATTTGTCGGAAACTCAAGCTTATCCACTGCCCAATATCCATTTTAGAAATATATAGTTAGAAAAATTTCACTTATGATTTAGTTATGGCTTCTTCGTTTAAAGACTATGATAATACTGGTAATGTCGGTATAAGTTTTAAAGTTTCCTATATTTTTTTCGATCATTGTCGAGTACAGTCGCAAAAATATTTTGCTCTAAATAAATCAAAAATATAAATTAAATACAAAAAAAAAATAAAATCAAAAAAAATTGAATATTTATTTGTGATAACAACAGTTATTAAATGCTATATTTTGTTATTAGTTTTAATAAAAATTGAGTGCTTAAATACTGTTACGAATTATATTTATATAGTGGAAAAAAATAAGTTTGTGTTAAGTGTATTACAATATAAAATCCACGTAACTATATAAAAAATATTTAACTTTATTCTTATCGCGTAACTAAATCATGGGTGGTAATCGTAAGCCTAATCGTAATCAATTAAGAAACTCACCAAAAAGTTTCTTGAAAACCACAATCGAAACAACGCCTAACGAAACGTTATGCAAAACTTGTGCAGAAGCTATTACGAAAAAAGACAAAAAGGTCAAGTGTATAACGTGCGAACAATTGTATCACATTGAATGTGCCGGCATTAACCGCATCAAATATTCAAACATTAACGCCAATAAAGAAACCTATGTTTGCTCTAATAATTGTAGACAACATCAATCTCGTTCTACATCAATATCTAGTGAGGAAAACAATTCGATGGCTGATGGAACAAATCACCCAGATATTTCGGCAAAACTTGATCAGATTCTAAAAGATAATCAGATGATAAAGAAATGGATGTTTAATTACGCACAGTTTGAAAATAGATTACAGACGTTGGAGTATGAAATCGAAATGTTAAAACAAGAAAAACTTGATAATCACATATTGATAGGCGGTGTACCAGTTATTGCAAATCTTGATTTAATCAAAGTTTCTCTCGATGTGCTAAGTGCAATAAACGTACCTATATCTAAAGAAGACATAATTGATGCCCGTCGGATAGTGAAAAAAGATCAGCATAACACATCAGAAACAGCAGTTTTGGTAAAGTTTACCTCACCAAACATCAAACAACATGTAATGCGTGCCAAAAAGCAACATGGACCGCTTTTTACTTATCAAATTGTTAATCACACGGATCAAGAGAAAAAGATTTTTCTTTCATCATTTCTTACACCAGCAAATCTGGATTTGTTAAACTATACAAAAAAAATTAAACAACATGGTTACAAGTATGTATGGTTTTGTAATTTTACTAACAAAGTTCTTATAAAAAAAGATGATAAATCCAACATCATAATCGTCAATGCAAAAACAAAGGTGGACAGTATCATTAAATCTTCATTCAATAACATTTAATTAATATCATAAAATACTAAACCAGTTCTTTCCTTTTGAATGAACTCTGATTATAATATTCTTGATTGTATAGATATAAAACATTATAAAAACAAAACAAAAGGTAATTTAAATTCAAACTTAAATATAATATATGTCAATATGCAAAGCCGAAGAGACAAATTATCTGATCTAAAATACTTAATTTCGTCATTTGATTTCGTTGTCCATGTCATAGTATTAACGGAAGTTTTTGTATTTAGAAACGAAACAGAATTTTATAAAATTAATAATTATACCTCATATTTTTCTACAAGAGAAAATAATGGTGGTGGAGGTACTGCGATATATGTTGTAGATACTATCTTATCTGATCTGATTATGGATCTCTCTTACGGAGTTAACAACTTTTTAATTGTCAAGTTATTAGGTTTGGAATGTAGTATATTGGCAATTTATAGACCTCCTTATAAGGACAAAAGGATGGTTGATGACTTCTTGGAGAGATTTGATCAGATTCTTCAAAGCAATAAAAATCTTTATGTAATTGGTGATTTCAATTTCAATACATTAAAAAGTAATGAAATTGGAGTACAAGAGTATTATGATACTACCCAAGTAACAATTTCAGTTTTATATAAGCTCTTCTAGTGCTCTAGAGCTATAATATACAGCTGGTTGCTTTATATTTTGCTGATGCAGCGCTGCCACAGCTCTAGCAGAGCTGTTGTGGTGCTAAATTTGCTACTTTTGCAGCATTATTTCCTCTAAAGAAGTTGTTTAATAATATTTAATAGAGCTATATTAGCTGTATAAAGGTTGACTGTTAGAGTTTTTAAGAGCTAATATTACCTTTTGAATACAAATACAAGTAATTATTTCAATGAAACTTTATGTTTACATAAACTAATACATATCGACATGGTTTTAAAATGTTTTTATGTTATGGTTTCTATCAAATAAATTCTTTTATAAATTAAATGGCAATTTGTTATATTTTAAATAAATAATATATGTAATTACTTTTATTGAAAATATGTATACAAATTTTATTTGCCATTTATTTTTTATGGTGAATAGTGATAGTTTAGAACTAAAATTTTAGTGCGCCCTTATTAGTTTTGTGTATTTGGTGGCAAAATAGAAAAATTTTAAATTTTTTTTTAATATTTTGAAACATTTTTCATAGTTTCAGGTTTGTTAAATAAATTTGTTTTGGTGAATTCATCTTCAAAAAATTCTTAGTTATAAATGGTTAACAATAGAAATCCAGTTATCGTGATATGTCATATTTGCAAAATACATCATTATCAAAAATAATTATTAAAACTTTTTTGGCCATTATGGTGATATTTTTTACTCCATCTTTATAAAAACGAAGATGGTGGCAAATTATACCAATATAGAGCTACCTATTACATATTACTCCTTTATAATGCTATTTATAACGGTTTATTTTAATATAGAGCTATCACAATCGCATTACTTTTTTCTAAAGCTATTTGCTCTGTGAAACTGTTCTTTTTTTTGTGTCACAAATGCTTTTTTGTATAATATACTTATGTTACAAAGCAAATAGCTTTATAAAGAAGTAGTGTGATTAAGAAAGCTCTAAAATTTTAAGGAAAATGTCACACATAATCAAATGTCAATGTTTCAATTTCAACTAACGTTTGACTGAAAAACGCAAATATTTTGAACTATTGAAGATTCAAAAACTCATATAACTCAAAATTTACGTAAAAAATAAGCTCTGTTATATTTGAGCGCTTTTTATGTTAGAAAAAACCAGTTTAAAAAAAGGCATTAACGCTATATTATAGTAAGATTTTATAATGCTTATAGCTTTAAATAAGCTCAATTATAGCTCACTTTGCTGTTGCAACGGTGAAATACAGCTCATAGGTCTACAATAAGTGGTGCTGCACTACTTTATTTTAAAAGCTCTATATTAGGTTATGAAGCTATTGTAATGCTATTCTAATAACTGCCTGCTCTATATTTTATTAGAGCTATGAGTTTTCGAAAACTATTTTATAAAGCAACAATAATTTTGTTTAGAGCTCCAAGTATCACTCGACAAATAAAACGCGCAACTAGCAACATACAATCTTCTCTAGAGCTTCAGTACAGTATCTTGATACTAATAGCTCTAAGAATTGTTACTTGGGTATTAATTCTAACGGTTATATTATTTTGAATAAAAATGATTTGAATTTCGCAACACGTATAACAAATAAATCGCAATCTATACTTGATCATGTTATCACAGATATAGTGGCACCAAAATATTTTCTATCTGTTAATGATTGTGTCATCGGTGATCATCAAATGATTATATTTAGCGTTCTTTAAGAAAACAAAATTGATCTTCCAAATATTATGCAAACGAAAACTTATTTAGACTATAATAAAATAAACATTGATAGTTTTAAGACCAATGTGTTTCAAACTAAAACCTTTGAAGAATTAATTAATGCTTGCTCATCAGTTATTAAACAACATACAAAAATAGTTACAAAAACCATTCCTGTTAGTACTAATGATCCTTGGACAACAAACGAAATTAAAACATTACAATTAAAACGAGATAAATATTACAAATTAAAATGTAGATATCCTAATAATAATGTTCTAAAAACTAAATTTAAATTTTACAAAAATAAATTAAAAACGCAAGAAAAACAATCAGAAATAAATTTCTTTAGTAATGAATTAAAAGGTAACGACTTTAGAAATGTGTGGAAAATTTTAAATACGCACGTATTTAAAAAAAACAAAAATGTAAAAAATATAGCACTGAAACACAACAATGAATTAATTACAGATGTAAAAACTAATTGTGACATATTGAATCAGTACTTTGTTGATTGCATCCAATCTATTATTCCAGATAGTACTATAAATATTGAAAGTCTTCTAGACCAGCAGGATGATGAAACTAATAATTCTCTTTCGTTATGTACGACGAACAAAGATGAAATCATTGAAATTTTTCACAGCTTGAATAAAAGATCTGCCGTTGGTTACGATGGCATATCGTTAAATTTCTGTCTGCATTTTAAGGACATTCTGGCCCAAAAATTAAGTGAACTAATTAACAATGCACTTGAAAAATGCGAATTTCCTAATTGCTTAAAAACGGCTATTTTAATTCCTCTGCATAAAGCTGGTAGTAAACAGTCTTCGGAAAACTATCGTCCAATTTCCTTGCTGAGCACGTTTTCCAAATGTTTCGAAAGTGTAATATTTCGCCGATTGCAACCCTATTGTATATTACAAAATATTATTCACAAAAATCAGTTTGGTTTTTGTGAAAAATCTAGTACTCTATCTGCAGTGTCAGAAGTGATCTCCGATGTTAGATCTGGTTTAGATAAAAAATTTTTCTCTGCCTGTTTGTTCATCGACCTACAGAAAGCCTTTGACTCTGTGTGTCATAAATATTTAATTAAACGATTGCATGAAATAGGTGTACAAGGGAAAAGTTTGAAATTTTTTGCAAGCTATCTTGCACTCAGACAGCAATCGGTAAAAATAAATTCCATTATAGGCAGCTCTAATACAATTAAATATGGAGTTCCACAGGGATCACTTCTCGGCCCTCTGCTGTTTAACATATATGTTAATAGTCTATTCTCATTACATCTCAATGGTAAGCTTATTATGTTTGCGGACGATATGGCGTTAGTGTATCAAGAGAAAACATGCAGTGATTTAAGATTAAAAATGCAATCAGACTTAAATATAATAAACGACTGGGCAAAGAATAGTCATCTTAAACTGAATGAGCAAAAAACAAACTACTTGATATTTGAAGTGAAAAATAAAAACATGGATGAGTTTCTATCATTTAATCTATTTATAAATAGTCAAGCAATAAAAAGAGTTTATGTAACAGAGTATTTAGGCCTCGTCATCGACAGTAAACTGGATTGGTCCCATCATATCAATAAGATAAAAAGCAAAATCCGAACTAGTAATTTTATTCTACGCAAAATGAGAGATATTCTACCCCAAAAAATAAAATACATAATTTTTCACTCTCATGTATTAAGCCATATACGGTACTTGCTACCAATTTGGGGAGTCGCAGCAGCTACCAGAATAAAAGAACTTCATATTCTAGTGAATAAATGCATACGTAACATAAAGAAACTGAAATTTGATTGCTCAACGAAACTTCTTTACAACAGTAATATTTTACCTGTAAAAAAGCTAGTAGACCTCGACATTTTGATTTTAATATTCAAAAAATAATCTTTTGAAAAACAACTTCTTGCTACGTCAAATTAACTCTATTCACGATTATCCAACTCGCCAAGCAAATGACTACTACATTGATTTCGTTCGCACGGCAAGCGGTCAAAACTCTCTTTTATACAGAGGTCTTACACTATATAACTCTCTTCCTGATGGTCTAAAAAATGAACCTAGAATTTCAATATTTAAACCAAAATTAAAGAAATATATTTCTGATAACAATTTATGTACAGAATAACTTTAAATTTTGATTAACAATTAGATAAGTTCTTAGAATCAATTAATCAATCAATTTTATTTTTAATTTTAGAAGTAATAAGAATCAATATTCAAAAACATATTTAAAAAAAAATCAAACATATATATTTTTAGTTATAATTTGGATGTAACTCATTATTTAAATCTTTAAACTAATCAAGATAACTTATATTTAACTTATTTATTTATATAAAAGTGTGGATATGTGTATGTATGTATGTATATTTTTGTTACTGATATGTACTTAAGTCAATGATTCAAAAATCAAATAATTTATAAATTTATTTGCGTTTAGCACTATGTGCTTTTGCAAATATATGATTTCACTTTTGTTATATTTTAATACCTGCCTAAAATAAATAAGAAATGTAAACCATAAATAATTAAAATTTAATAAAAGTAATTATAAAGAAAAAAAAAAAGATGTTTTTCAACAAACGGCTGTAAACTTTGAACTTTATAGCCACTTGTGAGAAGTTTAAAGTTTTAATTTTTTTACCTATAATCAAAGTGGCTGTAAAGTAACGCCATTTTTCTTTTTTTTACGGCGGCAATAAAGTAACTTTCATATTTTTACGGCGGTAGAAAGTGTCTCTCGCCATTACTTTCCATGTTTTTACGATATTTGTTATTTTTTCAAACAAATTGTATAACTATGACAACAAAAAACAACAAACATTTTCATTGATTGGATTATGTAATTTTGAATCACTAAAATTAATTATTAACAAACGGACGCTTGTTTTTTGGGAATGAATTCTTTTTAACTTTCACAAAACAATTTCTTTCGCACATAATTTTAGATGAAAATAAAATTAAATTCATCAATTTTTGCGAAAGTCATATTATCTAAAAAAAAGTTAAACAGTCATTTTAGAAAATGTTAAACTACTTTTTCACTCTCCATTTTTTATTTATTATTCTTATAATTGCTTAAAATTATTCTTATAATTCTTATAATTTATTATTCTTATAAGTCATGTAATGATTTGGTTTTGGATATCAAGAATTCGACAGTCATGTGATCTTTGAGCTTTGATCCTTAGCATTGCGTTTTAGAATGATATATTCTTTCAAACTTTACCCTCAACTGATAACTTTTAACTCAAATATCTAAAATTTGTATACATAATTATATTTCGATGTGAGTTAGTTCAACTTAGGACCGGTTGTACAATTGCAGTTCAGCCGAGGCTTAAGCTGAAATTATGCTAAGCCTGATATTCTGTACAGTTACGCGTTGAACAATTACGGTTTAGTCGCGAGTATGAGCTTAAACCAGGGTTCAAGTTGAGCACCCAATTTTGTTGGTTCAAGTGCGGTTCAAGAAACTAACCTAACTTGTAACCTAACCTAAGCTCCTATCCGGTTCTACTAAGCTTTAGCTAAACTGCTATTGTACGACCGGCCCTTAATCGTGCGGATACCATCAACTGAGTGAATATATTTATATATATTCTATAGTCTATACTATATTATGGTGGAACTAGTATTATAGTGGTAATGGCAATATACTTTATTATGGTGGTTGCCAATAAGCTAAACACATTGTGTTTTTGCTGCATAAATTTAATATTTAATATCAGTTACTGTATATGTTAAGGTAATTTCTCTTACTTTAACTTGCCAAAACAAACATAAAACTAAATGGTTATCACATCTTCAGTAAACAAGCAATTTAAATCTAAACAAATATAATAAATAAATTAAAGTTTTTTCTATTTATAATTTTAAATTAAACTTTTTAAATTTTTTTTATTATTAAGAAGCATAATACATAATTCTGGGGAGGACAAATATCAATTTCATTTATATCACATCCGTGACACGAATATTATATTCAACAAATTAATATTTATTATACAAAATAAAAACTACAAAACATAACGTTAAATAATAAATAAATAAATTGTATCAAATGTATACGTGTATGATGGATAGATGTTGTATTAATTTATATTTTTGCGACAGAAAATTT
This sequence comes from Diogma glabrata, assembly GCA_963693315.1. Lineage (NCBI taxonomy): Eukaryota > Metazoa > Arthropoda > Insecta > Diptera > Cylindrotomidae > Diogma > Diogma glabrata. The sequence goes on along the minus strand of OY856188.1, from coordinate 229,100,598 downwards.
TAAACTATAAAAATAATTTGCGTGTATGTGTTTTTCGTTAAAACGTTGTTGTTTGGGATCTAATTGAAATATATATTTGGTGGGTATCCACATTTTGTTTGTCATTTTGATTGTTTTGTTTATGAATATTTATTGGCTACCTTATTTAAAATGTAGTTTATATTAATTTAATGCTGAGTGGTAGACACTACAGATGATTTTTGTTTAAAAGTACAGTGGTGCAAAACAATTTAAAGTAGAGAATGGTTTTGGAACCTTTTATTTGGAAATTTTTGAATAATGAAAGTAACTAGCACAAAATTTGAGTTATTTCAAATTTCCTATCATATTTGTTGGATCAATTGGCTTTGCCAGAGCAATTTCTAGTCATAGTTATAGAACCAAGGGCTAATCGTAATAGATCATGAAAATTACACAGACTAGTGGCACTATGGCATCTTACAAGTGCATTTTCAATATTTTTTTTTTTGTTAGGCTTGGTCGAAAATACCTCAAACCACCCAAAGTCACATTAGAATTTTATTTCTTTTAATATGAAATGTAAAAAAATTATGGATCAGTCTATCTTGAGATACATTATATCCGCAACAACTAGTTCGATTTTACTAAAATTTAAAGAAAATGATTTACCTTGTAATAATTGACCTTGAATAATACAAAAGATAGAGCTTTTGAATGCTGCCATATTTAAAACTAAAGATAAGTAAATCTCAAAACGCATATTTTATATTGTTATTTTTGGATACATAAGTAGTGGATTTGTTCTAACATTCCTAGTGTTCGTTCGAGACAATGTGATAAAAAATCATGATTGTTCTGTCAGTTGCATTAAACGCGCACTCATATGTCATAAAAAAATAATTTGTTTATGGTTTTAAATGTCAAAATTTAATTTTTAAATAAAAAAAAAAAAGAAGGCAGTGTTAAGGACTGCTGACAGAAGTGAAAACTCAAATCTGTGAAATAGCTGTTTTTTTTGTATCTTCCAATTATTGTAGCATTGCAAATTAAAATTTCAGAATGTTTAAATTAAAACCATTTAAATTATTTTGGGTTTCACATCTATCAGCATTCCAAGCAACTATTATATACATTTTTATATTTAAAATAATCAAAACATATCATATACAAATTTGCGTCTATCAACACCTTAGAAAGCATGTTGTTGTGGGACCTTGTTCTTAAAAGTTTTTTATGTGTTGTTGTGACACACCTTGTAATTTCTACTACCAAACACATTGTATTTTTAAAAAAATAGCGTATCATCACAGAATATTCCATAACTTAGAGTAAGGGATGGTATCGTTGATTGAAAATACTTCATCCGCCAGCACCCCTAAGATATCACTTTGGCTAATGAGATTGCACTGCCAGTGGCATACGATATCTCAAGATAACTTATATGCCAATAGCAGGGACTAAAGTACGCGTGGTTGTCACACCCATAGATCAACAATTTTAAATTTTACAAATCTTCCTGCGGAAAGCTAAGAAAATACAGTGGTATTAATGCGCATTGTTGCCCTTTGCAAATCACTGTCGGCTAAGTGCCACCATTTTTAACTAGTTTATTTATCATGATTGCCATCCATGTTTAATCATACATAAGCTATGCTTCTTTGTATAGAATTTATGCGATTTCCGTCTCGTAATTGTGAGCGTTAAATTGATATAATCGGTGTTGTCAAGTATCAAGTTACAAGTATTAAGTCTTCACTTAATTTTAGAAACATGTATTACATACCATTCTAAACCAACAAGGTGGTGAAGATCATAAAATTTGTAACATTATGATGTGTTAAATTCCAATACATATAATTTTGATTTACAAATGTAATTGTTTCAGGCTATACTATCTTTCTTACGTTATTTTTAATTTCATAAAACTTATTTTCAACAAAAAAAACATTGATCAAAGCAAACTACCGTTTAAAACGATAGTTAAATAAAAAGCAAATTAAGTGTACACAACAACTTCCCAAATTTTCATAATGATTAATGTATTAATGCATAAAGGACAAACAGTCATACTTTTAATTTCATATATATTCAATATTTATTTAGCATGATGACTCGAATGCAAATTCCAAAAGACAGTAGCAATATAACTTTAAAAAGTCCAAGCGGCACGTATATACGTTAGAAATAGGTAGATTTCGAGATCAGACAGTTTTGTGTGCCAGTAGAATCTGATGTATCAGACTAGTTTAAACAACACAAACTAATTTAAAATAGATATTGAACAAATTTTAAAAAGAAAATTAGCTACATATAAGCAAAACTATATCTATCCAATTTTGCAACAAAAAAATATCAAATCTACCACAGAACATGTGTGTGACAATTTATGACACAAGCCTACGCTATATCATATGTCGTCCAATTACTGTAAAATATCAAAATAGTTTATTTCTAAGAAAAAAAAATTAATTTCTTCTATTCAAAACTTTTTATTTTTTTTTTCATTGACTGTTATAAGGTTTTTGGAAATTGTAGTTATGGATGGTTGCAAACTTTATTGTTGAAGCCAACAAGTCAAAAACCTCGAACTGCAGAGGTTTATATTTATAAGAAACGGATTAAAATGTTTCCACAGATTCTAAATTTATGAAGTTTTTAAAAATATTAGTATCCAAACGGCCGTTATAACGGATTAAAAAAACGATTTTTTTTCTAGTATAAAGCCCCTAGTTATTTAACCATGAGTCAGATTTTTCTGATTTACGAACTTGTCCAAGATATTAATAAAACACACATGTTTACGGAAGGTTTTTTGATCTGGCTCCACAAATGCTACCGTGAGAGTGCCGGTTGATTCAAACGCATTTGGTGTTTTACAAGCTTTTTTGTTGGAGCCGCTCACTCAGAAACCTCCAACCGCAGAGGTCTTTTTTTTAAAGAAACTGATTAAAAAGGTTTTAAAAATTCTAAATTTATGAAGATTTTAAAAATATTAGAATCCAAACGGCCGTTATAACGGATCTAAAAAACAGAGTTTTTTCTAGTATAAAGCCTCTAGTTTCTTAACCATATGTCGGATTTGGCTGATTTACGAACTTGTCCAAGATATTAATAAAACGCACATTTTTAGAATAGGTTTTTTGATCTGGCTTTACAAATGCGACCGTGAGAGTGCCAGTTATTTAAAAAAAAATTTTTTTTTGCAAACATTTTTGTTGGAGCCGCTCACTCAGGAACCTCTAGCTGCAGAGGTCTATTTTTAAAACAAATTGATAAAAAGGATTCCAAAAATTCTAAATTCATTAATTTTTTTAAAATATTAGTATCCAAACGGCCGTTATAACGTTTTTAAAAAATCAATTTTTTTTAGAAAAAAGGCTCTAGTTCCTTAACCACGTGTCGGATTTTGCTGATTCACGAACTCGTCCGAGATATTAATAGAACACATATGTACAGACAATTTTTTTGATCTCCCTCAACAAATGCGACCGTGAGAGTGCCGGTCGTTTTAGATATATCTCATATCGTGTATATATATATATATATATATATATATATATATATATATATATATATATATATATATATATATATATATATATATATATATATATATATTTTTTTTTTTTTTATTTTTTCGTCTCCGCTTATCATATATAGTCGTTTGGCACAAAAATTTTTCCGAGATTCCGAGATGAAGCCCATTGCAATAGGTAGATTTTTATATGAAATCTACCTAAAAACTGCATTATAGATCAATTTTTTAAAATTCGTAAAAAGAAATTTTTATTATTTTTATGAATTCATAAATAAAAAAAAAATAATTTTAATGGTATTTAATAAAAATTAAAAAAAAAAACAATAAAAAAATGTACCACACTAGGATTTGAACTCACAACCTCAGTCGACCGCGATATCCACATCGCAATTTGAAACGTTAAGAAATGATAGATGTATTTCATATTTAAAAATATTTTGTTCTCTCAAAAATGCGTTCTCGAATATATAAATTTTACTCCATACAAAGTTGCATAACGCGGCTAACGAAGTTTTCACTTCAAAAAAATTTATTTTGGATTCATTGGTAAAAATATTAAGAAATGTTTTCCATTTTGAAATGTTAGCTATAAATGGAGATTTTTTTGAGTACTATTCCGATACATCGTGAAATAGGAATTGAGAAATAAAATATAGCAATTTTTTCATAACTACTTAGTATTCCGTGCCGCGGGAAATAACAAATTCGTATTAGAAAATATTTCTTTATTTATTGCACTTTTTTCTCAATTCCCAATTCACAAAAAAATCGCTTAATAGACGTACATACTGGAGATTTAAATTTAATAATTATTAAAAATTTATTATGTTATTTTAATCACATTTTTTTTATCTTGAAAGAATTGCTAACCACCATGATAAAAGTGATAACTACTCGATCACGAACATAAAACGAAACTAATGTTTTAGAAACTTATTTAAAGTTTAAGTTCAAAAGTGACTCAATATTTATTTAACGTATTTAACGTTATTTAACGTAAACTGAGCTATATTTAGATTATTTAATTTGACTTTGTTTATATCAATACATATGATCACGACATTTATAATGTAGCAACTATAGGTTGATTGATTTTTCTTCCAATATGGTTTTTTAATATAACAATTTAAGTGCAGAGGTTTTAATTAAACCAATTTTATAAAAAAAAATCTGTTTAATTAAACTGTTTTAACTAAAATTGATTAATTAATTAAAAACTGTGAGATCATCCTTGATGGTTCCAAGTTATTACTTACTCGAAAATACGATCCTCCATATTACTCCTTGCATGGTGCACGAGTCCATACACATTTCGTGCACTTATTTTAATAATTTTTAAGTTTTTTTTAAATATTCTAATGTATGTTTAAAATTAAGTTAAAGTTTAAAAGTATTTTAGTGCTAACGTCATACCTGTTTGTTTTAATTTAGCATTTTTAAATCATGTAAACATGTATACCAAATATGCATAGAACTTTCAGGCTTGCAGAACTTTCAATATTTGATGTATGAATTTTATAACTAGGATCTTCTAATACGTTATGAATCATTTCTAGACTAATAATTTTGGTAACGTCATTACGACAAATGAAGATAGCGGACGTATTTTGATGTTGTATAATGAAAATGTATGTGTGTGATTACACTAATAAATGTCCATTTATGTCCTAATGTCCATATTTACCATTATTTTAACGATATAATTTAAATGAAAAAAATCAACACTTAGAACAAAAAATAATAAATAAATACTATAATTTTTTTTAATCACTAAAATTAATTATTCAAAGTGACCGTTTGTTTTTGTGAATTGTTTTCACTATCTTCACAAAAAAATTTTTTTGTTATTTCAGAAAATGTTAAACTACTTTCTCAATTTTTTGTATTCTTTGTTTATTATTCTTATCATTAATAGTCCAGGAATATTAGGGGTTTCACCTCGGAATGAGAGATAGTCGGCTGTAAACTTGTATAAACCTTTATTTTGGCACCCTAAATCTTGTCTCAAAACCTACTTATCGTAGGGTGTCCGCGTCTACAGATATTTCAAGGTCATAGGTAAAAAAATCGATTTTATACACATTTATTGCAAATATCTCGTTTCCTATGGGCTTTATGCTATTTGTATGTATAATAAATATTGTAGAGGATTAAATTCTCTACATCTTTTGTTTAAACATTTTTTTATATATTGAACCATTTTTGAGATAGAGAGCAGAGCGCGCGCAGTGTTTAACTATTTAGAGTATCATTCGAGGTCAACCTGTAGTCTCGATTTAAAACATGCTGTATAAAGTTTATAAATTATTGATAAATATATGATTCTAAATAATTTGCATTTTTTATTAACTATTACGTTATAGTTAATATTTTTTTCAATAATTCAGTATCTATTCATTTAATAACACTTACCTATTTGTGTAATTATAAAGTTATTAAGGAAATAGTAGATTCTTGTATGAGCTTAGAATGATGGCAATTCTTCACGAGGATGAAATTTCCCGTAACGAGCGAAGCGAGTGGAGGGAATCATTCGAGTGAAGGATTGCCATCATCCTATGCGAATGCAAGATGCTATTTTATCCGCGACAGTAAAATATTTCGATTAATTTCCAGTTTGGCTGCTAAAGTTTTTGTCAGCATGTTAAAATATGTAAATCATAGATAGCATAGAAACAAAACATATGAATTGAGTCCGTATCCAACAGCACTATTTGATAATGATGGCATGAGAAAAACAACAAAATCGTCATTATATGACAATATGACACCCATCGATTTTGATGTTAATGAAAATAATGTAACGTTCATTATTGATGGTGGAGTAGAGAAGACACTTTTTCTATTATTTTAGATAAATACGTGAATTATTTACAAAGACATTATGGTTCAGAAATTGTTGTTGTATTTGATGGATATTCAGACTATAAAAAAAACATAAAAGCAATGGAGCAGTTGAGAAGAACTGCTGCCCTTTCAAAAACATACGAAGTTTGTTTCGGCGAAACCATGGTTGTACCTATTACCCAAGACAAATTTCTATCAAATCGAAATAATAAAAAAAAGCTAATCAATATGCTTATTGAAAAATTACACGCTGTTAATATCACAACAAAACAGGCCAGAGATGATGCGGATGTTCTTATTATTAAAACAGCTATTGATGAATCCAAACGTCAAAAAACTGCTGTTATAATAGGAGAAGATATAGATTTACTTGTTATTTTAATTGGGCGTACCATATCTCATCAACAAGAAATTTTCTTTAAAAAAGTTGGCAAAGGAAATGTAAAAACTGAAATATACTGTTCCAAAAGTTTTTATAAATATCCTCGTTGTAAAAAACACATATTGTTTCTGCACGCAATAAGTGGTTGTGACACGACTTCTGCGCTCTTTAGAAAAGGAAAAGAAACTTTTGTAAAAACAATAGAGAGACTTCCGAATTTGGATCAAATTGCTGCAGCATTTGAAGAAGGAAATTGCCCAGTTCAATCATTATTTGAGAATGGAGTGCGAACCTTGTTGGCAATCTATAATGCTCCAAAATCTGAGGACTGTATCAATCGTCTTCGCTATGCACAGTTCATCAAATTAACAAAACTGCATAAACCTGTGCAGCTATCAAATCTTCCACCAACGAGTGCAGCAGCTCACCAACATTTCAAGCGTGTTTATTATCAAGTTCAGACTTGGTTAGGGCATGACTTAGAACCCCAGAATTGGGGTTGGATAATGCGTAATGAAGTCCTGGAACCTGTTATGACAATGAATCCACCAGCTCCGGAGGAATTGATTAACACAATATTCTGCAACTGCTAGAATGGTTGTGGTTCGCGATGTGGATGCAGGAAAGCACGGTTGCAGTGCTCTTTAGCTTGCAGCCAGTGTAATGGGCAAGCTTGTCTTAATGCTTCACCATATCAGAGTGATATCAATGAAGACGGTACTTTTGATCCCGAAATCCTGGAAGAACAGACAAATGACGTTGAAGACGAGAACACAGAGGAATTTAAAATTTTACAGCGACTGGAAGACAATGATGAAGAAGAAAATTGAAATTAGAACTTGTAGTTTTTTTTATTATTATTATTCAATTTTTAAATTTCAACGTTCATATATGTATGGAACGTAATTTTTCAATAAAAACATTAATTAAAAATTTAATTCTTTTCTTTTTATTTAGTTAGGAAGTAAATAGTATAAATTAGATTAGAATTAAAAAAAAAGTCCAAGCGGCACGTATTTCCGCTAGAAATAGGTAGATTTCGAGATCAGACAGTTTTGTGTACCAGTAGAATCTGATGTATCAGATTAGTTTAAACAAAACAAACTAATTTCAAACAGATATTAAACAAATTTTAAAAAGAAAATTAGCTACCTACGAGCAATATTATATCTATCCAATTTTGCAACAAACAAATAACAAATCTACCACAGAACATGTGTGTGACAATTTATGACACAAACCTACTTTATATCATATGTCGTGCAATTGCTGCAAAATATCAAAATAGTTTATTTCTAAGAAAAAAAAATTAATTTCTTCTATTCAAATCTTTTATTTTTTTGACTGTTATAAGGTTGATATTGACTGTTATAAGGTTTTTGGAAATTGTAGTTGGGGATTGTTGCAAACTTTTTTGTTGAAGCCAACAAGTCAAAAACCTCTAATTGCAGAGGTTTATATTTATAAGAAACGGATTAAAATGTTTCCACAAATTCTAAATTTATGAAGATTTTAAAAATATTAGTATCCAAACGGCCGTTATAACGGATTAAAAAAACCACTTTTTTTTCTAGTATAAAGCCTATAGTTCCTTAACCATGTTTTTCTAGTATAAAGCCTATAGTTCCTTAACCATGTGTCAGATTTTTCTGATTTACGAACTTGTCCAAGGTATTAATAAAACACACATTTTTAAGAAAGGATTTTTGATCTGGCTCTACAAATGCAACCGTGAGAGCACCGGTTGATTTAAACGCATTTTGTGTTTTACAAGCTTTTTTGTTGGAGCCGCTTACTCAGAAACCTCCAACTGCAGAGGTCTTTTTTTTGAAATAAACTGATTAAAAAGGTTTTAAAGATTCTAAATTTATGAAGTTTTTAAAAATATTAGAATCCAAACGGCCGTTATAACGGATCTAAAAAACAGAGTTTTTTTCTAGTATAAAGCTTCTAGTTTCTTAACCATGTGTTGGATGGGGCTGATTTACGAACTTGTCCAAGATATTAATAAAACGCACATTTTTAAAAAAGGTTTTTTGATCTGGCCTTATAAATGCGACCGTGAGAGTGCCGGTTGTTTCAAAAAAAATTTTTTTTTTGCAAACTTTTTTGTTGGAGCCGCTCACTCAGGAATCTCTAACTGCAGAGGTCTATTCTTAAAACAAATTGATAAAAAAGATTTTAAAAATTTTAAATTTGTTAAATTTTTTGAAATATTAGTATCCAAACGGCCGTTATAACGGTTTTAAAAAATCAATTTTTTTCAGAAAAAAGCCTCTAGTTTCTTAACCACGTGTTGGATTTTGCTGATTCACGAACTTGTCCAAGATATTAATAGAACACACAAGTACAGAAAATTTTTTTGATCTACCTCAACAAATGCGACCGTGAGAGTGCCGGTCGTTTTCGTTATATCTCATATCGTTTATATATATATATATATATATATATATATATATATATATATATATATATATATATATATATATATATATATATATATATATATATATATATATATATATATATATATAATTTTTTTTTTTTTTTGTTTTTTCGTCTCCGCTTTTCATATATAGTCGTTTGGCACAAAAATTTTTCCGAAATTCCGAGATGAAGCCCATTGCAATAGGTAGATTTTTATATGAAATCTACCTAATAACTAAAGTATTTCCCTTAATAACTTTATAATTACAAGAGTAGGTAAGAGTTATTAAATGAATAGATACTGAATTATGGAAAAAAATATTAACTATAACGTAATAGTTAATAAAAAATGCAAATTATTTAGAATCATATATTTATCAATAATTTATAGACTTTATACAGCATGTTTTAAATCGAGACTACAGGTTGACCTCGAATGATACTCTAAATAGTTAAACACTGCGCGCGCTCTGCTCTCTATCTCAAAAATGGTTCAATATATAAAAATATGTTTAAACAAAAGATGTAGAGAATTTAATCCTCTACAATATTTATTATACATACAAATAGCATAAAGCCCATATGAAACGAGATATTTGCAATAAATGTGTATAAAATCGATTTTTTTACCTTTGACCTTGGAATATCTGTAGACGCGGACACCCTACGATAAGTAGGTTTTGAGACAAGATTTAGGGTGCCAAAATAAAAGTTTATACAAATTTACAGCCGACTATCTCTCATTCCGAGATACTTGAACTTATTTGACTAATTTTCCTGGACTATAAATATATTTCATTTGGCTTTCTTTTTTTCTATTCGTAAAACATGCGGCTAACAATTGTATGCGCATCTATTTCATTGTTTTTTTTATTTATTTATTTAATTTTTGAGGAGTATTTGTACTTTTTTATGGGTAAATTAGTATTTCACAGCTTCTTAATTACAGAATTTGGCTGCTAGTTATACAACTAATAAACGTTAAAACTCAAATTGTTCTTTAGACACTGGATCCAATTGGTGTTTGAAAACCATTTAAATTTGCCCTTAATTTTAAATTTGTAATTCAATACAAGAAATCGCCTAATTTTCTGTGCGTACTGTGTGGTGTGTGCCCATATTTTTATTACGCCTACTAAATCATTTTCTATTTTTTGTAATAGGAGGCAATTAATAAAGTTAGGAGAGTTATATTAATGTGCATAGTTTTTGTCCTTTTATCTAAATGTGTGATTGCTCTGTTTACGAAAATATAGTTTATTTATAGTTTAGCTTAAACTTATCGACAATAGGGTATGTGACATTTGATGAGTGGATAACAGTTACAAATTATTGTTATACAAACGTCCAATTGCATTGCCAAAACGAGTAAGTACACTTAGTTTAGTTTCAATGCCTGCAAGAAAATCAACCTTTCGTAGACTTCGAACTCGGAGGACCCGGGTTCGACTCCCATCTATGTCAAAGTATTTTTAAGCAAAACATTAACAACCATCAACATACCGGTTTTTCAATGAACTCGCGATTCAACTAATATAGTTGATAAATTGGAAAAAGTATGGGCTGATCACCCATTAAAAGTAATCAATTAAAATAAGTCTTCAAGTGAAACTCGGCCATAAAATTAAGTGTCTGTTTAGTAGACACTTAACGTTTTCCTTTTAAAATCTAAAACAAACAGTTCTCACATAATAACAAACACACTCCGTACTATCAAACAGTTTGGCATTCGTTTCATAAATAACATCTGTTTATTTATGACGTTCCACCGTAATACATAATTTTTTTTATTATTTTAAAACAATTTGACGGATCTTATATATCGATGATTAATCAATTGTGCTTTTTATTTTTATTTTTCGTTTTTTAAAGTGAAACAAATATATTTTTTCTTGTTTTAAATTAACAACCAAAATAGACTAAATTGATTCTGCGCAGGTGTTTGTGTTGAATCACTAATCAGGTGTTTTGTTGTACATTATTATAAATTATTATTTTACATTATTATAATGAATAGTTGGATTGTAAAGGACCCTGCGTTTTTTTTAATTTAATGGAGGTTAATTTTAATAATTTTTCTTTGTCTATTTGATTTGTTTTTGTGTACACGGCAGATTTTCAATGCATGGGTTAATATTTGTTGTTTGCTTGAATAAGAAAACTATAACGTGGGAGATAAATGAAAACCTTTTTAAAATAAAATCGTCCGGTGAAACGATTTGAATCACTGATTTTAGTTAAGTTTTAACTTTGAAGACGATTTTTAGTTTTGTATCGAGTCGGTACGCCTGCGTTTTTCATAATAGTGTCCTTTTTGTGCATAAATTTTGGTACAAGATATCATTAGCATAAATGATATTATTTCATTTTTGATTTAAAATCAGGATAAAAACTAAGAGAAAAAAAATTGACAAATTTGAAAAAAAAAAATTATGTTAAATTATAAATTTTTTTTTTTTGTAAAAAAACAAATTAATATATATTATTAACAGCAGTGAAATATATATTATTTTCAATTTTTTTTTTAGAAAAAGTTTTGTATTTTGGAGGGATAGAAGGATTCTTGTAAGTTGATTGTCTCGCAAATAAATATTGAAAACATAGCAAAGTAAGCAGTGCAACGGGTGTAAAGTAAGGTAATTTTGAATATTATCGTTTGTCAATGCCATGCGTTTAAAAAAAAAAGGAAGTTTGGCATTTGTCCCTGCATTAAAAGGTTTTGGGTTATAAAGTAGTTGCATCATTTACAACTGCTGTGAAACAATGCTATACTGATGCTATATTAGCTATATGCTACATATACGCGTATTATCACATTGGATGCCGATGTTATATATCAAGAATTTTGTGATAAACCAATTAATTTAATTGAATTAGAGATTTTCTTGGACCACAGGGCATGTATTAAATTTTTTCATATTTGTAACATCCCGGTGTAAACAGAAAAATTTTTATTACAAATTAATAACTGGGAGACTTGTTGAAAACTTGTTGACAGTCTACGTACCCATATGGAACATATACGGCACAAAAAAATATTCAAAATTTTACTGTTACAACAAAATCAAACGGCAATTTTCTGCATAATTGAATATTTAAACGGCATCAATAATAAATAATACCGTTATCATATATGTTTTTCATTCTTTTAAGTTTATACCGATACTTTATTAAAATCCAAAATAACCATTTTTGGAAATTACTAGTTATATCCCACATTTTTTCACTTGTTGAATTTGATTAACTATAAGCACTTTCTCTACTTTCAAACAAGTTTAAACATTTGAATTCTACCAATCCAACAATAAGTGTTTTAATCATGACTATATTTTTAATATCAGAATAATAATAATTTAATCAAACTAATTTGCATAATTTATTAAAACTATAATAAAAAATGCGTCTTTGTCAATGAGTCAGTCAGTGCACAACATACGAAATCGAATCAAGGTTTCTGAAATCCAGAAAATCGTTATCGTAATTGATTATGTAATATCATTTTTGATCGAAGTTTTAAGATAGATATATTTGAATGGAACCTTTTAAAAAATTTTAATTCTAAAATGTAAGGCTAGCTTATAACATCACAGACGAGATAAATAAAAAAAAAGTCATTCACCCATAAATTAAAGCAAAATTACTTTTATAATCCCAAACAAAACAAAACCAACAAGTTCCATTGAATAGTGAAAACTCCTACTTGAAAGACAAAACGAGATTTTAATTGAATCAAGTAGTGTTACTGCATAGGTTGTATTTTAACCTATAAACCCCTACGGTGACATCTATAAATATTCTTACTATTAGTATAAAAAATGCAATCGAAACATCTGGTGTAAATAAATTATAAAATAAGATTATGAAACTGATATCCGGTTTTTCTTAAGATTTCTTCTTATGATTGGATTTTGTGGTATTGTGCGAGTATTGAATTAACCCTGGTTTTGTTGTCTCATTTTGGATATAATTAATCAAGAAAACATTTTTAATTATTTTATGTGGGATTTTTTATTAAACAACATCAGATTCTATTTATTGATTTATAAAAAAAATAAATTTGTAACTTTTTTTGTTGAGTGTGGTTTGAAGTCGGTTGTAACTTCTGTTAGTATTTTGTAATTTTAATTAATTTAAAATGTATATAATTTGAAGTAGATTTTGTTACCAACTATCCTGTTTTATAAAAAATACATCTCGTTATTTAAATATCCCAATTAAAATTTCGTAAATGTTAACTCAAACGCCATTCAGTTGAAATACTCCTAATTGGAAAAATAATATAATTTCTACTAAATTTTAGATTTTTTGAAGTGGTTTTAAATTATAACAACTTCATTAATTTTTATAATTTTTTTCAAAGCTTATGCCATAATAAAAGATAACGATTATTATATTTATATTAAGTAATTTACAAGTTTGTTCCAGGATGTTTACCTCACGGTTCGGATCAAAATTAACATCTCAGAAGATATACATAAACTTATCGTACGAATCAACATTTTTTTCAGTTTTTGATAATTATAAAACTAAACCTGTCCAAAAAGCACTGTAACTTGCTATGGATATAAAAGAAAAGAAAAACTGAACTTTCCATTTTTAGATACTTAGTTAGAGAACTGAGGAATATTAATTATAACCAAAGTTGATAAGAAATTCATCACACTACACTTGGATTTTGTTATAAAATACTTATATAGGTTTGGAACTATACACTTGCCATATTTCCATATGTAAAAATTCAGAAAATCTACTATATAAGAAGTAGATTAGATTAAGATTAGATTAGATTAAGAAGTATAAGAAGTAAATAGATCAGTTTTTCTTTTTTGGATCAGAATCTTAGTGAAATGTCAGAGATTATATTCGATAATAGGACCTATAAAGAGACTCTTTCTAAGATAATGATCAACAAGTATGGGGAACAAAATTTTATAATGCTTACTGCATCAAATTGTATTGTCTAATCGGCTTGTCTAGTCCGTGAAAGATTCCCCAAAGTCTGATGTCGTCTAATTCTACTTCTTGCATTTTAGTAGGGCCAATTTAGTGCATTCAAAATGCACTGCAAAAAAAGCATTATATGAGGTGATCACCAGTCAAGCAGGCGTACAGATCTAAATTTACCGGTAAAATATATTTGTGGTATTTTACCGTAAAATTACCGGTAAGATTGGTAAAATTGGTAATATTGGTAAAATATAAAACTGTTTCAAAATATTTAAATATAGTTGCAATTTTATTTAGTACAAAATTGATGACCATCAATTCGAAAATGTTTCGGTATTATACTTCGAATAGAAGTAGAAATGCATTTCTACTCAAAATGCAAAAAGCGAATTGACAGATAGCCAAGCATTTTAAATTAAACTGAATTTATTTAGACTGTAATGCATCTTAATCAAGGTCCTGTCATCGTATGTGGTTGGAAAATGAACCCGGTTCAACGCTTTTTCTGCAATTGAGAATTATAAACGGCGTTACATATGTCACCTGCGTACTACACATGTCACCGACTGATACTGGGATTACCGATACTGGAACTACCTACACATATGGGTGTTCAGCTGTAAATCGATCGATCAGCCAAGATATTCTCACAACAATATGCACGCAACTTCAAGCCAACAAAAAAGTACAAACTCTAATATTTAGTAAATAAAAATTATTGAAATTTCATTGCAATTAAACCAATTTACCAAGCCTAAGTAATATTACCAATTTTACCGGTAATTTTACCATGGGTAATGTTACTTTTACATCTGTAAGCAGGAGTGCACCATATGGGGGAGGTTCTCATTTCAGACTATTCCTCCTCCTCAACCGATCATTTTTCAGTGTAATCTTTGTTTGACAAGAATGTTTCAGTTCTTTGGAGCTCTGCAGACAAAAGGAGCTCGAGAAAATTCTATTGTTTTGTATGGAATATAAAGCACACAAAAATACAACTGGAACTATGTAAGGCTTTTCAAATTTAACCGAATGTTTCAAAACCAAACACAAATTAAAATGAAGAAGTTATAATAAATTCAAAACGCTGCCATTTTTCGTCACCCTATAAACTGTATTAACTACAAGGAAATGTAATTTAAGAAATTTTCAACAAAAACCTTAAAAAACCGGAAAATTAAATCAAGATTATTTAACCATATCATTCCTTGATTGGCATATTGTATCACAACATAAATTAATTTAACAACTGTTAGAGTTACAGTATATAGGCTATAGCAATAACATACCGAAAAAATTTTCTACATAACTTTTATTTATAAACCACAAATTGTATTGCAATTTGATATACGTTTAATTTTGTAATTAAGTTTGACATTAACTGTCAACTTGTCAAAAATAATTAATTGATTGTGATCAAATTGATATTGCAGCATTTATTTTTTAACTAATTTTGATAAGAAACTACTTACATTAATTTATTAGTAATCCATTTCATCTCACCTGAAATAAAATAAAAAGTTTCTATGAAATATGGTTTTTAAACTCATTTCAGATATAATATTTAATTTTTCGTATCTCATTCACAGATTTTTATACCAATAACTATTGTTCAATTTTCTTATACTCGATTACAAAACTTTTAGAAGCCAAGAAAATAATACCGAAAAAGCTTAGAACACCAGACAGCGAAAGTTTTATTTAGATTTTGAAGTAGTACAACTTTATTTGAAATTTTTTTGAAATGTGATAACCATGGCAACAAACAAAAGTCATATAAAAAATATATTTATTTCATACTGATATCTAAAACGAAATTTTTCGGATTATTTATGGTACAAAAAGTTGAACTTTAACGTCCTAGGACTCTATAAAATTTTATAAAGTCCTAGGACGTTAAAGTTCAACTTTTTGAGCAAAATTTAAAACTCATTTCTTTTTATTTTAATAAATTTCCAGTATGAAATACAATTTTGTATTTACCTCAAACGAAAAGTGTTTTTAAAGGTACTCACTAGTAATTTCAGCCTCGGCTAGATGCCTCGGACCTAAAAACAACTAGCTCGTAATTTAAAGTTTCACTTTTCGTTCTAGATAAATAAATAACACAGTGATATAAAATTGAACTTTCCAAATCTGAATGGGGTGAAACCAAATGCAAATGAAAGTTGACATTATGCATAACAAAACCCTCAAGGGCTTTTTTTAGTTCAGTGCGAGATTTGTTTTACACGCATTTGAAGGTGGTGATTTTGGAACGCTGTCTAACAAGAAAAAATCATTAAAAATTTGATAAGATAATGCTTATTCATTTTTATTATCCTGGAAAGTTGTGGTGTCTTAATGTTTTTGGGGTCGAGGAATCCATTTTTGATATTTATTTTTACCTAAAACTCACGCTAGATGACGCTGTCATACAGATTGTGCTATTTCTTGCAGATTTTCATAGAAAAACGGTGTAATTACTTTTTTTGAGGCTGAAAGATCAATTTTTGAAGTTGGCTTCATTGTAAAATATATTTCTAATGATATGACGAAGTAAATTTGATTATTTTCAGTACGTTACTACTACAAAAATGCTATTTTTATGGAAAAAAATGAGTTTTTTATGGGGAAAAACGATTTTTTTATTACAAAAACCACTTTTTTATTTAAAAGAATTATATTTTTATAAAAATATATGTTATTCTATTAATTAATCTTTACAAAATTACAAAAAAAAAATAATAATGAAATCGATTCAACGGTTTATTTTATTTTAAAATACAAGTAATTTTGCTTTACAATAGATGGCTTAAGTTATATATATGTCTCAATAAGATGACATAAATCTTACACAAAACGTATGATTTATTTATTTATTTATTTATTTATTTATTTATTTATTTATTTATTTATTTATATATTTATTTATTTATTTATTTATTTATTTATTTATTTATTTAAATAAATAAATTAATTAAATAATAAATTAATTAATAAATAAGTAAATAAATAAATAAATAAATTTATAAATAAATATATAAATAAATAAATATACAAAATTAATAAAAAAGTAAATTAATTAATTAATAAAGAAAGAAATAAAAAATATATAAATAAATAAATATATAAATAAATAAATAAGTAAATAAATAAATAAACGAATAAATAATTAAATAAATAAATAAATAAATACATAAATTCATAAATAAATAAATAAATAAATAAATAAATAAATAAATAAATAAATAAATAAATAAATAAATAAATAAATAAATAAATAAATAAATAAATAAAAAAATAAATAAATAAATAAATAAATAAATGTATAAATTAATAAAAATAAGAAGAAGAAAAAGAACGCTTTATGATGCTGTCACTGATTCACCATCTGTAAACAACAGTACACTAAACGTACGATTTATGTCATCTTATTGAGACATATAACTTAAGCCATCTATTGTAAAGCAAAATTACTTGTATTTTAAAATAAAATAAGCCGTTGAATCGATTTCATTATTATTTTTTTTTTGTAACTTTGTTAAGATTAATTAATAGAATAACATATATTTTTATAAAAATATAATTCTTTTAAATAAAAAAGTTGTTTTTGTAATAAAAAAATCGTTTTTTCCATAAACAACTCATTTTTTTCCATAAAAATAGCATTTTTGTAGTAGTAACGTACTGAAAATAATCAAATTTACTTCGTCATATCATTAGAAATATATTTTACAATGAAGCCAACTTCAAAAATTGATGTTTCAGCCTCAAAAAAAGTAATTACACCGTTTTTCTATGAAAATCTACAAGAAATAGCACAATCTGTATGACAGCGTCATCTAGCGTGAGTTTTAGGTAAAAATAAATATCAAAAATAGATTCCTCGACCCCAAAAAACATTAAGACACCACAACTTTCCAGGATAATAAAAATGAATAAGCATTATCTTATCAAATTTTTAATGATTTTTTCTTGTTAGACAGCGTTCCAAAATCACCAGCTTCAAATGTGTGTAAAAAAAAATCTCGCACTGAACTAAAAAAAACCCTTGAGGGTTTTGTTATGGATAATGTCAACTTTCATTTGCATTTGGTTTCATCCCATTCGGATTTTGGTTGTTGCACTGTGTTGCACTATTGTTTGAAAACTTTAGTTTTAATGTGAAAAACGTTAATATGAAAGTTAAAAAGTTTTGCACAAACTTGTGACTTAACAATAGTTTGAAAGACATATAGGCTATAATCATTAGTAGCACAAATTACATTTTTCATTAAAACAAATATCACACAATTTAATACATGAGTGAAAAGGTAATTAACAGTAAAACAAAACACATAAATTGTTATAAGCGGATGAATCCTCTATTTGAAATTAGTGACACCTTGAAACACTTAAACTTAATTACTTATATACATCTATTGAGATTTTTGTTTAATTTTGTAATGTCAATGAAAAAATAAAATTTTAAATCAAGATGAAAACCAAATTTACTTAATTGATTGACATCTCATAGCTGGAAAGCGTATTATCGCTACATAGTAATTTTCCTGTCACATTGCTCGTAATAATATCATTTCACACATTTTCTTTAAAATTCCATTTAAATATTTTTCAAATTATTGTATTAAATTAAAATAAAACAAAATAAAAATTAAATTATATCAAATAATAATATTTAGACAAAAAATAATATAAACAAAAATTATTCGATTTGATACAATTTAATTTATGTAACAGAAACAAAACATATGTTTTCTTTGGGTTACAGATTTTTTTAAAGATTATTTTCATAGTTTTTAATTTATATCTCATCCCACATTTATTTCCAATGGTTAAGATAAATTTATTAATGTTCTGTGGTCATAGATTGTAATGGTTTTAATTTGTTTGATGTAATATTTTGAATGGGATCTATATTGAGTGTCATTTGATTATGATTTTTGGTAATGGGTTTTGGTTGTGATAAGAGTTAAAATGTAAGTGGTATGGAATGTGAGAAGAAAATTTATAGTGGGTTTTCTGAAGTAACGTATTTAACTATTTTAATGGAAATGAAAATTAGAAGTAATAGTCAAGTGGAATGGGCAATGTTATAGCGATGATGGTTTACTTAAATATAAATTATGTTTCAACATAGATAACGGGTAAAGCAATTTAAAAAGTTTTAGGAGTGCTGGTTGTCATAATTTAGTATGATGTCTGCTTTCATAAAGTTAGTTAGAACTAAATGACATGATATTGTTGTTTTAAGCTTTTGACTGTAGACTTTACGATCTTTTGCATGTCGTGTTTTCACAAAAACGTTTTTTTAAATTATAATACTCACGCATGGTCCATTGAGTCTACGTCCATTGACACATTGCGTTTCTTTTGATGCATTTGTATTGGCTTTGTTTCTCCGAGCCAAGGCGGAACAATTGTAATTCTTCCACTATAGAAAAGGATTTTGGCAAATATTTCAATTACAAGTACATTCACTTAAATACGATTATGCGATTCATTCTCGCATAAGTAATTGGAAGCGACTACTCAACTATATCAGTTACAAATATTGGTTGTAAATTGTATTATTATATACTGTCGTTTTGTATTGACCTAAATTAACTCCCCGAAATGGACTTGAAAATCAGATTTTATTTAATACGTAAAAACAATTTTTTAGTTTTCAGGTTTGTAAATTAAATATTCTGCTACTTGAATATTCCTTAAACAGCTCCAGAAAATCCAATCTTCATTGGAAATATTTCTACTAAAAAAGCCCCAAAATTTCACCGATGACGTATCCCTAATTTATTTCAGGGTTATATATGAAAATAGTTGATAAAAGCAAATAGTATTTTTAAAAAATTAATTTTTTAGTATTAGCTCCGAAAAATGATTAATTTTAGAACTGTTTAGAGTCCGCAAAATTGTATTTTAGCGGCCTAGTACTTAAAGTCGTTATGACAACACTTTAGTGGATTCAAAATTTGTTTTCATTTTATATTATATCTATTTTCAAATTATAATCCCAATTGCTTTGATAAGTTTTGTTCAAAAATCAAATTTTTAGGTACGCAAGAATACAAATTAAGCAATAAATTAGAAAAAAAATCCTAAGAGCAAATACAAAAAAACGTTGTATGCAACACGTACGCAAATGGCTTTAGCAGACTCATCTTCATATTACAGACTCGGCTAGCGCCTCGTCCGGAAACATTACGATTCGTCCGCTAAAACCATATTTTGCGTACTTGTTACATAAACTACTATTTTTACAAGATGTTAAACATATATACTATGGGTGTCCACATAAAATGTATACTACTAGGGTGTCCACATAAAATGCTTTATTTTAATTTTCATAACCTTGAACCGGAATTAGCTTGTTTATGGTCTAAAAGTCAGCCGTGAGTTTTTTCAGAATTTTAAAAACAAATTTACTACTCGCTATTTTATTTTTTCTGTTCAAGGAGCAAAAAACATTAGATACAATCAGTTTTTCGCCTATAACTATTTCAGTTTTGATTTTACAATAAAATTTATGCAAATAAAAGTTGTAGATTTTAAAAAAAACATCGATTTTTTTCTTTGTTTGAGAAAAAAAAGTTTTTTAAGCTTGAAGAAGAAAATCTTTTATAGTCGAATTTTATAGAAATAAAATTAACGTTCGTTTTTCGCCTATAACTATTTCAGTTTTGATTTTGCAAAAAAGTTGTACAAGTAAAAGTTGTAGATAATAAAAAAAATACACCGACTATTACTTTTGTGTTTAGACAAAAAAATTTTTAAGCTGAAAAAGCAAGATCTTTTATAGTCGAATTTTAAAGATTCAACTAATATCGTTGGTTTTTCGTCTATAACTATTTAAATTTTGATTTTACAAAAAAAAATTATCCAAGTAAAAGTTGTAGATCTTAAAAAAATACATCGATTTTTTTCTTTGTTTGTTAAGCTTGAAAAAGGAGATCTTTTATAGTCGAATTCTCCATAAATATTTAATATCATAGTCGAACTCTCCATAAATATTTAATATCGTTCGTTTTTCTCCTATATTTCAGTTTCAATTTTTCAAAAAAATTAGTTTCATAATAGTTGTAGATCTTGAAAAAATGCATCGATTTTCTCCTTTGTTTAGGCATAAAAAAGCTTAAAAAGCTTTTTTAAGCTTAAAAAGTAAGATATTTTACTGTCGAATTTTACAGAAACAACATTAACGTTCGTTTATCGCCAATAACTTTTTCAGTTTCGATTTTTTACAAAAAAATTATGCAAATAAAGTTGAAGATCTTGAAGAAATACATCGATTTTCTTCTTTTTTTATACGAAAAAATATTTTTTCAGCTTAAATTTATTGTCAAATTAATCAGAAATAAAATAATAATTGTAATGTCTACTACACAACATTTTTTATTAAAAAAAAAAAAAAAATTGAAATCAGAAACAGAGAAACAGAACAAAAAAAAGAAATTTATTTATCTATATGAGCAATTTCACGCAAGTTCAGCAAATTTTTGGGAAATTTTGACTTGACCCCTTTTAATTTTGATTATTTTTTGTTTATGGATAGTCTTTCATAAATAAAAAATACAAGTTCTCTTAGAATTTTTTTTTTCGACCAGGTGGCCCTCAATTTTTTGTTATTTTGTGATGTGAGTGCATTTTGACGAGCGATTGTAGAAAAACTACTGAATCGATTTTCATAAATGATATGTCGTTGAATAGGTATTAAAACAAAGTTTTTAAAAATGTACACTGTTAATTTTTTGAAATAATTTTTAACGGTGTAACATAAGAAAAAAACGGTGTAATTGAAAAAAAGATGGCATAGCATTTTTTTTTGTTTTTTAACTAAATTGAAGCTTATTTTATATCTTACCACTTGTGAAAGTTTAGGACACAAGTTATTTTTTGTTTTAAAGATAAAATTCGTAGTGCATATAACTGTCGGGAATAAGTTTTTTTGTTCTGAAGGAAAATTATAAAAATGGCGATTTTTAGATTCAAATTTTTTTTATGTTAAATATCAAATATTTTATTATTAAATGAACTTTTTAAAAAGCAATTTCAGTCAAGTTCAGCAAAATTTTGCGACATTTTGACTCGACCCTTTTTAATTCGGTTTATTTTTAGTTTATAGATAGCCTTTGATAAATGAAAAATACGACTTCTCGTAGAATTTTTTTAAATATAATAATATAAATTATTATATTTTTAAATATAATAATAAAATTATAATAACAATATAAATGATATGTCGTAGAATAGGTGTTAAAAAGAAATTTTTGAAATTGTGCATTGTTAGTTTTTTAATCCTATTTAACGGTGTTACATAAGAAAACAAGTTTAAAAGATGACGCTAGCATCTAATCCCACTTTTTTATTTTTTTTTTAAATAAAATTTAAGCTTGTTTTTATTTACCTGTGAAAGTTAATCCGTTAATCCATAAAGTTAAAAGTGATGAAATCAGTAGATTATTGCCAGGCAAACGAGATGCAATATCTTTTAAAAAAGGAGATGAGCGCATAAAAACACAAAAGCGCTTATTGCTATGTACATTAAATGAAGCTTATGTGGAGTTTAAAAATAAGTTTCCTGATGCAAAAATAGGATTTACTAAATTCACGTCCCTTCGACCACAAGAATGTATAAAATTATCCCAAGGAGTTCATAATGTGCGCGTGTGTACCATACATCAAAATATGAAACTATAATGATTCAACACTCTAAGATGTCTTGGATTACTGATGCTGCTTTCCAGAATTATAAAACATTAATTGACTTTGTTTCATGTGGTGAATTAACAGAAGATTGTCATACTTTGAAGTGCAATGAATGTTCAAAAAAACTTCAACAACTGGAAGAAAAATTACTAAATGATTTTGACGTTAAAGGAATCCTTCAAGTCAAATATCAACAATGGAATACCACTGATCGATGCAATTTGGATACTTTAATAGAAACTGTAGAAGAATTTATGAAAAAATGTATTTACCGTTTACAAATTTTGATACCACACAACTTTATAGCAAAACAGCAATTGAGGAAAAAAAATTAGAAGCAGGAGAGTGCTTCGTTCAAGGAAAGTTTTCTGAAAACTACAGCTTCATAATTCAGGATGCGGTTCAAGGTTATCATTATAATAATTCACAAGCTACTATTCATCCATTTGTCATTTATTTTAAAAGTGCCACAAGAGAATATATACAGCACCGAAGTTTTATACTCATTTCATATATAAACGATCACAACAGTACTACAGTCTATCTTTTCATTACAAAACCTATTGAATTCATCAAAACGCATATAAATTCTAATATTACAAAAATAATTTATAACACTGACGGTGCACCTTCTCAATACAAAAATAAACATAACCTAATTAACTTATGCCACCATAAAAAAGACTTTAAGGTTGATGCAGAATGGCATTTTCATGCTACCAGCTATGGAAAGGGACCTTGTGATGGAAGTGGTGGTACACTGAAGTGTACCACTAATTCCGTGCTGCACATCGTTATAGTTTGGGGAGCAAAGATATTGATACACCAAAAAAACTTTTCGAATGGGCTTTAAAATGGGAATCTACCATGAACGTTGGATACGCCGATAAAAATGAATATCAATTAACAAAAAAAAATTACAAAATCGATATAAAAATGCGATTTCTATAAGTGGAACTCAAAAGTTTCATTCTTTTGTACCATTAGATACTAAGACAATAAATGCAAAAATGTTTTCCAACTCAAAAGGAACTTTTAAATGTAAAATAAGTAAATAATTTTTAACACTATTACTACCGTCAGAGGTCAAATGACCCTTTTCAAAAAATTTCTTAGAATTTCGTAAAAACGACTTTATTAAACCACTATTTGCTTTCACTACTTTTTTTGAAAATTAAAATCGAATTATTTCACAACGTTGCTTCATCTCTCAACTACTTTTTAAACGAGAAAAAAATTGGATTTGGCTAAACTACCACAAAGGGTCATTTGACCCCTGGGTGAATTTTTGTAAATTCATAAAGATTTGAATGTGTAATTGTTTGAAAAAACTATCGCATTACATATTTTTGCTATTGCATCTTCTATTTTGCTGTTTTTCATCATTTACATCATTTGGTGATGAAATAATTAGAAAGAGTACTCTACTCTAAGTGAAAATTGTAGTTTAAACATTTTATAGTTTATTTTGTGAGTCAAGAATTGTGTGTTCATTATTTTACTGATGAAAAAATGTCTAGAAATTCAAAATACCAAAAATCATTGAAAATAATAAATGAAATAGATGTGTGTTCAGAATACAGTGAAGAGGAGCTATCTGAAAGTGAAGTGAATAACACTGAAAAAAATATTGATTCATCTGACAGTACAAGCGGAAGTGAGTCTTCACGTAAAGTAAGTGAAGACGATAATATTTTGAATATTCGCAGAAGACAAAAGAGAAAAAAAACGCTATTCAGTTCGGAAAGTGAAGAAGAAGAACGATGCCTCGACATTGCGGCCGATGGGACAAAATGGCAGGAAATACAACAAGGGTTTTCACCTGGACGTGCACCTATTCATAATATTTTTAGAGAGGTTGCAGGCCCGACACGATATACCAAACGATATATTATGCAAGGTGAGAACTGCGTTTTCTCTGCTAATTGACAGCCACGTGATAAAACACATAATAAAATGCACAGAAGAAGAGGCATTTCGGTTGTTAGGATATAAATTGATTTTAGCTCCTGAAAAACTCAATGCATTGTTGGCAATTCTATTTGCACGTGGCGCATATGAAGCAAAAAATTTAAACGTATCATATCTTTGGAACAAGAAATGGGCCCTGATTTTTTTTCAAAAACCATAAGTAGTAATTGTTTCTGTGAAATTATGCGTTAGAAGTATGGTACAAATTCATCGAGAATAGCAAAAATTGTTATAAGCCTGGGCCACATGTAACTATCTATGAACAGCTTTTTCCAACCAAAGCGAGATGCAGAATTACCCAGTATATGCCAAACAAACCAGATAAGTTTGGAATCAAATTCTGGCTAGCGTCTGACGTCAAGACCAAATATATTATAAATGGATTTCCATATTTGGGGAAGGATGAGAACAGAGATTCGTCAGCTCCACTTGGGGAATTCGTAGTTCTTAAGCTACTAGAACTGTTCACAGAGTGTGGAAGAAGCCTTACCACTGATAATTTTTTTACGAGTGTATCACTATAGACCAGGAAATAAAGCACTAAACCTTAGCAAATTGGTAGAGTAAGATGGAACGAGATGCGGTATTTTGCATTCGATTCAGGAAGCCGTCAGGAAAGTTTGTGAACATAGCCACTTTTCGGCAAAAAACTTCTGGAGTGCCTAGGGACCAGGGCGGGTTATATTCACTTCATCTCCTTGAACTTTCCATAAATTCAGCTCGAAATTGATCGAAGCTCGTTACTCGGGGGTTTTTGGCGTCGCTGAACACGAATATGATGTCGGCGATGACCTTCGGAGTACGTAGGGGCCAGAGCGGGTTATATACACCTCATGTCCTGGAACTTTCCATAAATACAGCTCGAAATTGATCGAAGCTCTTTAATCGGGGGCTTTTGGGGCCGCTGAACACAAATATTATGTCGATGATGACCCCCGGAATACCTAGGGATCGAATTTCAGTGACCTTAAAAATCCTGGAGTAAAGAGTTTCCATCTGTTTGTTACAATTTGATTTATTTATATCTTATTTATTCGACGAATTAATAAAAGAAAAAAGCCCTAGGTACTCTGAAGGTCATCGCCGACATCATATTCGTGTTCAGCGACCTCAAAAACCCCCGAGTAACGAGCTTCGATCAATTTCGAGCTGAATTAATGGAAAGTTCCACGAGATGAGTTAGACATACCCGCCCTGGACCCTAGGTACTCCGAGGGTCATCACCGACATCATATTCGTGTTCAGCGACCCCAAAAACCCCCGAGTAACGAGCTTCGATCAATTTCGAGCTGTATTTATGGAAAGATCCAGGAGATGAGTTAGACATACCCGCCCTGGGCCCTAGGTACTCCGAGGGTCATCACCGACATCATATTCGTGTTCAGCGACGCCAAAAACCCCCGAGTAACGAGCTTCGATCAATTTCGAATAACATATTATAAATTAACATAACATTTTATAAATGGGTCATTTGATCCCCTTGCGGTAGGAATAAGTATACCAAAAGTATCGGTACGTTTAGTGTTAATAACTATATTTATTTTCTTTAACCTACATATATAGTTTGTATGATACTTTCAAAAGTTTATTCAATAATAAAATATTTGAAATTTAATGTTAAAATACAATCTTTTACTTTATGACCATAATAACATAATACTTCTCCAGTCAAAAGTTCCCAAATAGATTTAGTTATTTATACGGTTTTTTTGTTTGCAGTCGAGACTGTCAAATTATTTTTTATAAGAGTGACAAGTGATGATTGATACAACAATTGTATTTATTTTATTTATTGTACTACATATATAATTTTTATAATATTTTGAAAAGTTCATTTAATAATAAAATATTTGAAATTTAACATTAAAAAAAATCTCTTAGTTTATAACGCCATTTTTATAATTTTCCTTCAGGACAAAAAAACTTATTCCCGACAGTCATATGCACAACGAATTTTATCTTTAAAACAAAAATAACGCGTGTCCTAAACTTTCACAAGTGGTAAGATATAAAATAAGCTTCAATTTAGTTAAAAAACAAAAAAAAATGCTATGCCATCTTTTTTTCAATTACACCGTTTTTTTCTTATGTTTCACCGTTAAAAATTATTTCAAAAAATTAACAGTGTACATTTTTAAAAACTTGTTTTAATACCTATTCAACGACATATCATTTATGAAAATCGATTCAGTAGTTTTTCTACAATCGCTCGTCAAAATGCACTCACATCACAAAATAACAGAACATTGAGGGCCACCCTGTGAAGACCCCTGGTCGAAAAAAAAAATTCTAAGAGAACTTGTATTTTTTATTTATGAAAGACTATCTATAAACAAAAATTAATCAAATTTAAAAGGGGTCAAGTCAAAACGTTGTTGAATTTTCGTGAAATTGCTTCTATATTTTTAATAAGCTTTTTGACATTGGTATATTATATTAAAATATTATTGTATTATATATAAAAATGTATATTTTAAAATTCTAGAAAATATTATTTAATTCGATCAAAATTCTTTTTTTCTGTATAAAATCAACCTTAATTTTCATAATTTTTTTTTGTAAAATCAAAACTGAAATAGTTATAGTCGAAAAACGAACGATATTAGTAATATCTGTAAATTTCGACTATAAGACTTACATTTTAAGTTTAAAAAATTCGTTTTGCCTAAGCACATAAATAAAAGTCAATGTATTAGGTAGATTTCATATAAAAATCTACCTATTGCAATGGGCTTCATCTCGGAATTTCGGAAAAATTTTTGAGCCAAACGACTATATATGATAAGCGGAGACGAAAAAACAAAAAAAAAAAAAAATTTATATATATATATATATATATATATATATATATATATATATATATATATATATATATATATATATATATATATATATATATATATATATATATATATATATATATATATAAACGATATGAGATATAACGAAAACGACCGGCACTCTCACGGTCGCATTTGTGAGGTAGAGCAAAAAAATTTTCTGTACTTGTGTGTTCTAATAATATCTTGGACAAGTTCGTGAATCAGCAAAATCCGACACGTGGTTAAGAAACTAGAGGCTTTTTTCTGAAAAAATTTGATTTTTTAAAACCGTTATAACGGCCGTTTCGATACTAATATTTCAAAAAATTTAACAAATTTAGAATTTTTGGAATCTTATTTCCTGAGTGAGCGGCTCCAACAAAAAAGTTTGCAAAAAAAAATTTTTTTTTAAACAACCGGCACTCTCACGGTCGCATTTATAAGGCCAGATCAAAAAACCTTTTCTAAAAATGTGCGTTTTATTAATATCTTGGACAAGTTCGTAAATCAGCCCAATCCAACACATGGTTAAGAAACTAGAAGCTTTATACTAGAAAAAAACTCTGTTTTTTAAATCCGTTATAACGGCCGTTTGGATTCTAGTATTTTTAAAAACTTCATAAATTTAGAATCTTTAAAACCTTTTTAATCAGTTTATTTCAAAAAAAAGACCTCTGCAGTTAGAGGTTTCTGAGTGAGCGGCTCCAACTAAAAAGCTTGTAAAACACAAAACGCGTTTGAATCAACCGGCGCTCTCACGGTTGCATTAGTGAAGCCAGATCAAAAACCCTTTCTTAAAAATGTGTGTTTTATTAATATCTTGGACAAGTTCATAAATCAGAAAAATCTGACACATGGTTAAGGAACTATAGGCTTTATACTAGAAAAAAAAGTGGTTTTTTCAATCCGTTATAACGGCCGTTTGGATACTAATATTTTTAAAATCTTCATAAATTTAGAATCTGTGAAAACATTTTAATCCGTTTCTTATAAATATAAATCTCTGCAGTTAGAGGTTTTTGACTTGTTGGCTTCAACAAAAAAGTTTGCAACAATCCCCAACTACAATTTCCAAAAACCTTATAACAGTCAATGTCAACCTTATAACAGTCAAAAAAAAAAAAGATTTGAATATAAGAAATTAATTTTGTTTTCTTAGAAATAAACTATTTTGATATTTTGCAGTAATTGCACGACATATGATATAGAGTAGGCTTGTGTCATAAATTGTCACACACATGTTCTGTGGTAGATTCGATATTTGTTTGTTGCAAAATTGGATAGATATAATTTTGCTTGTAGGTAGCTAATTTCCTTTTTAAAATTTGTCCGATATCTGTTTGAAATTAGTTTGTTTTGTTTAAACTAATCTGATACATCAGATTCTACTGCCACACAAAACGGTCTGATCTCGAAATCTACCTATTTCTAGCGGATATACGTGCCGCTTGGACTTTTTTTATTATCTTTAACTTTTACTTGAACAACTTTTTTGTAAAATCAAAACTGAAATAGTTATAGGCGAAAAACTGATTGTATCTAATGTTTTTTGCTCCTTGAACAGAAAAAATAAAATAGCGAGTAGTAAATTTGTTTTTAAAATTCTGAAAAAATTTACGGATGACTTTTAGACCATAAACAAGCTAATTCCGGTTCAAGGTTATGAAAATTAAAATAAAGCATTTTTTTGTGGGACACCCTAATATATACAAAAATCTAATTATATTTCTATCATTCATAATTATGTTCCAAATACTGTTCATGTTTCTGTTGATCACATTTTTTGAACCAAAATAATACAGAATAATAAAACTATTTTGTTCATCGTTTCGATTTATCTTTATTATATTAATCCAAACAGCTCAGCAACTCTAACATATGTACATATATACAATTGAAAACATTAGAATTAAATAATGTATGAAGCATCTAAAAATAAACTTTATGTTCGTACAAGCAATTTTATTCATATACGAAAACAAATTATTGCTAATATAATATGATATTATTCTATATCAAGCTTTTTGATAAAATCCATTTGCCGAAATTAATGGTACCCAAATCAGTCTTAATGCTTATAATACTAATCCAAAGTAAACCAAGGATTATTTGTATTGTTTCTATTAGTATATAACAAAACCACAAATTTTGAGCATTAATATTATAAAAGAAAACAAAAGTTAAGCTTTGTATAAATAATCGTGTTTGTAAGCTTAACTACACATTTGTCCACCCTCGTATTTACTTAAATTCTTATAAAACTTAGTTCATATTATTCATGAATCTTTTTTTTTATTATGTTATTATTTCTGTTGCAATCATTTCAATATTCAATCGAATAAATACACAAACGCTTTTTTTAGATATTAATATTTAATTAAAATATTGTCGTTTGTTTGATTATGAACTTTAAGTCAATAGACAAATATTATGTCAACTGGGTGAAGAAATACGAGTGACAATGTTCTCTTAATTAATAATCTGTAAGATATTATCATTATCGTCTGGTTGAAATAAATATGATTTGATTAATTACATAATAAATTTTCATAATTAAATTTGTTTTATTACATAAACAACGTAAAATAAAAATATATTTCTTGATATATCTGTCACCAAACAATTAATTTAATTCAAAATGTTTTTGAGTATTTATCACGAAATCTGAAATTTTAAGACAAACTTTACGTTATTTTTTTTATTTTGTAATTTCAATGTCAAATATATTAGATCATTGATTCTAGTAACTCAATATATATGTATGTATCAATTTATATATTTTTTCTCTTAACTTTGATACCAAAATTAAATCTGAAGCAATAATAATGGAATAAGTTGTAGGAGTAAGGTAGTTGTGTTTATTGAAATACAGTAAATTTATTTTACTATCTAGTCTTTTTAGCACTTGGAAGGTGTTATTTATCTTCAAGGGTCGTAAATTTTAAGACAAGATGCTACTTAAATTATAAAATTAAAATTAAAAAGCTAAATCTTTGTTCGGACAAACTGGTAGATTTAAACTGTTCGTCAAAACTGGAGCAAATCTACAAACTAATTATTTACTTTTCGAATTGTTGTAACCTTTTTAAAAATAAAGTTTAAAAGACAGTTTTCTACAACGATGAAATCACAAACAGTTAATAGTTTACACCTACAGTTATTAGAAATAATCTGAAACCTCAATTAAAATAAAGTATGCCTTTAAAAAGACTAAATCAAGTTATAAGTTAAAGCAGAGTAGTTGAAAAACAGGTGAATTTGTCAATCTCTAAAAACTGGCCTGTTGACTATAATATTGCGGACTGTACAGAAATCGATATCGAGACGTCGAAACCGAGACAAGTTCTGAAAAGGTCAACAACAAAAGTTTTAAAAATCGACAAATAAATTGTGTGAACTGTGGTTCGTTTCTTACTTGTTCTTATTGACTACGCGAAAAGATGACCGAACGAGTTACACTCGCATTTAACTGACATATTTTGTAAATAGCTACTTCGCTCTGAAAGATCTATGTATTGCATTCTCGAGCCAAAAGTGAAATTCTTAATAAAATCACATCGTTTTATTTTTAAATATTTGTTATTTTAAATATTATGTTTTCACCTAAATTCTCACCCCTTCCTCCCTATCTTCGAACATTACCAAACAAAAATTCATGATTATAGGAAATATTGTAAAGATTGGACCGTGGACGAAAACTATAGTGGTCTGCTCATATTTTAAAATATTATTTGAGGGGAAAAGGAGGGGGCGATTTGGAGCTCGTCGAGCGTATAGAAATTTTAAAAAAATTATTTTTACCTTGACGATTGGGGGGGTGATATGAAGGTGAATTTTTGTCTTTTCCATAACACTTGATTTTCTATCTCTAATTTCCGACCGCAGAGTTCTTGATTTATACTCAAATTGTGATTTTGTGAAGAATTATGAAGTACAACCGTCTCTGTGGCAGGTACTCCGGCTGTGAGAAACAAATTTCATCAAATTCAGATGGAGCTTACAAACTACCTCCTATCAATATGAACACAGTTTTGTGGTTTATTAGTGATTGCGACACATGAGAATAAAAACGTTCAATGAACAAATAAATTTCATTAATTAATCAATAAGTGGCGAAACGACTTGGTCTGGTATTCTTTCAAGTGGAGTGGTATGTTTGGAAGTTATGTCGAACCAAATGTCCTACCAATTTAAATTTCATACCAATTTTAATTTAATTTAATTTAAACTTGATCTTCTCGTATTCGTATGAATCAAAATAATATACTTTGTGAAGTTAAAGAGATAAAGATACTCATCACTGATTATTTTCAACATTGAAAACTTCAAGTCCTGAAATCCAATTTACTACATCTATTTTACACGGATGGAGATTTAAACATTTTATCGGGACCCACACCCAGCCTATTGTCAAGCCCTTATGTGCCCTTTTGAAGATATGTTGATGAGCGAAAGCAATTAGCTCCACTATGTAATACATAAGGGACTCTACTCGACAAACATAATGTGCATGGTGCACGAGTGTATATGCACATTTAGTGCACTAATTTTTAAGTTTTGTTTAAATATTCTAGTGTATATTTTAAGTTTATTTTAAAGAAGAATTTAAGTGCTAACGTCATACATATTTGTTTTAATTTAACATATTTAACGTCATTACCACAATTGAAGATATAATTGCAATTTTAAGTTGTAAATTGAAAATGTATGTGTGTGTGATTGCATTTGTAAAAGATGTATCAATTTTTTAATGACACAATTTAAAGAAAAAAAGTCCAAGCGGCACGTATATCCGCTAGAAATAGGTAGATTTCGAGATCAGACAGTTTTGTGTGCCAGTAGAATCTGATGTATCAGATTAGTTTAAACAAAACAAACTAATTTCAAACAGATATCGAACAAATTTTAAAAAGGAAATTAGCTACCTACAAGCAAAATTATATCTATCCAATTTTGCAACAAACAAATATCAAATCTACCACAGAACATGTGTGTGACAATTTATGACACAAACCTACTCTATATCATATGTCGTGCAATTACTGCAAAATATCAAAATAGTTTATTTCTAAGAAAACAAAATTAATTTCTTATATTCAAATCTTTTATTTTTTTGACTGTTATAAGGTTGACATTGACTGTTATAAGGTTTTTGGAAATTGTAGTTGGGGATTGTTGCAAACTTTTTTGTTGAAGCCAACAAGTCAAAAACCTCTACTTGCAGAGATTTATATTTATAAGAAACGGATTAAAATGTTTTCACAGATTCTAAATTTATGAAGATTTTAAAAATATTAGTATCCAAACGGCCGTTATAACGGATTGAAAAAACCACTTTTTTTTCTAGTATAAAGCCTATAGTTCCTTAACCATGTGTCAGATTTTTCTGATTTATGAACTTGTCTAAGATATTAATAAAACACACATTTTTAAGAAAGGGTTTTTGATCTGGCTTCACAAATGCAACCGTGAGAGCGCCGGTTGATTCAAACGCGTTTTGTGTTTTACAAGCTTTTTAGTTGGAGCCGCTTACTCAGAAACCTCCAACTGCAGAGGTCTTTTTTTTGAAATAAACTGATTAAAAAGGTTTTAAAGATTCTAAATTTATGAAGTTTTTAAAAATACTAGAATCCAAACGGCCGTTATAACGGATTTAAAAAACAGAGTTTTTTTCTAGTATAAAGCTTCTAGTTTCTTAACCATGTGTTGGATTGGGCTGATTTACGAACTTGTCCAAGATATTAATAAAACGCACATTTTTAGAAAAGGTTTTTTGATCTGGCCTTATAAATGCGACCGTGAGAGTGCCGGTTGTTTCAAAAAAAAATTTTTTTTTGCAAACTTTTTTGTTGGAGCCGCTCACTCAGAAATCTCTAGCTGCAGAGGTCTATTTTTAAAACCAATTCATAAAAAAGATTCCAAAAATTTTAAATTTGTTAAATTTTTTGAAATATTAGTATCGAAACGGCCGTTATAACGGTTTTAAAAAATCAAATTTTTTCAGAAAAAAGCCTCTAGTTTCTTAACCACGTGTCGGATTTTGCTGATTCACGAACTTGTCCAAGATATTATTAGAACACACAAGTACAGAAAATTTTTTTGCTCTACCTCACCAAATGCGACCGTGAGAGTGCCGGTCGTTTTCGTTATATCTCATATCGTTTATATATATATATATATATATATATATATATATATATATATATATATATATATATATATATATATATATACATATATATATATATATATATATATATATATATATATATATATATATATACATATATATATATATATATATATATATATATATATATATATATATATATATATATATATATATATATATATATATATATATATATATATATATATATATATATATATATATAAATTTTTTTTTTTTTTGTTTTTTCGTCTCCGCTTATCATATATAGTCGTTTGGCACAAAAATTTTTCCGAAATTCCGAGATGAAGCCCATTGCAATAGGTAGATTTTTATATGAAATCTACCTAAAAAGTCGGACAAGTGCGAATAAAATTCGCTCGCCAAGGGTTCCATGAATGTAAAAGAATACAATATCAAAAATAAATGACATAAAGCTATGTTGTAAAGTCTTTATATCGCCAGGCTATGGACGCATAACAGAATAAATGTTTAATCGTGGACATCAATAGTAAATGTCAATCACATCTACATTAATCAAAAATGTTACTTGAGGTTAAATCTTATCCATAGCTGTTTATGATTTAACCAGTATTTTAATGGTTTAAATTAGGAGTATTTGTTCTATAAATCAGCGTCTAAATATAGGGTGGTATACATACACTTAAAATAGCACTTTTTTATCAATAACTAAAAAAATGTGCATCGAAAAATTCTAAAAAATATTGCAATGGTTCTTAAATTAAGTGCTCTTTCAAATGATTTCCCACTCGCTTGGGTCCAAAAAAGTTTGTTTTTGCCCTCCCCATACCCATCCCCTAAACACACAGAAATATAATTATTCGAGACCTCGCTATAATTGTCGTTTAAAGTTTACCAAACTTCCTGTCTATAAGCATTTATCCAAATTTTTCTGTCAATCAGTGTCGAAACGTAGGGGGAGCACGGTTTGAAAGTTTTACTTTTTTGACAATAACTCGAAAACTGTAACCAGTGAAATTCTAAAGAGAATTGCGTTATTTCTTAAATTCTTAAATTAGGTGTTCTTTCAAATCGCTTGGGTCAAAAAAGCTATTTTTTACCCTCCTTACACCCATCCCCTAAACACACAGAAATATAATTATTTGAGAGTTCGCTATAATTTTCGTTCAAAATATAGCGAAATTCCTGTCTCTATGAATTTTTTCAATTTTTTCTATCAATCAGTGTCGAAACGTAGGGGGGGGGGGGACGGTCAGGAATTTGCACATTTTTTAGAATAACTCAAAAACTGTGCACCACAAAATTCTAAAAAAAATTGCAATGTTTCGGAAATTTGGTGCTCTTTCAAATGATACCCCACTCGCTTGGGTCAAAAAAGTTTTTTTCACCCTTCCCCACCTCAATCCCTTAAAAGCACAAAAACATAATTATTTGAGAGTTCGCTAAAATTTTCGTTCAGATTTTATGAAACTTCCTGTCTCTGTGAATTTTTTCAAATTTTTCTGTTAATTAGGCTCGAAATGCAAGGGAGGGACCAACTTTTTGTGTCACTTTATTAATAATAATTAAAAACTTATGCATTGCAAAATTCTAAAAAAAATGGCAATATTTCTAAAATTAAGTGCTCTTTCAAATGACACCCCACATGACCTGGTTTTAAATGATGTTTTTACCCCTTAACATTCCCACCCCTTTAATATATATAGTTATGAGTATCTGCCACTTTTCTATATTTTTCATTAAGAACCTACCTACTCATTTTTCTATCATTCCAAATATATTTCAAGATTTTCGATGA
This sequence comes from Diogma glabrata, assembly GCA_963693315.1. Taxonomy (NCBI): domain Eukaryota; kingdom Metazoa; phylum Arthropoda; class Insecta; order Diptera; family Cylindrotomidae; genus Diogma; species Diogma glabrata. Next base: position 229,065,066 of record OY856188.1, on the reverse strand, counting down.
GGTAGGGTCGGAGTTAATTAGGGCAATAAAACATCGAGAAAACGTCATTTTTCAAAATTATACAAAAAATGGTGAGGTGTAAAATTTCAAAATATATTTTTAAATAATGCTGAAATGAAGCCCTTTCATATGATACCCTACTCGTTTCGATAAAAAAATGTATGTTCTCAAAGGCTTTACATCGTACCTCTTTAAAACAAACGAACATAATTTTATTTATTTTTTAACCCGCCGTCTTGTGTGGATAGGTTAGTTTTATAAGCACCTCAAATTTTAAGTTCATCGGATTAATGGTTCACGAGAATCGAAATCGAAATAATGTGAAAAACACGTTATGCTCTCACCAATAGTGTTCCGTATAAAAAACGGAACCCTAAAAATCATAAATCAAAAAAATTAAATATTTGACTTACATATAAAAAGTTTTGGAAAATTAACAAAATTTTCTTAATATTCTAAAAAAATAAATTTAAAGATCAGTAAACCGACATGAAACAAGGCAAATAAAAAAAGTCAAAAAAATATAATCATTTTTTTAAATAACTAAAATTAATTATTTAAAGCTCCCGTTTGTTTTCATTACTGTTATACCTGGGGTTATATTTTTATTAAATGAAACACTTAAATTTTGGTTATATTATAAAACTGAACAATTTTTATTTATTTAATTTGTTTTAAATTTAATGTTAGTGTTCACTATTTATTTTTGTTTAACCATTAATTTATGTTTCTGAATATTTTTATTTCAGAATAATTTGCACTATTATTTTTTACATTTATATTTGAAAATTTAATAAAATGGATTTATTTATTTGATATTATAGATTTAAATTTTATCTTAAAATGATCGCGAAGAACGCAAAAATTAAATGTTAAAAACTATTTTCTTAAACTATATTTTTTGAACTGTTGTGTCTGGTTGAACTATGTCAAAACTTACTGACTTGAACTATTAGACTTGAATTTGTACTTCCTTAAGCTATAACTTGTTAAAAATTGTTATCGACTGTGCGACTTGAAGTAATATTACTAAACTACATTTATTTTCTTAAAAACTAAATCTTATATACTAAATTTTGATTTTTTTACATTAAGAAAACAACAAAAACAAAATAGGAATAATTTATTAAATTTTATATTTTGGGAAAAGGATTTGTCGGAGGATTATACAAAAGGAATTATGCAATATTGCAACTTATTTCTAAGAAACTTAAACAGAGAAGTGTGAAACTTGTTTAATGTTTTATTTTTCTCTAACATGATTCTAAAGTTTATTAGCATGAGAAATATTAATATTATAGTTATTTTTTGTTGATTCAATATTTTAAAATGATATGTGAATTGAAAAGGATTGTCGGCAAAAATAAAAAGACTTATTCTTAGTATGAACTAAAATTGTGATAATATTTATTAGTTTTATCCTTTATAAAACTATCGGCTAGAGATTAAAAGAAAATTTCAGTTTTTTTTAAAATGTGTTTAGAGAAAATTTATTGGTATGTGAAACTAATATTGCGATTTTAGAAAGATTTAGAGTTTGTAATTCTGGGAAATAGTGATCGAAAATGGGTAATGAGAAATACGGCACAACACTACCTTCACAAAAAAATTTCTTTTGCACCTAATTTTCGATAAAAATAAGATTAAGTTCATCAATTTAATAATACGAAACTCATATTACCTCATAAAAAGTTAAATGAAACCAGCCATTTTGTAAAATGTAGAAATACTTTTTCATCTTCCATTCTTTATTCTTTTGTTTATTATTATTATCATTAAATAAGTTTCGTTTTTTATTATGCGTAAAACACGCGCCTGAATTGTGTGTGCATATATAATTGTGAATAACACATGTGTTATGCACAATTTTGTATCATGTACAATTAATGCTCATTCCTTTTTTTCAAAATTTTATTTACGGGCTATTAGCTTAACAATTGGTAGCAATAGTTAAATTAGTCTGCATAACTTTGATTGACTATAAGTAGTTTAGGATAGATGTAACTCAGCAAATCTTAAAAAATTCTAAACAGTAGTAAGGCGTTTAGATCTATTAAGTGCACTCAAAATATCTACCGTTTATTTTCCGCTGTGAAAAACGTATTTGACACTTTTTTTGGCATTTATTAACGTTTTGGGTGCGACCTACTGATTTTTAAAAGATCAAAAAAAATGTACGGACCATCCGTCACAATCTACGAAATCTAAAAAACCGCTGCAAGATTTCAAAAATTTTTATTTCTAAAAATAGGTATACTCAATGTGAAGAGCTGAGAGGACGACGTATTCGATAACTGTACCGGAAGTGTGTCAAAAAATCGTTAAGTGTGTCAAAACAAGGAAATTTGCATATTTTTCGCTTAAAAAACGTTCATTTTAAGTGATTGAACATTGAATTTGGAAGATTTCTTCACTGTCGAGATTGGTATGTGAGACCAAAAAGTAGATTATTGCATTATAAATTTTTCAAAAATATGTTATCAAGTGTGTCAAAACAATGATTTTTATTTTTTGTTACTCAACTTTTGGAAAAAAAATGAAATTAATTATTTGCATAAAATGAAAATATGCCATCAAACATGAAATTGGACATGGAAATTTTTGAGTTTGTCATAATTTTTAGAATATTTTTGGAATTTTGAAAAGAGTTTGTATTTTTGATTTTGTTATAATTTTTGCGATTTATTAAGAATTTTTGGAAAAGTTTTTTGGATTTCAAATTAGTGAAATATTTTTAGAATTTTGGACAAAGTTTTAATTTTTTATTTTGTAATAATTTTTGGAATATTTTTAGAATTTGAAAAAAGTTTGCATTTTTCGTTTTTTTATAATTTTTGCAATATTTTAAGAATATTGGAAAGAGTTTCAATTTTTGATTTTGTTATAATTTTTGCAATATTTTTAGAATTTTGGAAATAGTTTCAATTTAGAACTTTGTGATAATTTTGGAATATTTTTAGAATTTGTAAAAAAAGTTTAAATTTTTGATTTTATTAAAATTTTTAGAACATTTTTGGAATTTTGAAAGAAATATGAAATTTTGATTTTAAAATATTTTCACGAAAATCTAAATGGAGAGGTTTTTGAGTAGTTTGCTGATTGTATAATCTTTTCACTAAATTATTTTTATTTATGATCTGTTATAATTTTCCGGCAACGTATTGATGTTTCGTGTTTGTTTTGTAAAAAATTTCTAAACAGAGATCAAAAAATACATGTACTTTAACAAAGAGTTTTATGTTTGGTATCTATACATCGCTGCCCAAAACTAAGAACAATGTCCTCATAAAAGTTTTTTGGAGAAAACTGTATCAAAATCCTTAACCCAGACCGAAGTCTTGATACCTCAGAGCTTGAGATTTCAGCCTTCATATTTTTAATATTGAATTTTAAATTATGTATTGTAAGAAATCTATAACGATTGTTGCATTGTGAGCATTCATTCATTCCAGCCATTAGGCGGTATAAAAAATTCTTCGTTAACATTAAATCGGCATTCGGTTAATTCTCGCCCCGCAGTTAGTTTTCCTCCACCATATAAGAAGATAAATTTAAGCTCTAAACTAAAATATCACTAAACATTTAATTAAGCTCTGCTTAGTATTTTTCAACAGTTCCTCATATTAAATCACCTTTGTTCTAAATTCATAAATTAGTATTATGTTAATGTTTGATCAATTTATACGAAAGACATAACTCAGAAAATAAATCAGATGTAACCAATTACCTATTTATCTGTATAAGTTCTTAACAACTTAAAACTTTGATTCCCATATCATTCAAAACAAAATAAAAACAATAAAAATTTGTAAGAAAATAACAAATTAACTTAGTATAAAAAAATATGCAGTTATGTACGTATGTATTATGATATCATAACAACTATTGTCACGATTCATTAAAATGGTAATTTATTTATTATTCATTTGCTTTCTACAGTTCTTTTTTTTTAATGAATGAAAAAATTCAGATTAACAAACATTTACTATTCTGTTTTTAAGATTTTTAACTTTAATTATGAGACACAATTTTTTCTTAAGTGGGTATTACATATTTGTGACAAATCAAAAAAATTTAAATTTCAAAACAATTAAAAACAAAATACATAAAAAAAAACTTTTTTCATTTCCCATCCACTCATTGAACACGTTTACCATATACATATACAACTGCAAAGTGTTACATAAACAACAAATATAAAACAACAATAAATTTAATTAAAATTTTAAAAAATTCTTAAGAAACTTAGTTTTATTATTGTTATCTCTTATGATTATAATTTATAACATCTCATATGATCTGTAGTTTTTGTTTAATTCAATATAAATAATTAATTACAAAAAAAACAGGATATTATTTTAACACGAAATTAATTGCATTTGCAAAGATCAAATTAATAATGAACAAAAAGTACAACACAAAAAAATCTACGAATAGGTCAATCTTCTATAAATCTTCAATCAAGGACTACAAGAAATTTATCTTTTTTCTTTAAACTCAATAAATATTATGATCTCATAGAATTAATTATACAGTTTAAAATAGATTGATTATGTTAACCAACCAAGGTAATCAAGGTTATTTGTGTGGTAGAATTGAGTAACTTTGAATGAATTTGTGTAAGGTTTTGTGCATACTTGACAAATGCTGTATAAGTAAACAAGCTGAGGTTAAGCATGTCTATTCTAACAAACACTGAATAACTGGAGTTGTTTGAAAATTTTCTGTAAAATAAGACCATTTGATCAGTTATGAGGTCACAAGAATTTAATGTTTGTTTGGCAGCAAGCAATGTCTATATGATCAAGACCAAATTCATCAACCTCTTGTTTGAGGTCATTCATATACCTCTTGATCTGACAGTATAGCGGATTATTGAATTTATTCAAGTAAATTTTCAATATGATAATTGAATGGAATACTCAATACTATATCTTCAATGCCGGTATTCTGTCAATGATAGCACTCTTCATCTTATCTTTGGAAAATTCCTTGATAATGGCACGTTAAAACGTTATAAGCACGTTAAGAATTTTTAAAACAATTTTTCTCTATCCTCTCATGAAATATTGTCCTATGTCATATTTTAAATGTGATAGGATTTTTTGTTTTGTTATCCATTCTTTAAAAAATATAAAAAACAAAAAATTTAAAATAGAGTTGCGTTTATTAACACCTCAGAATGGATGTTGTAGTGGGTCTAGGTTTTTAAAGTTTTTTATGTGTTATAGTGGACAGAGAGATGCCAAAATTTATTTATTTATTAACTTAGCATCCAGTGATATTCGAGATAAAGGCTAGCTGGTTAACATAAAACATATTACGTTGTATGTTCTCGTTCTCGGATTAGTTCTTCAGTTCACAAACAAACGTGGTATCAGATAACGGAAAACGATAAAAAAGATGTCAGAACCGATCACATAAGAAAATACTTCAGTCAACTCTTGTATTCGCAGTGGCGATCGGTGACTGTCAATTTGATTTGCGAAACTTTTCTAAAATTATTTTAATTTGAATTGTTAGGCGATGTATAGCCGAGTGTGTCACTAGTCTATACATCGTTAGGGTCGACGGTTCGAATCCAGTACAATCCAGTGGCGTAGCTAGCATGGGCGGCACCCGGGGCGGATATTGTGGTGTCACCCCAAAAATAAAAACTGTCAATAATAATAAAAAGCCGATAAACGTAATTTATAATTTTTTTTAATTAATACAAATGAGCATTATTATTATAAGCCCGCAAGTAATTTTTAACTAATTTTGATTTGCTGAAACTCCTCTCACACGAAGCCACTAATACGCAAATAGTCATAAATAACTTTAGTGCGACCGTAAGATTCGGAAGAAATTCTAAAAAATCCCATTCTACGATGAATTTCAAAAAGTCTAGGTACACCCAGTTAGAAACTGTAACATTGGCCTCTTTTAAATGCCTCCTCACCCTTTGTATCTCTATGAGGAGTTCTGTTGCCAATACCGCATCTTAAAAACCAGTAAATTTTGATACCGATAATTTTAACTCTTCACTGTTCGCCAAAAGCTAAGTGTTTGTCTGCACAACCTCGAACAATGAAGCTAAATCTTGAACTGACTTCAGTCTAGTTCGAAGTTCAACACTGAATCGGTCAAGACATTCCAACATGTCCTTTTTAAGTTGAGCTCTCAGTGTCAGTCCAACATCAGGTGCAAACTCACCACCCGTTCGTTTTTTGCGTTTTTATGACGAATTCGGCTTTCCATTGGAATGTCATAGTCCTCCGATTTTTTCGCAGCAAGATCTATTGCCTCTTCTACAATGAGACTTCGTTATGAATTGACTCTATTTTTGTAGCTAATTGATCAATATTCAAGCCCGTGTTTTGCAATCCAATCTGAGCACAGATATTATTTCTCTTAGAATATCATTCCAAAACAAAAGATAGCAAAGAAACGAAAAATCACATTCTGCATTGATAAGGTTCTGTGCAGCGCCTCTAGTGTCTAAATTTTCTTGTTGTACACTTAACTTCTCAATTTCAGCCACAATCCCATCAAAATTTTCGGCCAATACTTTTACTGCAGCATAATGAGCACTCCAATGTTAAGAGTATTTTAACAGTTGCTTTGTTGTGTTTAGCAAGTACTTCCCAGCGGCTAGTCGAAGCAGAAAAACATGTAAAAATGGCTTCCACTGACGAGTGTTGGCAGTATAAATTAATTGAATGATCTTTGCAGCCCACAAAAATTGCTTTGTTATTTTTTGCTTTAATAATAGCTTGCACTTCTCCATGTATACTACTCATAACAGCTGCATTATCATAACCTTTGGGAGTGACAATTCATAACATCTATACCATCATTTTCAAGATTTTTACACTGAAAAAAACATGTCCTATTTCCAATCGAAATGCAGTTGTCTCTACCTCACCGTGCGGGCAGATATGGCGAATCGAAATACGAGATTGATCCAACAACCGTACAATGATAAGCCGATGCAGTTGAGACAATCACATGAAATATTTATGTGAAAATAAAATATAGTTTAATTAATCTTAAATACTTAAATTTTAAAATGAAAAATTCATGGTATAAGGCCAAAGAAATATATTTTCATGGAAATAGTTATTAACTTTATTCAACTACTGTTATATTGGATAGCACTTTATATTTTAATTACACCTCATTCTGTTATCAGGAAAATGTTACTGAGTACTGAGTAGTTGTCCCAATCACGGTGAAATTGTTTGTAAATATCTTTTTTTTTGCATGAATAATAAACTGCCATCTTCGAGATGAGGTTATCATTACTTCAATTTTTTTGTCAGTGTAAGAATTTCATCGCTTAAATCAGCGGCTTTTTTCCATGTAAAAGAAAAAATCCAAGGAATACTTCCTTGATTTCCACTTTACTACCATCAATTTTCACATAACGAATCACTTCTGACATTTGATCAATATGTGAAATGTCAGGTGTGCTATCAAACATAATTCCAAAATATTTAACCGATTTAATTTCGTTGACAAGCTTAAACTTTACGTGGATCGCTAAAACATTTATGAACTCATTTTGTATATCTGGTGACAAATATGATACTTTTGGTGATTTACCATGCTCCAAATTCAAAAAGTGTTCTTTTAACACTACATCATACTTTGACAATAGTTTGGTTAGTTCTAAGAAATTGCCTTTATTTGAAGAACTTTGTCCTTCATCATGTCCATGAAATGCTGGGTTTTGTTTAGATAAAAACAAAGTTATATCCAATCTTGATAAAAGATGTCTCCACTTCTGTTTTTTATTATATATTAATTGCAAGGCTGCGTCTCGTATCGTTTTATGAATTTTTAACCTCATTTCCAAAGTTTTCCACTTTTCAAAACTCTCCAGATGTTCATTTGAAGTTTCATGGTCGGCCACTTTGGGATTTAGTTTCCACCGCTTCTGATATCCAGTAGTAAATGTTGATTTTATATTATTATTATTGGTGACAGCAAATACACGACAACAGAAGCAATACAGGACGCAAGTTATTATTTACAGGAGAATAAACAATCCATGGCCGTAGAATTTTTTCACCATTATTCATCATTTTATAAAACCATTCTTTAGAAAGATGGCGAACATCACCTTTTATGTCTAACCCGTGTCTAGATACAGTAACAAACGATCCTTCTCTATTTTGAAAATGTTCACTTTCTTTTAATATGATTTCAATGCGAACATTACCAGAGACGAGTATATTCCAATGTGATACATCTCTTAAGTCCTGAAGTGATTCACCCATGCAAATACTGTCTTCGATAGTAGAAGCATTAGCGGCATTATCACTGTCATTTTCATTATTCCTTTCTAATTCGTCATCATAGGTTATCATTATTAATTCTGTATTGTTGCTGTTACTTTCCGAAGATGAGTCAATATTCTCTGAAACATTCGTTGCATCAAGGTGATAATCAGTTTCTTTTGATGAACCTTGGATATCATCGGGTTTTGTAACATATTTATAGATTTGGTCTTTCTCTGCTGGAACCAACTTTTTCTTTAAAAAGTATGAACTCCTTGTGGCATATTTATTTTTTGGGATATTTGCTAAACGAAATCTAAAAAAATATAGTATAGTATAGGTTATAATTATATAGTATATAATATATAGTATATTATATAGTATATATAGTATAGTATAGGTATCAGCAAAGCATTAATTCTAAATATATTTGTAGGATACATAATAGGTACATTGTTCATAATAAGTACACTGTGTTAACGACTAAATACACCGCCAAGAAAATTAATTTATCTAAATTTCCTTGTAACAACTTATATTAAATAATATTTGATAAAATGGAACATACAAATCATAGCCTAATATTATAAGGAACTATTTAAAAAAATATAAGTATGAAATCCTAAAAGATATTTTATATAAAGAATTGAAACCAAAATTAAATATCCAATTAGAATCATGCTCAATAATTTACAAAATTAAATGTGATTTTTGTGAAAAATTTTACATCGGGAAAACCGGAAAATGTTTTAAAGACTGATTTAAGGAATACCTTCCTAAGAAGAAAAATAAACAAAATTTAATGTTTATTTTTGCAAACCATTTACATAGTTAATAACAATAGCTACACCACTTTTAAAAAAAATTGAAGGCTTTACATTTATGTAGCCAAGGATCTTTAAAAGAATCACTTGATGAGTTTGAAATTTCCAAGGGATTTAAAACCCAACAAAATGTAATTTTAAATGATAAACTTTCATTTATTTCTAATATATAAATATATAAAACTGAAAACGAACAGTATGTATCAACCTACAAAAATTTGCAAAACTGCAGTAATTGCATAACTGCCATTTTATTCCACAGTAATTATTTTTGTGTCCATTGAAAAATCTATTTCAATTTATTCTTTGAGTTTCAAGATAAAGGAAAAAAAAATTATTTTGAGATCATTTACAAACACGGTAATTTGATTGTTTGTTAGTTTCCTTAGGTGTTTGCAATTAATTTGTTTGAAATGTAAAACATATATTAGGTAGTAAGGTTAAGCGGATATTTTAGAAATAATTTTGGAATAGAGACATTATAACTCAAGGGTGCCACCCTATCGACAAAGGGTGCCACATTATCGACGTAAACCACTTTTCCTATACATTATTCAGCATATGTGTTTTCAGACCTGGTCATTAAATAATCATGCTTGCATACTAAATAATATATCGTAAAAAACGGTCAATATAGTATCTATAGGAATATTCAAAGCTATTGAGTAATTGTGGTGATGGGATTCAATGCTCAACCTATTGATTCGATTAATGCTAAAATTTTATTTTACGTAATAACTCAAAAATTTTAAAAAGTAGAATAGATTCTTTTTGAACCAATAACACATTTATAGGACACATTTATAAGTTATCACAATTTATAAATTAAAATTATATGGATAACCTGGTTAAAATGGTTTCTAAGTGATTTATCGTTGAAAACATGTTATGGTTTGTTTAAGTTTTTTACGTTTGGGTGTCACCCCAAAACGGTTTCGAAGTGATTTATCGTTGAAAACATGTGATGGTTTGTTTAAGTTTTTTACGTTCGGGTGTCCCCCCAAAACGGTTTCGAAGTGATTTATCGTTGAAAACATTGTGATGGTTTGTTTAAGTTTTTTACGTTCGGGTGTCACCCCAAAGCGGGTGACACCCGGGCGGACCGCCCCCCGCCCCCCCCCCCCCTAGCTACGCCTCTGGTCCAATCCAATATGGATACTCTGGATTAGAATTACAGAGCCGATTTAGATGTTAAGTATTAGTGTTGGGTAGTTCATAAGTTAGTTTAAGGGTGATATGGGCTTCGCCAGCCTCAACCATTAGTTAAGTAAAATGAAAAAAAAAAAATTTGAATTGTTTTTTTTTCAGAGATAAATTAAAATAGAAATGCAACATTGCTCGATTTGGATTTGTTAAAGAATAATAAAATGAAAAAGATATAATACCAATAAAAAATTAAAAGCTCACAGAAACTTGAATTAAACAAACAAGGTAATTTACGATGAGGTAATAAAAATAATACAACATTCTTTCATATTTTGATAATGATGACTGGACGCTTCTAATAATAAAGTTGATGGTGACTCTGTAAAGTAATAAAATTACAGCATCAATGATAATCCAATAATCAGAAATTCAGTGATCAGTTTCCCTTAAATTAGACATTAGTCAATTAAACCGATTGCTTAGTTATTTGGTTTGCCAATTTTTAATATTAAGAAAATAATAATGTATAAATTAGAAATAATATAACAATCCTAACTTAATAATGTAAATTACTATTAAATAAAAAACATTTATGGGCTATTATTTTGAAAACGTACATTTTTTTGTTGATTTTTAAATTTTTGATTTTTGAAAAATCTGAAATTTTGATATATTGTTGGCATTGACAAAAGGAAAAAAGTAATTTCTGCTTTTATTTTTTGTGTACTCTGAATCGGAGTTATGCGCGGTTGAATTTTGAGGATTTTTCACGTAGTTTTTGGTAATGGTGGCAATCTTTTGTGAATAGGTGCCACAAATTTCATCCGACGTAAGTATATTTTTGCAAGTAAAAAGGAAAATAATTGAATAATTGAAATAAGTAAGTTTAAAATTAATAACTTTTCTCTTTTCCGCTAGGCGGCGCGTAAAACCTTGGTTTACTTCAAAGCTCATATCTCAAAAAGTGGGCTTTTTTTTTTTTGTTTTTCACAAATTTTAAAGTAAACATATGCAGCTATGAAATTGAGAAATAAAAAGTCAGCAATTCAATATGGATTTTTTCTTACGGTTTTTTAAAGTTTGGTATATGAAAAATTCACATGTGTTTTTTTATTAAGTTAATAATCCTGTACTAAATGTGGATCTAATAAATTAAACATTTCATATTTTAACACCTGCAATAAATTTGAACCATTTTCTGTGCGGTTAAATGGTTAAAAACTTATTAAAAATTAATTTAAGTTAAGTGGTAAAATAAAGGAATTTAAATTATTAAAAGGGTGTGTAAAATGTTTATTCATTTTAAAAAATGTCTATTCAGCCCCTTTTTACTAAATAAAATCTCATTAGAGGCTCATAATTTTAACATTTAAAATTTCTAATGACGCCCACAAACGGTTTTTGACCAAATTATACTTGCATCCAATCAAAATATATTAAATTGTACCTACCTAATTTTACCTGATTCTACCTATGTCAAAACTATTTCAAGGGTATATATATATATTGATTGGATTGCCTTATAATCAATTATGTTCCAAAATATTTAGAAGACATAACGTTTAGAAAAGATAATAATAGAAATGCCTTTCAAATTGTGCTGTAACTTGTACGGTCTCAAAAATCATCAGCGGACATCAAAAAATGTGAAACTGGTCACACCAGCTGTTATTAAAAAAGCTGCGACCCTAAATTTTACTTTGCGTGATGACCAGTTTATATGTGAAACATGTCGCACTTATATCTATAAAAATAAGGTAAATTTAATTATTTTATTAAAATGAATGAAAATTCATATGCAACTAATATTTTCTATACAGCAGCTTTCATGTTCGGAAACTATCGATAGTGAAATTATTTCTATAAATCAGGATGTTGAAAATGTTCCAACGAACGAAAATATTCAAATACCTCCAGCATCTTTAGATCCATCACCAGTTTCGGTTGATACCATATCTCCACCAGTTCCTGAACTACTTAATGACATTTTAGAAGATATTAACAATGTTCTTGGAAGGTTAGCCGAATCTCCTATCAAACAAAATCATATTACAACAGGAAGTTATAAAAAAATTGCAAGTGTCACATCGGCAATAAGTCAAAGAATATTTCAAGTAGATTCAGTTAAAGTGTTATCACCAAACGAGGAATGTGAATATACATCATGGCTTATGAACCTTAAAAAAGAGTTTAAAGATGCCAGCTGTAAATCAAAACAAGTGTTTTTGTTGACAACTCTACCACGTAAATTTTGGTCAAATCAACGTATCCAGGATGAATTTAATGCATCAAGACGACTGGTAGAATTCGCCATGGATCTGTTGGAAACAGTAGGTCCTTACAGTTGGCCTCAAAGCAAACAAGTGCACAGTTTGTCACAAAATATAGTAAAACAAATTCAAACACACTTCTTATCAGAGGAAATTAGTAGAACAATGCCTGGCCTTAAAGATGTTGTTACTATTACAGAAGGACCGACAAAAATTAAGAAATCAAAGCGGTTGGTGTTATGGACCTTCACCGACATCTACGAAATGTTCTTGGAAGAAAACAAAGAACTCAAGGATTCCACTGTTTTTTACCGGATAACACTACACCCGATAAAATAATTGCCAAAATGTTTTCTTTTTCTGATGATCATAAATATTTCAATTTAAAGGCAAAAAAAAAATATATAAATTAATTTTTTAATGTATTTATTTATAATATTGATTAAATTATAATGTTTATAGGAAAAATATTTTTTTAATGTTTTTTTCTAATGTTAGTGTTGGTGATGTTGAAATTATAACAAAATCTTCGATCATTGGGATCTCCAATTCTTATTCTGAATAAAAACCTGTTTCTCAATCAGAAATACACAAAAAATGGTTCAAATTTATTGCAGGTGTTAAAATATGAAATGTTTAATTTATTAGATCCACATTTAGTACAGGATTATTAACTTAATAAAAAAACACATGTGAATTTTTCATATACCAAACTTTAAAAAATCGTAAGAAAAAATCCATATTGAATTGCTGACTTTTTATTTCTCAATTTCATAGCTGCATATGTTTACTTTAAAATTTGTAAAAAACAAAAAAAAATATTGCGACGCTGATGCATAGGCTGACTTCACCACAGCTCTGGAAACATAGTGTTCTGGATATATAATGAGCTAATATCCATAAAATACTTTAATTAAAAGCTAACCAATATTATGGACTTCGTAGTTCTAATAATAAAAATATTAAAGCAGGCAGTAGTATTCCAACAAACATAAATTCTGTTGTACGAAAAAAAGTAAAAAAATTTTTATCGGAAGTGACAAAGCGGAAGTTAGGATGCAGAACTGTTGTAAACTTTACTAAATGGGTATGTACCAAATTTCATCCAACTCGATTATTAGGTACAGAAGTTATTGAGCTTCCAAAATAACAGGTGCTTGGAGGACCCCCTACCACTTTGTTCACTATCGCTAAAAAAACTAATCAGTTCCTTGCCATACATATTTGCATCTTTTTGCAAAGTGTAATCAAAATTACTTAACGAACGAATGTTGTATGTTTCCAACAAACATTGAAACAATAAACAGGTGTTCGGGAGGACCCCACCACTTATCCCAATATTGTCCAAAAACTAGTCAATTCTTTGTCAATAAAGTCTTTATCTTTTTTCAAAGTGGCATTAAAATTGATTAATGGATGAAATCTGTATGCTCCCAACAAACTTTAAAAGCCAATGTGTCCCAAAAGATGATAATTATCTTCTTACACTAATTGAAATTTTTCCATAAGTTTTATCATAATCACTTCATTATTGTAGGCTGTAGTGTGCATAAAGACACTGAAAAAACTTCAAAAAAGTACAAAAAAATTTTTTTTACCGGAAGTGAAAAACCGGAAGTTCGGATGCAGAACTATTTTAAACCGTACTACATACTCATTTATCAAGTTTCATCCAATTCGCTTATCAGGTACAGAAGTTATAGAGCTTTCAAAAAAACAGGTGCTCCAGGGACCCCCCACCACTTTATTCACTATCGCTCAAAAACTAATCAGTTCTTTGCCATACATGTTTGCATCTTTTTCCAAAGTGTCATCAAAATTCGTTCACGAACGAATGCTGTGTGCTCCCAACAAACATTGAAAAAAGTGTGACACATTAAACAGGTGTTCGGGAGGACCCCCACCACTTATTCCAATATTATCCAAAAACTAATCAGTTCTTTGTTACTTAAGTCTCCATCATTTGCCAAAGTGTCATTAAAATTGAATAATGAATGAAGTCTGTATGCTCCCAACAAAGTTAAAAAACAAAGTGTGAAAAGTCAGCATTTGTATGGTAGACCCCCCACCACTTTGACCAATGTGTCCTAAAACATAATAATTATCTTTTCACACTAATTGGAACCCTATTCCATAAGTTTCATCATAATCACTTCATTATTGTAGGCTGTAGTGTGCATAAAGACACTGAAAAAACTTCAAAAAAGTACAAAAAAATTTTTTTTACCGGAAGTGAAAAACCGGAAGTTCGGATGCAGAACTATTTTAAACCGTACTACATACTCATTTATCAAGTTTCATCCAATTCGCTTATCACGCACAGAAGTTATAGAGCTTTCAAAAAAACAGGTGCTCCAGGGACCCCCCACCACTTTGTTCACTATCGCTCAAAAACTAATCAGTTCTTTGCCATACATGTTTGCATCTTTTTCCAAAGTGTCATCAAAATTCGTTCACGAACGAATGCTGTGTGCTCCCAACAAACATTGAAAAAAGTGTGACACATTAAACAGGTGTTCGGGAGGACCCCCACCACTTATTCCAATATTATCCAAAAACTAATCAGTTCTTTGTTACTTAAGTCTCCATCATTTGCCAAAGTGTCATTAAAATTGAATAATGACTGAAGTCTGTATGCTCCCAACAAACTTAAAAAACAAAGTGTGAAAAGTCAGCATTTGTATGGTAGACCCCCCACCACTTTGATCAATGTGTCCCAAAACATGATAATTATCTTTTCACACTAATTGGAACCCTATTCCATAAGTTTCATCATAATCACTTCATTATTGTAGGCTGTAGTGTGCATAAAGACACTGAAAAAACTTCAAAAAAGTACAAAAAAATTTTTTTTACCGGAAGTGAAAAACCGGAAGTTGGGATGCAGAACTACTTTAAACCGTACTACATACTCATGTACCAAGTTTCATCCAATTCGCTTTTCAGGTACAGAAGTTATAGAGCTTTCAAAAAAACAGGTGCTCCAGGGACCCCCCACCACTTTGTTCACTATCGCTCAAAAACTAATCAGTTCTTTGTCATACATGTTTGCATCTTTTTCCAAAGTTTCATCAAAATTCATTCACGAATGAATGTTTTATGCTCCCAACAAACATAAAAACTTTGTGGAAAAAACCACCTGTTGTATGGTGGACCCCCCAACCCTTTATCCAATGTGCTCCAAAAGCTGATAAAATCTTTCTCATGTTATTTAAAAGCTTTTCGCAACGTTTCATGAAAATCGATCGGTAATTGTAGGCTACAGTAGGGATAAACACCTGAAAAAAAAACTTTTTAACCGGAAGTGACAAACCGGAAGTTGGTATGCAGAAATATTGGAAACAGTTTTAAAACCTTATATACTAAGTTTCAATAAGATCATAGCTCGGGATCAGAAGTTATTCAAGATTTAAACTTAGAGGTGTTCGGGAGACCCCCCGCCATTTTGTCCAAATTTGAAATGAATCCAAATCTTCTATTTTCAAGTGAACCTGTATCATTTGCCAAAGTTTCATCAAGATCCTATGCAGAAAACTCACCCACCCACCCACACACAGACGTACACCAAAATTTTTATTGGCTATTTGGATAGAGGATGGTCCAAAACAAAAGAAAAAACAAAATTTGGGGTATGTAAGATTTTTTTTTTTCACGATAGATTGCATTACTTCACACAATTTAAAATTGTGGTGAAGTAAAAAAGCCTACTTTTTGAGATATGAGCTTTGAAGTAAACCAAGGTTTTACGCGCCGCCTAGCGGAAAAGAGAAAAGTTATTAATTTTAAACTTACTTATTTCAATTATTCAATTATTTTCCTTTTTACTTGCAAAAATATACTTACGTCGGATGAAATTTGTGGCACCTATTCACAAAACATTGCCACCATTACCAAAAACTACGTGAAAAAGCCTCAAAATTCAACCGCGCATAACTCCGATTCAGAGTACTCAAAAAATAAAAGCAGAAATTACTTTTTTCCTTTCGTCAATACCAACAAAATATCAAAATTTCAGATTTTTAAAAAATAGTTGTTTTTTTTTCGATGTACGTTTTCAAAATAATAGCCCTTATCAATTAAAAATGATGTTGTTTAAATACCTTATTTAGATTTAGGTTATATGCACGTGAATGACTACTATATAAAAACCAATCTCTCAGTTGCAATCTCCATCCCGAAAACAAAGTGAAGCTTTGAAGCCAAGCTGAAGTGCACCAGTCAATAAAAAATTGAATTCTGGTACCAACACAACATGCTAGTATCAATGAAGGTGAAAAATTGACACGCATTTGCCAATGCAGATGCGGTGGTATTGACACAATTGTGTGTTGTATATATATAAGAGAATTGTAAGATTTGCTTCGATTTTTTTTAGTTTATAAATGTTGCTTTATTTTCCCCATTTCTTCTTGCTTCCATTGACCTATTATAGATGCTAGCTTCCTAAGTCATAACGTTCTTCTCTTGGATATTAAAGCAAAATGACTAATTGTATTCATCGGGGTGCTATACTAGTTATAACGACATCTCGCGTCGAAACACAATTTCAAAGCAATTTACATTACGGTATGATTATGGTCCACTATTGACTGTATGTTCCTGTTTAAAGTACCGTATACTTATAATGATCCAGTAAAACCTTAAAGAATTTATATAAATATAGAGAGAATGTTAGTACAAAAATGTATGAAGAGAGAAAAAAAATCATGATAGTAAATCTAAATTTAATTTCCCAGTTCTCCATTTTATTTTGTTGTTCAAAGTTTATATTTACTACCACAAACTTTTTATTAAATTATAAATTAAAAACAATTCTTAATTTGAAATGCCAAAAAATATTAAATTGGTTTTTCATAAATGTGCTAATTTTTATAAAATGAATGACAATAATTACATTACGTAAGTAATTTAAAGTGATTATTTATGTTAAATATTTTATAAAAGACAAGCAATATTTTATATTGACAGGAAGAAATATTTAATTATTCTCAAAGTATATTATTAAAATTTTCTGACAAACTTCATTGTCATTATTGACAAATTTATTTTTCACTGATAAAATTTCAAAAACTATGTTCGGTTATAACAAAATCCGATATGTCACTTTTCTGTAAATTTTATGAACAAAAATGCAGAGAGGGAGAAACTATTATTTTTTGTGGTATGTTTTCTTTCTTGTAGATTTAAGAAACTGGGAACAATTTTACTATTTTGAATCAAATGAAAAAGTTACGCACGACTACGGGTAGAAACTATGGTTTTTCAGATAGTAAAAAAAAATTACATTTTCATCTTCTGTGTCATATCCACTCCATTTGATCAATAAAACAATTAACACCGGCTGTAGGCTATACTGAGATTGCAGCTGATTCAACGCTATTAAAGTTCCCAATTGAGTAACACATACCCAGTCTGAACCATTAGTCATCTGTGGTGTAAGTGGTTGATACAACCTAAAGGCAATAAAAAAATCTATTCCAAGATACAGATCTTGGGTAAGTGAGGGAATTACAACAAGTTTTAATATTTTTAGAGCGACCAGAGAAATTAATCACGGTCGTAAAATAACCAAAAATCGGTTGACTACTCCCATCTGCAGTTTTTACTTTAGCGGATGTGCGAGTCAAGAATTCAGGATTTTGGAGAAATTCCTGCGCCTTTGCTCTAATATCTAGTAAACCTACTCATCTCTTTTGTAATATTTAGACTTCAGCGTAAGCACGAAGATCATGTTCAACGGAAGCCAATGATGACACATTAGATGATTTAAATGAACGAAGAAGTTTCCAAAAAGATTTCATCCTTAATGCGGAACGATTAGGTTTTTTTGATATATTTAATGCTTCTATTCTAAATTCAAGATTTTATTAAGAGTTTAGCAATGGATCTAACCATTATGTAGTTTAGAATTGTAGTTTAGTTTAGAATTCTAAGAATTCTAGAATTCTAACTTAGAATTCTAAACTACATAATGGTTAGATCCATTGCTAAACTCTTAATAAAATCTTGAATTTAAATTGGTTAGTGGCCATCCTCCACTAGTTGGGATTTGTCTCCCATATTCGTAGATCCATAATGTTCTTCATTCAATGTCAACTTAGTTGAGGTATGAAGAACGGTAAAACGTGTTCGTAGAATAAATAAATAAGACAAAAAATTGACATTAAAAAAAAAAAAAATGAATTAAATAATTGTGATGTAAAGTCGATCGTCCAAAAACAAAATTTTATCTCGTCGCTGGTCGAGTTGGTTAAATGGTTAACCATATAAACTTTGATCAGAGGGACGCCGGTTCGATTCCCCGAACCGACCGGAATTGAGATAAAACTTTTGTTACGGATCTTTCACTTTTCAAAGCAATTTTTCATTCTATTCAATTGAATACATTCATTTCTAGTGTCTTAGAATTTCTTCTATTCTAAGTTGAGATCGTATCCTTGAGTAGTTTTTCATTCTTTCGAAAGGTGTTAAAAATTCGCAAGATCCCAGGAATTTAACATTTTTTGTCCCGGCTTCCCGGGATTTGAATTTTTACGCGAAATGAGAAACCCTAACCCAGAACTTTTACCGAATTACATAATTTTTGTAGCTTCCTAAGACGACATTTCCCACCTGTTTTGGCTTATTCAAATTCTATTAAACGATTTATCGTCTTTGAAATAATGTCCAAACGCTTCAACCGTTCATGAGTATAAAGTTATCAAGGATTTCGCTTTTCTAATGTTTATATTACTACTGAGGATGACGGCAAACAGTGTTAATTATATAAAATAATTAAATGTTTCTCCTCTCCGATTCCATAAGCCACAAAATAGCTACTGATGGAATTACATCTTTTCAACAGAATATTGCATAAATTTAACGGGTCGATTTAGTTGGTCATTGATTTAGTTAGCCAACACTTACTATTGCAAGAGAAAAGATACTACAAAAATTCTCTTTCTTGGGTCCAATGCTAGAAATCTACATTCTCTACATAGAGAAAAGTGCGTTACCTAAAGTCACACTTTCAACACATCATTGCTAAGCCCTAAACATTTTTATACCAAAAAATATAAATATTGCCAGTATGAATTCATAAACACCCAAAAATTTTATTGTCGGTTTGATCGGGAAGAGAACAACAGTCAGTATCCATAGAACGCGTAAAATCGAAGTTCGGACTTCTAGCTGTAGAACGACGATATACCAAATACAGAAGATATTTAAAATAAACAATATGTTTTTAGACAACCTTACAACTGATGGATGGGTGAAGTCGCTATATGAAATGAACTAGAGAATCTAGAACAAAAACACAAATATACCACATATAATTAAAAAAAAACCTATCATACTGCACCGTTTCACAGCTATAGAACCTAGCTGCTACGGAATATTTATACAGACGCTAAGGATTGTTCCCACATAACATGATATAACGATATAAAAAGAGTAGAAAATTTTCATGGAGATAGCAACAAATTAGTTTAATATTCTTTTAGATTGTCACCCAATTATTCTACTCCTAGGCAAGTTTATTTTCGTTCATTATCGTAATGTATCAATAATCAAATCAAGTTCACAGTATAACAAAATTAATAAAATTTAAAAAAAACATTTAAATAATTGAAAATAATTCACCCAAAAATTTATTTATAAAGCAAAATTAATAATTTCTAAAATTATTAACTTTCATCTACGAAAAATATTTTAAATTAAAAGTTTTCTATAAGCGAAATTTTGTTTGTTACGTAAATATTTTAATTGATTCAGTTTTAAGCTTTTTATTTGGCCTGTAATCGGTTTAAACAAATAATTTGTTTAGTCTATTTATTAGATTTAATTAATTTTGGTTTGCCATTTGCGAAAAAATTTTTAATTAATTTCTATGAAATCGGGAAGTTTAGGCCAATGTTCCTGAACCTAGAATTATCCTACACAGAGAAAAATATGCTACCTATAATTTAAAAGATAGTCTTCTTAGTTATTTTTGTAGGCCAGGGGTAATAAAGGAGAGAAAAACGATGAAATATCAAAAAGAAAATCATCTTGTTTTTACATGTCAAATCTTCTTGTTAATTTCAAATAGGAGTTCATCTTAAATTTAAAAGATCCCTCCTGATTTTTCGTTTTTAATCGATTATTATTTTCGTGTTGCATTATGTTGAATCGTGATCTGTTATTTACAAACGGTAAATTACAAATTTATTTATAAGTTTGTTTTGGAATTTCAACAAATAAAGTCGTGGTTTATGGATAGTGTTTGTGAACATTTTTTTAAGTTCATCAAAATTTGTGCAATATCTTGAAAATTCGTGTTGTTAATTCACTTTTAAGTTATACATATAAGGGTTTGGTGTTTATTTGTAGTACAATCAAACTGGGTGAAAAGGTAATAGTTTAACGTAATTAATAAATTAATATGCAAAAATACACGTGTTTGAAGTGATTGATGTCCTAAAAGTTTCTCTTAAGTGATATAAAATGCTTTTATGAAATTATAAAATTTCCTTAAACGCTGCATAATAAAAGTATTTGTTTAAATTATTAAATTTGTATTGTATTATATTTGTACAATCCAATTACTTTAAATACGTGGTTTAAATAAAACGTGGTTTTGTATTGTTTAAAATTTATTAATAACGCTATGGTTTTTTAACAACAAATTATCAATAATCTTTTTTTAAAACATACATTTTTATTGCAATTTTATAGAAATAAAATGAATCTAGAACAATCAACAAGTGAGGAAGAACCCTTTGAGACGATGGTGGTATTCCAATCTTGGAATTTAAGCCGAGATATATGTTCTATACTTTTTGAATATGGAATCACCAACTTATTTATTTTAAAAAAAATGGAAATAGAAGACGTTGAGTCTTTTTTCACCAAAATAGATAAAAAATATTTTGGTGAACTAATTAAATTCAAAAGTGGATTGAGGGAATGGCGAAAAGAAATGGTAAGCAGCAATCAATTGTCTTCTAATCTGTTCACAGCTTCTATATCATTTTTGTTTTAGAATTTACCCTTTTTGTGTGACAAGGATACAATGTCAATGAACAGCAGTATACTTGAGTGGTTATCCAAAATATCGGATGATTTAAATGGTGTGAGATCTTCCAGAGAATCCTCACCAACTGCGTTATTATGTTTTGATATTAAAAGTTTATTGAAATCAACAGTAAAAGGTCAACACATAAATGTGCTAATTTTTATAAAATGAATGACAATAATTACATTACGTAAGTAATTTAAAGTGATTATTTATGTTAAATATTTTATAAAAGACAAGCAATATTTTATATTGACAGGAAGAAATATTTAATTATTCTCAAAGTATATTATTAAAATTTTCTGACAAACTTCATTGTCATTATTGACAAATTTATTTTTCACTGATAAAATTTCAAAAACTATGTTCGGTTATAACAAAATCCGAAATGTCACTTTTCTGTAAATTTTATGAACAAAAATGCAGAGAGGGAGAAACTATTATTTTTTGTGGTATGTTTTCTTTCTTGTAGATTTAAGAAACTGGGAACAATTTTACTATTTTGAATCAAATGAAAAAGTTACGCACGACTACGGGTAGAAACTATGGTTTTTCAGATAGTAAAAAAAAATTACATTTTCATCTTCTGTGTCATATCCACTCCATTTGATCAATAAAACAATTAACACCGGCTGTAGGCTATACTGAGATTGCAGCTGATTCAACGCTATTAAAGTTCCCAATTGAGTAACACATACCCAGTCTGAACCATTAGTCATCTGTGGTGTAAGTGGTTGATACAACCTAAAGGCAATAAAAAAATCTATTCCAAGATACAGATCTTGGGTAAGTGAGGGAATTACAACAAGTTTTAATATTTTTAGAGCGACCAGAGAAATTAATCACGGTCGTAAAATAACCAAAAATCGGTTGACTACTCCCATCTGCAGTTTTTACTTTAGCGGATGTGCGAGTCAAGAATTCAGGATTTTGGAGAAATTCCTGCGCCTTTGCTCTAATATCTAGTAAACCTACTCATCTCTTTTGTAATATTTAGACTTCAGCGTAAGCACGAAGATCATGTTCAACGGAAGCCAATGATGACACATTAGATGATTTAAATGAACGAAGAAGTTTCCAAAAAGATTTCATCCTTAATGCGGAACGATTAGGTTTTTTTGATATATTTAATGCTTCTATTCTAAATTCAAGATTTTATTAAGAGTTTAGCAATGGATCTAACCATTATGTAGTTTAGAATTGTAGTTTAGTTTAGAATTCTAAGAATTCTAGAATTCTAACTTAGAATTCTAAACTACATAATGGTTAGATCCATTGCTAAACTCTTAATAAAATCTTGAATTTAAATTGGTTAGTGGCCATCCTCCACTAGTTGGGATTTGTCTCCCATATTCGTAGATCCATAATGTTCTTCATTCAATGTCAACTTAGTTGAGGTATGAAGAACGGTAAAACGTGTTCGTAGAATAAATAAATAAGACAAAAAATTGACATTAAAAAAAAAAAAAATGAATTAAATAATTGTGATGTAAAGTCGATCGTCCAAAAACAAAATTTTATCTCGTCGCTGGTCGAGTTGGTTAAATGGTTAACCATATAAACTTTGATCAGAGGGACGCCGGTTCGATTCCCCTAACCGACCGGAATTGAGATAAAACTTTTGTTACGGATCTTTCACTTTTCAAAGCAATTTTTCATTCTATTCAATTGAATACATTCATTTCTAGTGTCTTAGAATTTCTTCTATTCTAAGTTGAGATCGTATCCTTGAGTAGTTTTTCATTCTTTCGAAAGGTGTTAAAAATTCCCAAGATCCCAGGAATTTAACATTTTTTGTCCCGGCTTCCCGGGATTTGAATTTTTACGCGAAATGAGAAACCCTAACCCAGAACTTTTACCGAATTACATAATTTTTGTAGCTTCCTAAGACGACATTTCCCACCTGTTTTGGCTTATTCAAATTCTATTAAACGATTTATCGTCTTTGAAATAATGTCCAAACGCTTCAACCGTTCATGAGTATAAAGTTATCAAGATTTCGCTTTTCTAATGTTTATATTACTACTGAGGATGACGGCAAACAGTGTTAATTATATAAAATAATTAAATGTTTCTCCTCTCCGATTCCATAAGCCACAAAATAGCTACTGATGGAATTACATCTTTTCAACAGAATATTGCATAAATTTAACGGGTCGATTTAGTTGGTCATTGATTTAGTTAGCCAACACTTACTATTGCAAGAGAAAAGATACTACAAAAATTCTCTTTCTTGGGTCCAATGCTAGAAATCTACATTCTCTACATAGAGAAAAGTGCGTTACCTAAAGTCACACTTTCAACACATCATTGCTAAGCCCTAAACATTTTTATACCAAAAAATATAAATATTGCCAGTATGAATTCATAAACACCCAAAAATTTTATTGTCGGTTTGATCGGGAAGAGAACAACAGTCAGTATCCATAGAACGCGTAAAATCGAAGTTCGGACTTCTAGCTGTAGAACGACGATATACCAAATACAGAAGATATTTAAAATAAACAATATGTTTTTAGACAACCTTACAACTGATGGATGGGTGAAGTCGCTATATGAAATGAACTAGAGAATCTAGAACAAAAACACAAATATACCACATATAATTAAAAAAAAAACTATTATACTGCACCGTTTCACAGCTATAGAACCTAGCTGCTACGGAATATTTATACAGACGCTAAGGATTGTTCCCACATAACATGATATAACGATATAAAAAGAGTAGAAAATTTT
Source organism: Diogma glabrata (assembly GCA_963693315.1). Classification (NCBI taxonomy): domain Eukaryota; kingdom Metazoa; phylum Arthropoda; class Insecta; order Diptera; family Cylindrotomidae; genus Diogma; species Diogma glabrata. The sequence continues at coordinate 229,040,789 of OY856188.1, read as the reverse complement.
CATGGAGATAGCAACAAATTAGTTTAATATTCTTTTAGATTGTCACCCAATTATTCTACTCCTAGGCAAGTTTATTTTCGTTCATTATCGTAATGTATCAATAATCAAATCAAGTTCACAGTATAACAAAATTAATAAAATTTAAAAAAAACATTTAAATAATTGAAAATAATTCACCCAAAAATTTATTTATAAAGCAAAATTAATAATTTCTAAAATTATTAACTTTCATCTACGAAAAATATTTTAAATTAAAAGTTTTCTATAAGCGAAATTTTGTTTGTTACGTAAATATTTTAATTGATTCAGTTTTAAGCTTTTTATTTGGCCTGTAATCGGTTTAAACAAATAATTTGTTTAGTCTATTTATTAGATTTAATTAATTTTGGTTTGCCATTTGCGAAAAAATTTTTAATTAATTTCTATGAAATCGGGAAGTTTAGGCCAATGTTCCTGAACCTAGAATTATCCTACACAGAGAAAAATATGCTACCTATAATTTAAAAGATAGTCTTCTTAGTTATTTTTGTAGGCCAGGGGTAATAAAGGAGAGAAAAACGATGAAATATCAAAAAGAAAATCATCTTGTTTTTACATGTCAAATCTTCTTGTTAATTTCAAATAGGAGTTCATCTTAAATTTAAAAGATCCCTCCTGATTTTTCGTTTTTAATCGATTATTATTTTCGTGTTGCATTATGTTGAATCGTGATCTGTTATTTACAAACGGTAAATTACAAATTTATTTATAAGTTTGTTTTGGAATTTCAACAAATAAAGTCGTGGTTTATGGATAGTGTTTGTGAACATTTTTTTAAGTTCATCAAAATTTGTGCAATATCTTGAAAATTCGTGTTGTTAATTCACTTTTAAGTTATACATATAAGGGTTTGGTGTTTATTTGTAGTACAATCAAACTGGGTGAAAAGGTAATAGTTTAACGTAATTAATAAATTAATATGCAAAAATACACGTGTTTGAAGTGATTGATGTCCTAAAAGTTTCTCTTAAGTGATATAAAATGCTTTTATGAAATTATAAAATTTCCTTAAACGCTGCATAATAAAAGTATTTGTTTAAATTATTAAATTTGTATTGTATTATATTTGTACAATCCAATTACTTTAAATACGTGGTTTAAATAAAACGTGGTTTTGTATTGTTTAAAATTTATTAATAACGCTATGGTTTTTTAACAACAAATTATCAATAATCTTTTTTTAAAACATACATTTTTATTGCAATTTTATAGAAATAAAATGAATCTAGAACAATCAACAAGTGAGGAAGAACCCTTTGAGACGATGGTGGTATTCCAATCTTGGAATTTAAGCCGAGAAATATGTTCTATACTTTTTGAATATGGAATCACCAACTTATTTATTTTAAAAAAAATGGAAATAGAAGACGTTGAGTCTTTTTTCACCAAAATAGATAAAAAATATTTTGGTGAACTAATTAAATTCAAAAGTGGATTGAGGGAATGGCGAAAAGAAATGGTAAGCAGCAATCAATTGTCTTCTAATTTGTTCACAGCTTCTATATCATTTTTGTTTTAGAATTTACCCTTTTTGTGTGACAAGGATACAATGTCAATGAACAGCAGTATACTTGAGTGGTTATCCAAAATATCGGATGATTTAAATGGTGTGAGATCTTCCAGAGAATCCTCACCAACTGCGTTATTATGTTTTGATATTAAAAGTTTATTGAAATCAACAGTAAAAGGTCAATTTGTATTAACCTTTCACGAACAAAATAGTTATTTAAATAGTAAATGCCAGAAAATTTTAACACATTGCGTTGTGGACAGTTATGTGGGTAGGAGAATAAAACTTACCTATACGGAAATGAAGCAATGGGCAAAAGCCATATGTCAAACATTTCCTAAAGAAAAACCGGTAAATATATGAATTATTCTATCTATATTAGCTTAACTGATAACCTAATTTTGTCGCAATTATATTTAGGAAACTTATTTTCTACCCCGAAAACCGGGTAAGAAAAACCCTACTGGAAAATTGTTCTCTCGTTGGGCAAACACAGAGAAGAAAAACGAAACAGAGGCTACGACAATGCAACCAACAGATATACTTATCACTTCCGGTAAATAGTTTTTTTTCTTATATATAATTTTGTTTCATTTAGTTATTTATTGACTTAACAGATGAGTACTGTGAGAAAAAGTGCTGGCTTCAGCATAATTGCAGTCCATGGGAAACTGTAAGGGTGTACTGGAAGGAAACATCAGCTCATAGGTTAAAAGAGAAAGAAATTGATACCACTTTGAGCTCTTTTTTAAAAGAATGGCCACGTTTTAACGATTCTAATGGTTACGAACTAGTAAGTGTTGATAAATAAATGTTATGAAATCAAAACAATTATTTCTTAAATATTAAATCACTCTTTTTCTAAACAGATTGATATAGGTTTTGAAACAATGTATCCTGGAAAAGGAAACATGTTATTTACCAAGTTGGAACAATTTTATGCCAAAATGTTGCCACTTTTTAAATGTGAGATAAAAAATTTAGCTTCTAAGGAAATGTTGCTTAGGGATCTCTATAAAGATAATATTTCAAAAGGTATAAATATTTAGTTATATACTACAAAAATTAAATCAATTTTTTTTTACAGATTCTAAATTTTGTATATTAACATTACTGCTCCATTCTTTACTCCAGCCTCAGCGTTGTAACAAGAGTGTAAAACCAACAATTGCAGATGGACAAGCTGATTTCGTGACTAAAGCTACCACACAAAATGACGTGACACCCACAATTAATAGATTAATTAAAGAATATTCTGATAGAAAGGAAAAACTTCAGCCACGAATTATTGTGGTTGGAAATGATTTTTCTAATATTTCCGAGTTCTTCGTTTTCTGCGATGGAATTAAATGGAGATGCTGTACGTATATGAAGTGCGTTGATTGTATAATTAAGTTATCTTATATTTATAATATTGAATATTCACACAAAAGCAAGCAAGTATGGGCCTTTTTAGAACAGTATTTTTTTGAATTGAAATCTGAAGATTTTTCTTCAGTAGCAAATCTGTTGAGTAAATTAGAGTCTTAATAAATTAAACTAAAATTCTTATTATATTAAAAACTGTTCCAAAAATGCCCAAATTCTGTTGCTTTATGTGTAAAAAAAGTCATTTAACCCCTATTAGTCTTGTATCCCATTTAAAATCACACCACGGTGTCCCTACAATTTATAAATTCCATTGTAATGAACTTAATTGTAAACAAATTTTTCAAAATATTTATAGTTTTCAAAAACACTTAAGAAAACACGTAAAAGATAACGAAAATGATCATTCATCGTACATAAATAATGCAATTGATTTATCAACAAATGATGTAGCCATGGTTGAATCGAACACACCATCGGAAACCCTGATTGTACCTTTACAAATATTTTCTTCTACATTCAAACAGTCAATAATGGCATTTCTTCTTCAACTTCATAGTAATAATACATTCTCTCGCAAACACGTATTAGAAATTCAAAATTCTATTTCAGAGTGCATCACAACTCCCATATATAATATTATTAAATTATTAATAAACTTCGATGAAACGAATTCGTTACTGAATGAATTACTTCTAAACATTTCTCAGCCATTTTCTGATGTTAGTACTGAATATAAATTTTTTAAAGCACTAGAAGAGGCTCAGCTTTATAAACACCCCCAAAACTATACTCTTAGTAATGAGCTGTCAGAAGTGGTATTAAACCATAATCCTACTTTGTCATCAACTAAGACAGAAATTACACTCTTAGATATTTCTTTTCAAATTAAAAAGTTTTTTGAAAGCAAAGGTGTATTGAAATCAACACTTGCTTTTATGGCACATCTTTCAAATAAGGGTTCATATAAAAATTTTATCAATGGTGATTTTTGGAAAAGTTTAGATAATGATACAAATGCTGTAACAATACCACTTTTCTTATACCTCGACGATTTTGAAATCAATGACCCGTTGGGCTCAAAATCCGGTCAACAAAAGGTATGTGGAGTTTACTACAGTTTCCCAAGTATACCAAACTATCAAAATGGGAAACTTACAAATATTTTTGTTGCAGGATTTGTTAAATCTCGCGATTTACATGACTGTGGTATTAATGTTGCATTGACGCCACTTCTTGATATTTTTAAAAAATTACAAAAAGACGGTCTGCAAATAGAATCAGATGGCAGTTCTTATCAATTGTTTATTAAACTTTCACAAATTTTAGGAGATAATTTGGGCTTAAATACTGTATTAGGATATGTTAACTCTTTTGTTGCAAATTCATTTTGCAGAATATGTAAAAGAACTAAACAGCAAACGACCAAAGATTGTGAAGAAATGCCCATGTTTTTACGAAATAAAGAGAACTACGAACTAGATCTTTCAACTAATAACCCTTTTAGTACTGGTATAAAACATGGTTCGTTATTTAATGCTTTACCAAGCTTTCATGTAACTGATAATATTACGTGTGATATTATGCATGATTTGTTCCTGGGAGTCTGTAAATATAATTTATCAAAAATATTGTATTATTTCGTTTACGAGAAGAAATTGTTTTGTCTAGAAACTTTAAATTATAGAAAGCAGATGTTTCAGTATGGGGACACAGAGATTGGTAATATAAGTCCACCTATCCAAAAACATCATATTCAAAACGCAACATTCAAAATGAGCGCAAGACAAATGAAAACATTTTGCCATTTTGTACTTCTTATGATAGGGGATCTAATCAATCCGAATGATGGTGTTTATAAATTCTTAATTGTCTTTGTTAGGTTAATTGACTTATTGTTATTAACTGAGTTTGAGGATAACACATTGTTTAATCTTCAAATGTTAATAAAAGAGCACAACGAACTCTATCAAAAACTATTTAAAGAACAATTGAAACCAAAATATCACAACCTTATCCATTATCCCACAATTATTAAAAAGCTGGGCCCATTAAAATATTTATGGTCCTTCAGGTTCGAATCTGAGCATCAATTACATAAGCGATATGCACAAAGTATTACCTCTAGAGTAAATATTCCACTTACATTAGCAATAAAAGCGTCTTTGAGATTTGCAAATTGTGTTTTAAAAAATAATTTTTTTCAAAATGAATGTATTTACAAGAACGTGGAACCGATTCAAACAGAAAATAATTTGTATCTTGCTTTGATGAATATGATTAATTTACAATTGTATACACGATGCAATGAAGTTATTTTTCGAGGCACTACTTTTAAAATAGGTCACATAATAACTACCACTGATGATAAAGATATCAGTGTATATAAAATAAGCGATTTTTTAATAAAAGACAATAATGTAGAAATTATTGGTAAAAAATGGAATTTTCTAAACTTTTCTGAAAGATTTCAATCATATTTAATTGGTAATGAAACTGAAATATATAATTCTATTGATTTAAATATGTTAGATGGACCTCCTGTTCATTTTTATTTATTAAATAATGGCTTAAAAGTATTGAGAACTAAAAGATATTGGAAATAATGAAAAAATATATATAATTTAATTATAACTGAATTTAATAATTTAAATTTTATTTAAAATTTGTGTAAATATTTTATATTTATGTATGTTATCAATTTTATTGTTGAATAAAAATAAATAACAGTGAATTAAAAAAATTGGTATTTTTAAATGTTACATATAACCTAACTTTGAACATGAAAAATAAAAAGAAATTCTTCTTATTTGAATCAAGACGACATCTTTTTCAAATAAGAAGGGTTTCTTCTTATAGAATTTAAGATGACCGCTTACTAAAAATAAGAAGAAATCCTCATAAGAGTTTTTTTTATATTTAAGTGGACTTTCTCATAGAAATTCGAAGGTTTCGTCTTGTTTTTTTAAATAGGCTATCCTACTTAAAGCAAAAAGGGTTCCTATTTGGCAAAAAACCATAGAGAAATCTGCTAACTTTTGTTCTATTTTATGTGGTATTTTTCGCTCTGTGTACAAAAGCATTTTTTACGCAATGGCAATAAAGAGTGAATGAATCTAAAAAACATAAAACAATATTTCTAATGACATACTCTAATTGATCGAGTTACGAAAATAGGATAAAAGGTTAAACGGTATAAGATTCTTAATGTTACCCTTAACAAGATTAAACTCTTCCGTTCTTAAATTTTGAACGGATGCCATCTAGCTAGACTAATATGAACCTGTAAGGACATTACAAATCCAAAAGACAGTTAAAGCATCAATGCTGAAAAATTTTAATTATTCTAAAAGATTTGTGTGCCACCATTTATCAAACACTTTGGAAACGTTAAGAGAAATGCTTTGTGTATCACCATTTATCTCAGGTGATTTAATCCACAGATGTTGTTACGTATACTAGGACGCGTTGCTACGAAATTCATATTAACCATGTATTTAAATACACAACAAATATCCATCTCGAGATTGTCGTTATTTCACCTATACAAAAAGTAATGTAAACAGTTGCCATTTGCGTGTTTTTAGAGGTATCGACTTTAATCTTTCACGAAAATAAAATTTAAGAGCGAGTCGTTTTTTCTATATCGTCGCTTTAATAATGAAACAACGTATTCGCAAAAGTGTAGTTTCGAGATAATTGGGTTTAAAGATTTTTCGATTTTCTGATTTTCGTAAACTCGACAGCACTATTGAATGAACAAAGATATTAGAAAAAAATTTCTACCAATTAATCTTGACTAATTTCCCCATAGCATATTAAAATTTCACATTGGTACCTGCTGGCTTTTCTACCTAAAAAGAGGTGAAAAGTCAATCAGGTACCTTATACGTTATTTCATATTTCATATACGTTATTTCATTTTGCATGGAAGTACGATTAAGCCTAAAACTAATTATTATTGAACTAACGCATAATATTTTTACAATTTTTTATTTATATGAACCGGCATATCATGTAGTAATGAATGATGATGCTTATACAATATTTTAGATTTACCATTTCGTGTGGCGATCGTAATGTATGTAAAGTATACGACACTGATTTTACCAAAGTTATTATTCTGTAGGAATTGAAATATCGTACATGCATTTACGCTGTTTCAATATTTAACCAAATTCAAATTTGCATGTACGTTAATTAACAATATATTAATTTTCACCCCCAGTTATAAAAAAATTGGAAAATGTTAAAATGCCACTTTATAAACATCCTTATGGGAAATGCAGCGCACCCATTATATAATAACAACGTATATATGGCATACGTTATTTCATTATTAAAGCGACGATATTTTAAAATTTGAAAAATTTGAAAAACGCATGAAATAGTACTAGATGCAAGGACGTAAAGCAAATCGAGGCGCAAGCCGAGATTTACACCAACATTAAGTCCAAAATAGCTAACTTCCGTGCATTATATACTTTTTTTTATTTGCCGCAAGCAAAATATTTATAAAAAATAAATTTTTGAAAAATTTAACCTTCTTTACTAAAAAATTTCTTAAACTCGAAACTCGATTCTTGGGATAAAGCAAAAAAACTGTATGGGTTAAACTCTAGAAATATTAGCTTTAAATAAAAAAATATTATTATGTCGCGCTATTCCAAATAGCTATTTATGTATTAAGATCGTAAAGTAGGCCTTTTTTGCTTAAAAGTGAAATTGATGCCCGCGGCGTTAGTCGAGTGCAGCCAACACTCGAAAGCATTTTTAAGAAAATTTTTTGATCCAAGGAGTTTTTCGTTTGATATTTGAACCGTTTTTTTTTAAAGTGGTGTAAGTCCATTTTTGATTTTATTGAGATATTTAAGGATTTGCGTTTGCATTAATATAAAAATATAGGCAAATGTAACTAAAATTTTGTGATATTTTTCATACTTTAAACCTATTTCATTTTATTATGCAATAATAGTTATTTAAAATTAAAAAGAAAATAATTGATTTTTTGGCTCCAAATGGACTTATACCACTATCAATAATAACATGTTCTAAAAAATAAGAACAAGAAGTAGTATAAGTCCCATGTAAATCGGTCATTCTTTTACCGACACATTTTTGATTTGGCTGAAATTTTTTTTATGCGTTTTATATCGAAAAAAAGATGTGGGCGTTCGAGGATTTTTTTTTTTAGAAAATATAGCGGTTCTAAATTTCTTGATGAGTTATTTTCAAAAATTCATAACTTCGGTTCTATTAAAGATAAAAACTTCTGTTTTGTTTTATTTTAAATAAAAGATGCTAGTTTAAAAAAAATAAAATTAACAAAAGTTATGCTATTGATATAAATAAATAAAATGTTGAAATCGATCTTTAGCCATTTCTCCACCCCAAATCGGGCTCTATTGAAGGTATGATTATACATATAAAAAGAGGCCATCATTATCTTTCTAAAACTACCACTAACTCAATTTTTTACAAAAGTGGACTTATACCACTTTAAAAAACGATTCATTTATTTCCGTAAATTTCTATAGCAACCATTTTGTTTTAAATTTCTATACTAATTTATTTAATACATTTTGTTTTTCATTTGCATTTGATCTATCGTATTGCTAAGCATACATGTATTTTGTAATAGTACATTATGATGCTAGGACCTAAAGCTAAAGATTTTGGACGTATGTGGAGTTTGCTCGGCGCCTCGATTTGCACCCACATTAAGTCCGAAATAGCCTACGTCCGTGCATCATATACTATTTTTTATTCGCCGCAAGAAAAATATTTAAAAAAAGTTTGTTTATTCTAATATAAAATTATAAATTTGCATAAATTTTAAAATAAAAATATGTGGAACACGTAACCTTTGACAAAATATTTGTTATTTCTTTCAAATTATTGTATAACCATTAATGAAATTTTGAATTTAAGGGTTGCTTTGATAAAAAATTCTATTTCTCATAGAATTTAAACAAATACAAATGCTTTTTACTTTTTTGGACGTAACTATGACAACAAAATAAATAGTTAAAAAGTCACACTTTAAGGCCCCAAATCACAGTAATATAGGAACACTTTAATATGTAGGCGAATAAAAAATATTTTTTGAGGAAATTGTTAAATTCAAGTAATTTTTTGTTTGTTATTTTTCCTAAATTTTTTAACAATCAATTTATTTAATTTTAATTGTTTTATATTGAATTACAAACAAACTAAAATATGATTAGATTAAACAAATTTCTCATAAAAATTTTCACAAAACTCATGTCTGTAAATATGTATGTTTTCTTTGGAAATAGCCATAATTTCTTTTTTATTCGCCTGCAAATTAAAGTGTTACTTTATTACTGTGATTTGTGGCCGTAAAGTGTAACTTTTTAACCATATATTTTGTTGTCATAGTTACGTCCAAAAAAGCAAAAAACATTTGTATTTGTTTAAATTCTACAAAAAATAGAAATTTTTATCAAAGCAACCTTTTGAATCCATATTTCCTTATCCAATTAAAATATTTGTTATTCTTTGTTGTCATAGTTATACAATTATTTTGCAAAAAATAACAAATATTTTGTCAAAGGTTACTTGTTCAACATATTGTTATTTCAGAATTTATGCAAATTTATAATTTTGATTTAGAATAATAATTTTTCTTTTTAAATATATTTTTCTTGCGGCGAATAAAAAATAGTATATGACGCACGGACGTAAGCTATTTTGGACTTAATGTGGGTGCAAATATCGGCTGGCGCCTCGATTTGCAAACTCCACACACATCCAAAATCTTTAGCTTTACGTCCTTGCATCATAATGTACTATTTTTTCTTTTGAGTTTTGACTTTTGAGTGAATGTTTTCTGAAATATTTACGTTTAGGGCATAAAGTAGTAATTTTAGGCATTGCTATTTCAATTGGAAAAATAGCCTGCTGTACACCCGATTTTTGAACCGCCAAATTGCATTTTACACAAGCACATAAAATGAGATGATTCAAATTTAAATCAAAAATAAAAAAAAAATAAAATAATTTTTTTTTCACTTTGCTATGGACACATTTTGTCTAGCTGACACCAGCAAAATAACATCCCAACAAATCGATGTCTACCGACTCCCTATGACACATAGATTTTGGAAAACTATATTGAAAGTCATTGTTGTATTTTTAAACAATATCAGATGGCGGTACAGGATCCATTTTCCAAAATATCATGGAAGCTGCATACCAAAAACCAAAAATTACCTGGGGGCATCTGGACCCACTGTAACTACTTCGGGTTAAAAAATTATACAAAGTTCAAATGGGATTACCTTGGGATTGTAACTGGCGCCCGATGTTGCTGATTTTGGTTCCAAACAATATAAAGTCTATTATTTTGGATTGATGGAACTACAACTACGGATGCACATTAAATTTTATAACAATCAAAACTATGAAATAACCCGTTGAAAACAATCCAATGAATAATATAACAAAGACTAAAATTTACATCATATCTCTTTCTCACTCCATAGTTCCATGGGAATTATTAAATCAAAACCCAGGAAGAAATTCATATTCGTATTCATTTCTCTTGTAACTTATTTATTAAAAACAAGTAAAAATTTTTAAATTTTATAAGATCTGTATTAGTTTTTTTTTATTTATGAAAAAATCTCAAATGATGATACAAGAACAACATGTTGATGCTGTGACACATTAAATATAAAAATAACGATTTTTTTTTGTTTAAGTGGAGCAACAATTATATATATATTTGTATTCAAGAATATAATTTTGCGAAGAAGATTCTAATTTGACTTTTCATTTGCCGTATTACTATAAAATTTTTTTGTTTCAATGTTTGAATGAAATAAACAAACGAACGACCTTTAAATAACACCAACGTAAGAATTAATAGTTTGCGATTTTTATTTAAATCTTTGATTTTAAGTTTTATTTTTAACTTGAAATTTTCGTGTTGGGTGAGTCAGCATGATACGACGTCATACGAAGCATAGAAAAACGCATAAATTCGAATTCAATAAATATTTTAATAAACTTTATTTGGTATTCAATTTTAAATGTACAAATTTATGGGTATGTGAGTACGCCTTCTTATGAATTTACCAAATCCAGATCATGATTCGTAATAAAAGTACACGAAATCAATTATTGAAAGAATGAAATCAGATATACATATTGAAAGATTATTGTTAGATAATATTCTAATTCGTGTTAGATGTGAATGATCATGCAAATGTTTTTAAATTATTTATGTTCAATGGGAAGTGTCCATTTTCTTTTAAAACAGAAAATTGAACCCTGAAAGAACAAATTCAGTTATTAAATAAAAAATCGTTTAACCTCACGAGAGTCACTGAGAGTTTCAAATGTCAAAAAAATCTATATAAAATTTTTTGTTTAATAGTGATTACGATATGGGTCACAATAACATGTAAATTAATTTAATAGTTTTGTTAAAAGGAGTACAGAGTAGTAACGCTAACAATGAAGTAATGCAGTAAATTAAATTATATAAAATAAAATTTGAAGGCTCAAAAAACAAATCGGACCAACAGGAATTGCTTTTTCAAAACGATTTAAAAACATTTAAAAGAAATTCATACAAGTAGTCTAAAGCTTTGCTTACGCTAATTGTGATGGTGATGCGATTATTATAGGATGACAGAAGCTACGGGAAAAAGACGTCTATAAGAAGACCATATGAGAATGAGCTTCTTAGAGTCAATCTATTATGTACATAAAAATAGATCAACATAACGATAAAAAAAAAGTGCAATAGTAGTTTAAAAAAATTCAAAACGTTTTAGGTATTTACTATATTCTATTATATATAGGCTATGTATATATAATAGAATATAGTAAATACCTGACACATGTATAAAGAACAAATATTATAAAACAAATAAAAGTTTATTACATAAACAAGTTCACAAAATAAATGTAGTATTTCTTATTCTTTTCATTTTATCTTATCGTTTTTATTAAAATTCTTTTCTCTTTATTTATCCGGTTTATTTCATTAATTTCTTTTTTAAGTTGTAAAAAAGATCGTAAAGATTTTTATCGTTGCAATCCAATTATACCCTTTCTTCCAGGCTTCTTCATAAAAATCACAACGAATAATTATAAACAAAAAGTTCTACAATTTATTTCTTGTTTTGTCTTATAAAACTTCTGCGATCGTGATTTGAATCCATAATCATAATTGTTTTGTTGTCGTATGATCGCGCCAGTATTTATTTATTGAAATAAAAGAATAAGAAGATATACAAGTACATATACAAGAAGCTAAAATATGTCAGTCAATTGGAAGACAGAAGATTTTATTTTACGATTATATAAACCTTAATATTGAATACAATTGATAATCTAACGGATTGTTCGATTTTATTTGCGGTTTATTATTGTTTCTGTGTCAATATGTACAAAAAAAACAGTTTGGTGAAATAGGTAGGGCGCGTTTGCTACGATACGGTGAAGTAAAATTTCTGTGCAAGTTGGAAAGTTCAAAACTGTAATTCCAACTTCCCATTATGACAAATTTTGTAAACGTTTCGATTTTAATCAAAAATTTTCTTAAAATTATTTCCAACAATTTATAATTAGTTTTTTTTTTCAGGCAATAAATTTTCAGTCAAAGATCATTAAACTTATAATATTATTACTTTTTGTTTTGTTTTATAATCTTAATTAATTGTTTGAAGAAGTGATGAAATAAGATTTTCTGTTTACTTACTTAGTTCAATAAAAAAATGAAGATTTTATTTGAATTTGATTAAAAAAAGATTACAAATTTTAAGAAGAAAGATAATTGATAATTTAATTATGTTATTGATCAAGAAAACGATTTTTTTTATTTTATTGCCGTTCCTAGTAATTGTTGTGTGCCGAAGTGTAACAAATTGAATAGTTAGCAAAATCGTTTAAATTTGTAATTTTCACTTAGAATTTCAATTTTGAATTAAATCAAAATAAATAATTTGTCTATTTATGTAATTGTTGAATTCGATTTAAGCTTAAAAAATTAAATTACTTTTACTGTTATTATAATAAACACGAACAATTAGTTTGAACTGTAATGTAAAACGATGATTCCACAGAATAACTAGAATTTACGAAGATCAAATTAGTTTTGACGATAAAGAACGCATGTTCCACGAAAACGTCGAAAGATAGGCGCGTATAGTCACAAGAAGAGACTACATAAAATTCAGTCAAGAGTGGTGAAAGAGGTAGAGAGGTTTGGACGACGTGCTGAGGCATAGGTGGAAAAAGAAGCTCCTCCAAGAAACCCTGACTAAAACAGGACCGAAACAAGAAGGCTTCCTTTTTGAGTGGAAAGAGAATGCCCTATTTGCCATAGCATAAAATCAAAAGATACCCCGGAAGACCACGTCTTGGTATATCAGTCACTTATGTGGCAATGAATATCAGCGCCAAAAGCCGGTTAAGAACTATGAAGATGCAATTAAAACTGTTAAGATGATAGTACTAGTAAAAGATTAACCCACCACGTTTTTTTTAGAGTAAAACTATGGTGAACGGTAAAACCCAGTTTTCAGGAATAAAAAAATCAACTTCCTCGAGGTATTTCTAAGGTAGAGGTACGCATTTACTTATGACTTGAAAGAGAGACGCAATCATTGTTTCCATAAAGTTTCAGTTTTCTTCCTCATAAGTGCTATAAGATAGACAAAACAAAAATTACAAATTTTGCTAGGAAGGTAATGGACAATACTACCTTCTGATCCAAATACATGGGTCTAGAAAAGCTATTTCAAAGACAAGGTAGGTTAATAGTATATAAAAGAACATTATCGATTACTGCTACTACATGTATTTAACATTGTTTAGGTATTTGTTTCGTCGACAGATGCAGAATGGAAATAGAGAAAGCTATGTTAGTCAAATATGGATTTCTTAGTAACATCGTTGATTTGACTAAGATTGAAAAGAAGAAATTATTAGGTAAGACATTGTCGCACTTCAAGTGGAAGTGCAACACTGAAACCCAAATGAAATTCTACCACACCAAAGCAGTGTCGTGTGTTGTGGATAGGACGGTCACGAAACAACGTTTGTATATGATTAGAAATAAAATGTGTATGTGTTCCAGACTTACGACGGTGCTGAGATAGAAACCTAACTGAGAAGGCCAGATAGAAAGTTTATGAACCGTAATAAGAATGAGCAGTAGAGAGTTATTCTATGGGAACCAGTATTTTGGGAGATAAAACTATACAGACATAAAAAAACAAATAGGGTATATTAGACCAGGTCTAGAAATCGGAAGAGTGGCTCCCCCACTAATTATGAAAGACCGTATAAAGTAGGCGACAACTCATAGGAATTTATTCATAATAACAACAATGGAAAACAATATCGCCAGCTAAATAGAGCCACTACACTGAAAAGTTTTTAGAGGAAAGACACACGATAGAATAAGGAGAGTCATGGAAACCACCAACAAGGAAGCTACAGGAGACACAAGTTTGCATGCAGCGGCCAGAAAGGTTTGTAGTGGCAAAAATATTTAAATTTTAAACCAAATGAATATTTAGCATCTAAATTCTGAGTTTGTAGGCCTATACAGATACCAAGATATCAAAAATCTGGCAAAACCTTTAGACCAGGAATTGCAAACGTTCTACCGAGTTAAAAATATACTGAAAAAAATTCAAAAATGTTAAGCAAAAGTCGTGGACTAATTATTTCAAATATTTCGTCTTAACTTGGTCATCAGTGGACTATTAAAACGCCATTACTGCTTTAGACAATATCTGACAGTACCGGTCTCTTTGTTTAGCAGCGCTCGGCAATGAACAAAGAAATTGATTTTTTTTTTAATTCGTATTAAGTATCTACATATCTAACTTTATGTTATATTGATGAGAAAGTTATGCTGAAAGGAAGCGCTGAACATCCTGGATATGCAATCAAAATTAACTGAAATAATGCATAGCTCGAGTGTTTGTCATATTTTTATAAAAATGGATTAAGTTCAAATTTCAGTTGCATGTTTTATTCTCCTCTTTTATTTCATTTGGCCAAGATCGGTGACAACTTATTTCTATGGAGTTCCAAATAGCATACGTTAACGCATATTGAGCAAGATTTCTTTAAAGAATTACATAATATTCATAATGATAACACAATGAACTTATTGTTCAACAAACCGCAATTAATCAAAAACATAATTACATAAACCAATTTTATGAAACTTCTAAAAAAAACCATTTTTAAGAGTATCCACTTTTTGATTCTCCATCGTATTTAATTCAAAAATACATTTCATAAAATTCCAAAAAAAAAATCTGTTTTAAATTAGATTCTTAAAACTAAACACAAATGTTTTATTCATGTTCTTCCTCATCATCAGTGTTTTTATTATTCTTTGCTTGTTCTTCGAATTAAACATTCGTAAACAAAATTTCACAAAAACAAACAAAAAAAAAATGATTAACAAAATTTTTCACTCACCTTTAATTTATAAAAACACGAAAATAATTCTTTTTTATGTAAAATAATAAAATAAATTCAATTGGCTATTTTAATTTTTAGGTTTTTTTTATGTATTTATTTTTATTACACAAAACTTTAAATTATCATTTTCAAACAATAAATAAATTTTATTTTATTTTAATTAAAAACAAAAATTCACTATCAACTTACGCGCACATAAAAAAAATTTTTTATTTTGTTATTGGTTTAATAATTCACGCACAAATTATTGTCACAACACAAACACGCGTTTATCCTCTTCTTATTTTTTTTTGTTGATATAATAAATATTTGATTTATAAATATTTTCAATTTTAATTATTTTTTTTTTAATTTAAAAAACGAAAATAAAAAAATAATAAAAAAAAATCGAACGGAATTAAAACTGAACTCCGCGTAATTCTATAACTCGCGATTAACTGTTCAACTAAAAAAAACTATCGTTGAGTTATTTTTTTTTTCTGTTTAGTTTTTCATGTCTCGTCTTATTTGTTTTTATTAAATGACAGAGGTTATCAACAATTTTATTTGTACTTGATGATTTATATTATTTGTTGTTATAATCATTTATTTCATTTAAATTTGACTATGCGATTACAAGTACAGAGTGGGTAGTAAGTTGTAAGGTTTAGTAACTAGTAAGGTCGAAAGTTGTGAGGTGTAAAAAATGTGTGATAAAATTCAGTAGACGAAATGACGAGAATGATCGAAATTAAATCTGTACCATAGACCATAGTCAATCGCTATTTCAGAAAAAAACATTTTTAAAGCGAAAAATGGATATCTTTGTTCGCTTATTGAAGTCTATACGAATTTGGCAAAATTCTAGTTTTCGGTGTGATCTATTGCACAAAAATTTGAAATAGAAATTTATTGTTTTTCTCTACAGGATCTTTTTGAGCTTCAACTTTTACTAAACTTTAAATTTGACGTTTGTTCGACTACATTCGCGGCTGCTTTATAAGTTTCAATTTCTTGAAATTTATTTTCACATATAATTTTGAAATTTAGTAATGATTTGTATTTGTATTTGTATCGTAAGCAAACGCTACTTAAATATTTGTTCCACCCTACATTTTATTTTTGTTGCTGACGTTCATATTTATTATAATTATCCACATAAAATAGATTTAACATATTTGTGGTGGCCTTCGTGCTAAGACACTTCATCCTTCGGCTTTGTATAATAGAACTAAATACATACATATATGTTTACATAAGAATGTCAGAAGTGAGGAGAGTGTTCAATGTTTGTAGCGAGTATGAAATAAACAAACGATTTTCTGAGTTTGTAAGACACCGGGACGGGATACCTTTCGAATTATAGTGTCTCTTATGAATTTCAGATAAATTCGAGCACGAAACACACCACAAAATTTTCATAGAAATTTTTCTAAAAAAAAATGAAAAAAATATTTCGAATTGCAAAAAATTCTGTTCCATTCAAATTCTGTTAAACTGCCACTCCTGATGTTTTTTTTCCATTTTGGATAAATTCCTTGGAACTCATCTGATATAGCAAAACCACAAAATTGTAAGAAGCCGGGATTAAAATTTTAATAATGTAACAATGCTCTAAAGTTAATGCTGGAACAATTTCAATAAAATTTAATTTAAAGTTTGAACTGTCCCCAACTGTAGTTTGCAATGGCTCCTACACATTATATATGTTTTACAGAATAAGATTGATTTTAGTAGATCAAACGACGATATTGCATCACGTAATTCAAAAGTCTTATACTTTTACTCACAATCAATCACATATATTCCTTTAATTTGACTGTCAACCAAAGAAATGTAACAAATGTATATGTTGTTAACTTTCCTTTGTTTGATGATTTAATCCATGTAATTTTGAGTTGCTATTGAATCAACATATATTATAATATTGTATCAAATTACTTCTCGTAAAATTAAATAGATCATCAGATAAGAACTTAGTAATTTGTTTCTTATGAAAAGAAAACAAAGAAATGGAACTTCAATTAATTCTTTTTTTGTGCTTTCAAGTTAAAACTAAAAACTATCTCTATACAATTAGTTGTAGAATGTAAAATTAGATTTTATACTGATACTTCGTTTAACTTACTTCAAAATTTTTATTTTAATTATAATCAAAACAAAACGAAACAAATGTTAGAAAATGTTATGTTTGGATATAATTTTTGGTTAGTTTACTTAATTTTTTCATCTATTTAATTTGAAATAAAATTAATTAGTTGAGCATGAATAGACTTGAAATAACGTTTTTTTTTGTAAATAACTAAGTTTTGATTCGTCATAGACCGGAGAAGGAAAACTTTCTTAACTTAGTTATTGTGAATATGCTTACCTTTGTAGTTCAATTCGTAGTTCATTCAACTGTCAGAATTTAGACTTCCTAATTGAAACCGCAAGATTTAACATAAATGCATCAAACAATTGATTCAAAATGACGATATTGTGAAGTCACATAAATTTCATGAATTAGACCGGAACAGTCTCTATCCCCATTCAATACAAATTTATTTTTGAGATAAAAATTTCCTCTCAATTATTATGGTAATTCTTATTTTAAATTCGCTGTTATTGTTGTAATAAAAAAAAATAAAATAATATTAAGAATTTATTTGTTGGGGTTATATATGTCGAGAGTATTTATACGATGCGTTTCTTTTGTGTGAGCTTGTAAGCGTAATTTCTTTCGATCATAAAGCTCTCAAATATATTATTAGAGACATCTTGTATGAATATGGGTACAATTCAATACAATTTATTAGTTTTAGTGATTAGGAATTTCTGACCTCTGCAGCAACGATTTTCCGGTAAAAAAATAAATGCATAACAGCAAGATAAATTTAACAGCAAGAAATATCAAACATAGAAATCAACCAATGGAAGACCAAATATATTCATATTAGTTTAACAGAAAGTAATAACCCCACTTTGCAGTTGTAGTATGTTGGTTTTTTTCCGCTCCCACAATACCTCCGAAAAAGTGATAGAACTGTTGAAGCACGTTATAAATTCTTCTAATTATTAGAAACATATACGGAACGATGGCATCTCTATTGACGTTTGAGGGATATTTTTCGTTAAACGATTTTGTTGGTGATCAATTTAAAACCTGGGAACAAAGTTTTATTTCTATTTGAACAAAAACTTTGCTTTTTGAATGTGTTATTGTTACGTAAAGAACATTACAGGACGCGCGATATTATCCTTCTTGGCGGAAATTTACAAAACCATAAGATTCATACATTTCAGCTCTTCTTAGGTAGGCATGCATTAGTATAGTTGCTTGGATAGCCGGGTAGCTGTTAAGGGCCTTAGCTTTTCGGTTATCACATCGAAACCTCTTGAACTAAGACCAATAATGTTGTCTTATATTTGATAAATGAACATACTAGGATTGCAAATTATTAAAACCAGAAACCAGGCATGGTGTACAATTCATTCGTCCACTGCCAATACGGCAAGTTCCCATAACTGTAATAATTAATTAACACAACCTATAAAAATGTGTTTATATATTTGTTTCATATGTAACAAACCTTTGTTAGTAGGTATTCATTATTCGAAATCTCATAAATAAATTTGTTGATTTCCTCTGAAGTTAAGATTTTGGTTTTTTTGATTGATATGTGGCTGTAACTTCCACTTCAAAAAAAAATAAAAAATAGTCGAAAAATTATGTATGCACTCGTTACATTTGATTTTTTCCAATCGATGTAATTCATACAAACAAAATTTAGTTCCACTTCTGGTGGAAGAAGAGAAAAGTATTCAAAAATTTAGATAATGAAATTTAAGTTATTTCAGATTGGTTATTGCTTAGTAACGCTTTTTTTTGAAAATCTAATGTCATTCTTTTTTGATGGTTTTTCCTAAACTCATTGTCCTTACAACAACATTCTCGTCCAATTCAATAAATGTAATCTAATTCAGTGTTTATTAACATATTTAAATGTAATTCTGTTCAAATATTATAATGTAAAAATAAAATTGATGTTAATTGCTTGTGTTATATTGTTGTCTTGTGAAAATACAAACGCAAACGGCCATGCTTTCATCATTTTTAAGTTAATGTTGCTTCAACTCCTACTTTCTTTTAGATATACTTATTTTTCATTTATAATCTCAGGGACTTTCAGCTTTCTAGCCCAACTGGTTCCAATGTAATTAGCGTTACACTAACCTAATGCACGGTACTCTCACGCCACAAAATACAATAAAAAATCCCGTAAGAAATATTAAATAAATTTTCTTTTGTTTCTTCTCATTTATTTGATAAGTTTTAATTATAAATTATGTGTGGTGGTAGGCCCGATAAGAGGGGAGGTGGGAGGGGGTTCACCCGGGCCTTGCTTTTTAAAGGGGCCCGGACTCCGATCAAAATGAAAATATTCTATAGGCGAAATAGTATATTCTTCAACGATGCCGAAAACAACATATTTTGAAGCGAGAGGACAGTTTATCAGCCAAGGCGATAGCCGAGGTTGGTAATGGTCGCGAGATTCAAAATATGATTTTTGGCGAGTAGAAGACTGTACTTTTTCTACTACATTTTAAAAATTATTATTAATTATTAAACATTTTCATTTATAATTTCATAAAATTCAAATTTCAAAACATACAAACATCCAATTAAAATCCTTAAATTTATATTTATATTTCTGCTATTAAAATATAGATGAATCAATATGAATAAATTATCCAATTTTTATGTCATAAACAAAACCGTCTTTAGTTAAGGCCTGATTGTCTTTTCGTACAAAAAAATCTTCAACTTTATACATATATATATTTTTATTCTATTTACACTACAAAATTCTATATTTTTATTCTATTTGCTCTATAAAGTCCCTAAAATCATTAAATATCTCATCTTTAAAAGTTTATTGTATTTTGAATTTTGCGTCTAGTAGGCTTATAACTAAAGACAGTTTTGTAATAAACAAAATCAAGTTTAAAAATTTTATTATTATTTCTAAAATAAAAACAACAGTTTTGATTTAGTTTTTGTATGGGGATGACGTTATGTAGATTCCTGATATATTTTAAAACAACGCAAATTATTTTATGTAAATATATATTTTTTTTCGTTTTTATTAAATAAATAGGTGAAATAATTATTTTTTAAAGTATCATAACTCCAACTGTTTGTTACCGTACTATTTAAAAAGAATATATGAATATTATATAGTTAACTATTATTATTTTTACATTTTTAATGTAAATTGTCCGTAAATAATTCTAAAATAAATTAACGTCATCTTCCCAAGGGAGATAAATTAACACAAACTAAATTATTTCATTCAATCAACTGATTCTCTTACCGGGTGTTCTAGGATGGTTTATTCTAGTTGGGAATTTGAAAATAGATGGCTTTTAAAAAATTACTTTCGTCACTAGGTACGAAAGTTATTTGTATAGGTTTTTTTATCACTGGTGACGAAAAAGAAATTTTCGATGCAATGAACAAACATCGAAAGTAGATTTTTTAAGTTGGGTAGTAGAAAAAATAATTCCAAAACTAAAGTATAAGTGGATTTGTTCTTCACTAAATTTTTACCATTAATAAAATACACGATGGTTTAATTAATTTGTCTTCAAGGCTTAAATAAGAAGTTTTTCTTTTGAAAGATGGGTTATATAATATAGAGATGCTTTAATACCGTACATATGTGATTACAAATGTAAGGAAACGATAAAAAGCGGTCAATTTTGCATAGTACGATTTTAAAAAAATTAACAGTAACCAAAATAAGAAAGTATTGAAATGAAATTTAAATTAATTGTTTTATGGAGGACCTGAAAAGGCATCGTGAATTAATCCTGTTTTGACCGCTTCACGCTTGTATTAGCAACTGGTTTTTGAGCCCCACCCATGACAAATATTTATTTTCCTCTCACAAAAGCAAAACAATTAACACAAACTATTCGCGCTTTGAATTTTTAATACGTTTTAAAAATTTATACTTTAGTCTCAGCTTTCTCAGCACCAAAAGTTAATTCTATTGTAAATTAGAATCCCCGAGCCATTTAACTCGAACATCGCAAGTAAAAACCAACCAAAGCATATTGGGTTTCGCCATGGTTTTGATGTTGGTAGTTAGTTTAGAAGATAAAATAAAACAGTCACAAACTATTTATTTATTTATTTATTTATTCAATTAAAAATTATACATACATAAGGCCTAGCCTTTTTTGGTGTACATGTATGTATAATTTTATTACCACGAACAATTTAATCAAATATGGAGGGGCTGAAATCTCAAGCTCTGAGATATCAAGACTTCGGTTTTGGTTAAGGATTTTGATATAGTTTTCGGCATAAAACTTTTATGAGGACATTGTTTTTAGTTTTGGGCAGCGATGTATATCAAACATAACTCTTTGTTGAATTACATGTATTTTTTTATCTCTGTTTAGAAATTTATTACAAAACTAACACGAAACATCAATACGTTGCCGGAAAATTATAACAGATCATAAATTAACATAATTTAGTGAAAAGATGATACACTCAGAAAACTACTCGAAAACCTCTCCATTTAGCGTTTCGAGAGCATATTACAAAATCACAAATTCATATTTCTGTCAAAAATCCAAAAATAAGGTAAAAATTAAATAAAATCAAACTTTTTTCAACATTCTAAAAATATTCCAAAAATTATTACAAAATCAAAGATTAAACTTTTTCAAAAATTCTGAAAATATTGCAAACATTATAACAGTATCAAAAATTGAAACTTTTTTCAAAATTCCAAAAATATTCCAAAAATAGAATAAAATCAAATATTTAAACTTTTTCTAAATTCTAATAATATTCCAAAAATTCTTCAAAATTCAAACTTTTTCCAAAATTCTAAAAATATTGCAAAAATTATAACAATATCAAAAATTGAAAAAATTTTCAAAATTCTAAAAATTATAACAAAATCAAAAATTTAAAATTTTTCAAAATTCTAAAAATTCTCCAAAAATTCTTACAAAACCAATAATACAAACTTTTTTCAAAATTCCAAACATATTTCAAAAACTATAACAAATTCAAAAATTTCCATGTCACATTTACGTCACACAAACAGCTAAATTTTTTTTTCCAAAAAATTGTCTAAAAAAATAAATGAAATGATTTTTTTGACATACTTGACAATATTTTTTTAACAAACTTATAATGCAATAAAATTCTCAATAATAATAATATCATGATCATTACATTTCATTTCATCCAATTAATAATTCTATTATTTTCTAAAAAAAAAATGAAAATCTTTCTTTTGACACACTCGACAATATTTTTTTGAAAAACTTATAATGCCATAATTCTCTATAGTAATAATAAAATTTCATGTCATACAAATAATTAATTTTATTTTTTTCCAAAAAATTGGGTAAAATAATAAATAAAAATCTTGCTTTTGACACACTTGATAACATTTTTTTGACAAACTTATAATGCAATAATCTAGATTTTGGTTTCACATACCAATCCCGAGCATCAAAATTTCTTCAAATTCAATATTTCTATTCGTAATCACTTAAAATGAAAGTTTTTTAAGCAAAAAATATGCAAATACAAGGGTATTGACACACTTGACGATTTTTTTGACACACTTCCGGTACAGTTATCGAACACATCGTCCTTTCGGCTCTTCTTTTGAGTAAACCTATTTTTAGAAGAAAAAAAATTTGAAATCCGTCCTGCGGTTTTTTAGATTTCGTAGGTGGTGACTGACGGCCGGCAGACAGACATAAATTTTTTTTTGTTGCTTTTTTAAAAGCAGTAGGTCCTAAAACGTCGAGGAATGTCAAAAAAAGTGGGGGTAAGAATTTCACTTTTGGCTCATGAATGCAATACTTAGGTTTTTTCAAAACCGAAGAAAAAAACAATACAAATATTTCACAGATAATATGCATAGCAATTTACGTAGTATAATACTAGTTCAGATAAAGTAAGCTTACTAAAGTTCAATTAACTTAATAAAAAAAATACAATTTATTTTATATGGAATTCACTTATAAAATATGGAGGGGCTCAAATCTCACAGCTCTGAGATATCAAGACTTCAGTCTGGTTTAAGGATTTTTATATAGTTTTCGGCAAAAAACTTTTATGATTACATGGTTTTTAGTTTTGGGCAGCGATGTATATCAAACATAACTCTTTGTTAAAGTAAAAGTATTTTTTATATCTGTTTAAAAACTTATTACAAAACTAACACGAAATATCAATACGTTCCGGAAAATTATAATCAAAATTCCAAAAATATTGTTAAATTAAATAAAACCAAACTTTTTCAAAATTCCAAAAATATTCCAAAAATTAGAATAATATCAAATATTTAAATTTTTTCTAAATTCCAATAATATTTCAAAAATTCTTAAAAATGCAAACTTTTTCCAAAATTCTAAAAATATTGCAAAAATTATTACAAAATCAAAAATTGAAAATTTTTTCAAAATTCCAAAAATTATAATAATATTAAAAAGTAAAAATTTTTCAAAATTCTAAAAATATTCCAAAAATTCTTACAAAATCAAAAATACAAACTTTTGCCGGAATTCTAAAGATATTGCAAAAATTATTACAAAATCAAAAATACAAACTTTTTCAAAATTCCAAAAATATTTCCAAAACTATAACAAATTCAAAAATTTCCATATCCAATTTCATTTTAAATTACATTTACGTCATAAAAACAGCTACATTTTTTTTCCAAAAAATTGGCTAAAAAAATAAATGAAATCATTTTTTGACACACTTGACATTATTTTTTGACAAACTTATAACGCCATAATTCTCTATAATAATAATAAAATTTCATGTCACAAACCATTAATTTTATTTTTTTGTAAAAGAATTGGGTAAAATATAAATAAAAACCTTTCTTTTGACACACTTGACAACATTTTTTGACAAACTTATAATGCCATAATTCTCAATAATAATAATAAAATTTGTTTTCAAAGAAACAATTTTATTTTTTTCCAAAAAATTGGGTAAAAAACTAATTAAAAATCTTTTGACACACTTGACAACATTTTTTTGACAAACTTATAATGCCATAATTCTCAATAATAATAATAAAATTTCATTTCAAACAAACAATTTTATTTTTTTCCAAAAAATTGGGTAAAAAAATAAATTAAAATCTTTCTTTTGACACACGACCACATTTTTTTGACAAACTTATAATGCCATAATTCTCAATAATAATAATAAAACTTCATTTCAAACAAACAATTAATTTTATTTTTTTTCCAAAAAATTAGGTAAAAAATTAATAAAAATTTTTCTTTTGACACCTTGACAACATTTTAAGACAAACATAGAATGCAATAATCTAGATTTTGGTCTCACATACCAATCCCGACCCGACCATCAAGATTTCTCCAAATTCAATGTTCCTACTCGTAATCACTTAAAATGAACGTTATTTAAGCAAAAAATATTCAAATTTCCTTGTTTTGACTCCTTTTCGATTTTTTTGACACACTTCCGGTACAGTTATCGAACACATCGTCCTTCCGGCTCTTCCTATTAAGTAAACCTATTTTTAGAAAAAAATTTTTTTCAAATCCGTCCAGCGGTTTTCTAGATTTCGTCGGTTGTGACGGCCGGCCGGCAGACAGACATACATTTTTTTTCTTTTGCTTTTTTAGAATCAGGAGGTCCTAAAACGTCGAGAAATGCCAAAAAAAGTGGGGGTAAGAATTTCACTTTGAGCTCATGAATGTAATACTTAGGTCTTTCAGACCGAAGTAATACAAACTTTTTTCAAAATTCCAGAAATATTTCAAAAACTATAACAAATTAAAAAATTTCCATGTCCAATTTCATTTTCAATTACATTTACGTCATAAAAACAGCTACATTTTTTTTCCCAAAAAATTGGCTAAAAAAATCAATGAAATCATTTTTTGACACGCTTGACATTATGTTTTTGACAAACTTATAATGCCATAATTCTCTATAATAATAATATATTTTCATGTCATACAAATTATTAAATTAATTTTTTTCCAAAAACTTGGGTAAAAAAATAAATAAAAATCTTTCTTTTGACACACTTGACAACATTTTTTTGACAAACTTATAATGCCATAGTTCTCAATAATAATAATAAAAGTTCATTTCAAACAAAATTTTAATTTAATTTTTTTCCAAAAAATTGGGTAAAAAAATAAATAAAAATCTTTCTTTTGACACACTTGACAACATTTTTTTGACAAACTTATAATGCAGTAATCTAGATTTTGGTCTCACATACCAATCCCGACCGTCAAGATTTCTCCAAATTCAATGTTCCTACTCGTAATCACTTAAAATGAACGATTTTTAAGCAAAAAATATGCAAATTTCCATGTTTTTACACACTTGACGATTTTTTTGACACACTTCCGGTACATCTATCGAACACAGCGTCCTTTCGGCTCTTTCCATTAAGTAAACATATTTTTAGAAGAAAAAAAATTTTGAAATCCGTCCAGCGGTTATCTAGATTTCGTCGGTTGTGACGGCCGGGGGTAAGAATTTCACTTTGAGCTCATGAATGTAATACTTAGGTCTTTCAGACCGAAGTAATAACATTAAACGAACGTTTAATTTTTGAAACTATATCCCTTCCATGCAACAAAGAACATCAAAGCACTTATCCTTAAATCGTTTTAACGATGTAGCAGCCCGTATATCTGGAGAGAGTTTATTGAAAAAAAAACAACTCATAGGCAAAAAATGATTTATGTTTTGTAGTGGTACGGTTTATAGGAAGTGTAACATGATTCAGCCTTGAACTTCTCGATGCCTAAGATTTAACATCATATAAATAACTAGGGGTTTTGGTAGTAATTAACTTATATATTGATACACGTAAGAGGTAATTTAAATAGTACTTCAAAGAACAACCAAGAAGAGATGTTTTAAAGCGTGAAAGAGAACAAAAACAAGGCAAATGGAAAACATATCGAATGCAAGCGTTGAAAGCCTTATGTAACTTTCAAAATCTTCCTGCGCTAAGGTTACCAAGAAGTAACTAATTGTTGTGAAAAAAGGAGACGGCCATAGACTCTGTAGGCAGGAATAAACTTTTCAACAAATTGATGAAACTTGCACGTTCCAGCTTAATTGTGAGTCACACCCAGATTCCGTGAAGATTCAAAAAACGGAATCAATTTATTACCCAGTCGAATAGATGGGGCATGTGTTCTGTGGTAATAATTGTTTGTTATATTAAATAGTAAAGATGCAGTTTTACAAGCATTTAGAGCTAAATCATGGTTAATTTTAGAGACAATACTCGGTATATTATTCGCTAGTCCGTCTGTGTAAATTTGCACATCATCAGTATATAATGTACAAATGTATTTTACAAAATTTTAATACCAATGGCAAGTCATTAATATATAATGAAAAAAGCAGAGGACCCAGTACAGAACCTTGAAGAATACCTGAACTTATATATAAAAATATGGAGGGGCTGAAATCTCAAGCTCTGAGATATCAAGACTTCGGTCTGGGTTAAGAATTTTGATATAGTTTTCGGCATAAAACTTTTATGAGGACATGGTTTTTAGTTTTGGGCAGCGATGTATATCAAACATAACTCTTTGTTAAAGTACATGTATTTTTTATCTCTGTATAGATATGTATTACAAAACTAACACGAAACATCAATACGTTGCCGGAAAATTATAACAGATCATAAATTAACATAATTTAGTGAAAAGATTATACAATCAGCAAACTACTCAAAACCTCTTCATTTAGCGTTTCGAGAAAATGTTTCAAAATCACAAATTCATATTTCTTTCAAAATTCTAAAAATATTGTAATAATTAAAAAAAACCAAAAATTCAAACTTTTTTCAAACAAAATTCTAAAAATTTTTCAAAAATTATTCCAAAATCAGAGATTAAAACTTTTTTCAAAAATTCTAAAAATATTGCAAAAATTATAACAAAGTCAACTACTAAAACTTTTTCCAAAGTCCTAAAAATATTGCTAAAATTATTACAAAATCAAAAATACAAACTTTTTACAAAATTCCAAAAACATTTCAAAAACTATAACAAACTCAAAAATTTCCATGTCCAATTTCATGTTCAATTACATTTACGTCATAAAAACAGCTTATTTTTTTTCCAAAAAATTGGCTAAAAAAATAAATGAAATCATTTTTTGACACACTTGACATTATTTTTTTGACTAACCAATAATGCAATAATTCTGTATAATAATAATAAAATTTCATGTCATTCAAAAAATTAGTTTTATTTTTTCCAAAAAATTGGGTAAAAAAATAAATAAAAATCTTTCTTTTGACACACTTGGCAACATTTATAAGGCAATAATCTACATTTTGGTCTCACATACCAATCCCTACCATCAGGATTTCTCCAAATTCAATGTTCCTACTCTTAATCACTTAAAATGAACGTTTTTAAGCAAAATATATGCAAATTTCCTTGTTTTGACACACTTGACGATTTTTTCGACACACTTCAGGTATAGTTATCGAACACATCGTCCTTTCGGCTCTTTCCATTGAGTAAACCTATTTTTGAAATCCGTAAAGCGGTTAGGAAATTGGGCTGTAGTGAGTATGAAATTAAATATATGGGTTATGAATGGTGCAACTAGGGCATGGTTAAATTAATCGATTGTTCGATTAATTGATCGTTTCGCAAATTGTTCGATTAATCGAACAAAAAAATTATTAATCGATTAATCTAAATATACGAAAATGTTTAAAATTTGCAAATTTATTTAAAAAAAAAAATCTTTACTTTGCCTTAAGTAATATTTTTATTATTAATCCAACCAGTAAACTATGGTTTGAAGTATACTTTCCATTATGAAGGATACAGCTTGTATAGTTTCTTATCATTTTCAATTAGTACAGTATATTTTTAAACACATAATTTTGTAAGGTCTGGAAATTCCACTGACAGAGAGAGATACAGATCCTATTAATGAAACAAGACAAAAATCTTGTATGTAATTCGGAGTACAAAGTATCTTTTTTCCCTTCGAGTGTTTGTGTTTGCTGCCCTCGGCTAACGCCTAGAGCAACAATTTCACTCTTATGCAAAAAAGACCTACTTTACGTCCTTAATACATAGATAGCTATTAAATTTTTATTTTCTTTTATGTTATTGTAAAATTTGAACTTTTTAATATGATATACCGCGTATTTGTTTAAAAATATTTAATAATAATTCAAAATATTAGAATTAGTGGAAATTTTATTTAATCGATTAATCGATTAATCGGTGTTAAAATTTTCATATTAATCGTTAATCGATATTTACTCCCAATCGATTAATCGACCATGCCCTAGGTGCAACTATGGGTAGACAAAAATTTGATAGCATTAACCGTATCAAGCGCGCAAACATTCTAAAACGAAAAGCTATTTTTAGGCAAATTATTGCTGGGTAAATTGTTATTAGGTGTGGCAGTATCTGAGCTAATTTGAATTGTACTATTAACACAATTTGAAGCAAACTGTGTATTAATATCATTTGGAGAGAAAGTAATAGGTTGCCAGACGTGAGATCTAATTCCAGTCGTTTTGATTCGTTTCCAAAGTTCTTTCGCTGGCAAATTTGGAATTATGAATTTTTCCATATAATCTTTCTTAGCACATTTAGATAAGAAATTAACTTTATTTCGTAGCGATTTGAAAGTATTGAAATTTTCCTGATTTCTCGTCCTGATCCATATTCGATAGGCATTGTCTCTAAGAGCCATAGCTGCCCGAATATAATCATTGAACCAAGGGTTTATTTCCGTTTTAATAACAACTTCTTTACCCGGCACAGTTTCATCGTAAATTTTCTTTATAGTTGTATTTAAGAAATTTAGCATATCATCAGAATTACTTTTAAGTTATAAAAGTAAAAGAATTACTTAAAAGTTATAAAACTTTTCCCATGGTTGTGATAATATTTTATAAACGACATCTTCCATGTTGATATTTATATGATCTCGAAAACTGTACCTGTTGCTAGTCTGTGAAATTTTAATATTGTAGTTACCAAAAACCATATCATGCTTAGAAATACCAGGGACATCAACTTGGTTATATTTTAAGATTTTTGAAGTATCATTTACAATAACAAGATCAAGCAATGATAATGACGTTTTTGTGAAATGTGCCCCACTTTGAGATAGATTTACAAGTCCATACTCATTCAAGAGATCAGTGAAGACATTAGATGTAGGAGTGGACATAATAAATTGGTGTTAAAGTCACCAGTAATAATCACATCATTATATTGGGGCAATAAGTTATCAAGAATCCTATTGAGACCGGTTCTAGTGTTAAATTTTTTACCATCTAGGTTTTAAACAACGCCAAAAAGAATTTTCCGGTTTGATACATGAATTTCAAGGAAAATAAACTCTATTCTAGATACGCAATATTCATGTAAACTTAAAGTTTGCTTACAGCTCAAACCCGTTCCAGATATTTCCACTGATTTGCCTACGACAAAACACTTTATTCCTTTAAGAATATAAACGGCGACACCTCCTCTTCTACGCTTGATTCGATCATTGCGAAACATATTAAATCCTTGTAGTTCCACAAGTTTATTATTTATATAAGGTTTTAAGTATGTTTCACCATTTTCTAAATCCTTCCTTTTCAAAATTTTACCAAAAGGAGAAAAAATTGAACGAGATTGGTTAGTTGTGAGGTCCAATAAAGATGTCTTTTATTGCCTACCGTGTCGATTATTTAGCACGAATATTAAGTAAAATTGTTCTCATTTCTGTCATCTTCAATGACATTCTTAAGTAAAATTATACGACAGATCACCGGCTTACGATTATTTTGCGATCAAATGGAAGGTCAAGCAAAAATGCGGAGGCAGATTTTAAAAAGAATTTTGGATACTATTTTGTTTTTAGGTAAAAGGAACATGCCTTTGAGCGGAGACAGCCATATGATTGATGAACCTAGTAACGGTAGCTTCTTGAGAGTTTTGGAGATTATTAGTCACTGTGATCCTTTGCTACGTTATCATTTAGAGAAAGCAAGAATTTCCAAGCAAGCTTAGCATCGTTAACAAGTTCATTATTTATCATCGGAAATCCAAAATGAGCTCATTTAATTATGTGCAGGCCATGTAGAATTAGTAATTCAAGCTGAACGAAGAACAAGGGTATGCTAACGCAAGCAACATGAAAAGTGAAAACAAGAGTACAGAAAGCGAGATTTGTAGAGAAAACGTCATCTTGAAGGAACAGGACGTCATCTTGAAGGAAATTATATGGTGAAGGATTTAAATATTTTTTCTTCGTCAATAAGTATAAAAGAAAACGGTTCAGAACCGTTTCTGGAAATGGAAATGAAGATCCTGAAAACATCCGCATTTACGGCCAAGAAACAGAATTCAAAAGAAACACGATTTTAGTTATTGCAGATTTAGCAATACCATAGCGTAATGTTTAAATTCGAAGGAAAGAGGAGAAAATAATAACATGTACAAAGCAATTCGTTGCAATATACAACGCAGCTATTTCAGAAGAGTTGGCAAATGAGGCAATTCACCTCAAACACGTATATGCGGAACAATTCGAAGAAAATCTTTCGCTCTAGATTTATTGAATGCAATTGCTATTAAAACTATTGATACTATTTTGCCAGCGTCAGTGCCGAACGTTTCTTTAGAGTATTATCACGGATCAAAATGAGCGTGGGATCTCGACCGTTTGACTGGTTGACGTAGCCGATTGTCGAGTGGAACGGGGGTAAGAATAAGTTTGAGGCATGATGCTGCTGATTTCATCTGAGCACTGTTGATGACAGACGATATTTGTAAAAAACAACGAGGTCAGTAACAGTGCGACAATTTTGTAGGGAATCAAGTTTTGATGTCAAGGTTCACAGGATCACCCACAATTCGTATAGCCCGCTTTTGAAGAGTCCAAGAGGGCCAAGATGGAAACAGAAGCAGCACCCCAAGCTTGACAACAGTACTCCATACAGGGACGAATATAGGACTTTTAATGAATTTTTGTGATATTATAATTTAATTGGTTAATAAAATAATATAAATGTAAAGATGGCCCGTATTTCATTTCCCCCCGGGCCCCGTTTTACTCTCTACGGCCCTGTGTGGTCTTATTGTAGATGTGACGTAGCTAGAACGTTAATCCACCAAAGGATTTAATATGTTATTAAGTAGTTTTAACCAAATTAAACAAAACTGTTCCGAAATTGCATTGATAATAGTAGATGCGTGTATGAGTTGAGAATGATGGCAATTCTGCACGAGGATGAAGTTTCCGAGTGAAGAATTGCCATCATCCTATACGAATACAAGATGCTATTTTATCCACGGCTGCAAAATATTTCGATTAATTTTCAGTTTACCTGCTAAAGTTTGTATCACCATATTGAAATACATGTCTCAAAGATAGCATACAAAACAAAACAAGTTTTTTATTTTATATTTTATATATGTATTGTTCTCGTTGTAACCTGTTTATATTACTATACGAACAAATGAAGTTTTTAATCTGTTAGGAGAATATTTAATAAACTTTAGAACTGTTGAAGAATTTAATTATACTCACTAGTGAAGAATGAATACAATTACAATGGAAGAGGAAGATATACGCATGGAAAGCATGTACTCTTTAGTAGCCGTGGATAAAATAGTTTCCGTTAGTGTATTGAGTTTGGTTTGATAAATTTTTTGGTTAATTCTGTTTTTACTTAAATTTTTTATTTAAACTAATCTGACACATCCAATTCTATTTGTACACAAAACTGTCTGACTCCGAAATCTACATATTTCTAGGGGATATATCTACCGCTTAAACTTTTTTATATTTTTTTGTGATTTCTTTGAAATTAAGGTAAAGTTCTATACTATACAATTTCAGGTAGAGTATAATCAAAATCACTGTAACTATTACTTCGGTCTGAAAGACCTAAGTATTACATTCATGAGCCAAAAATGAAATTCTCGCCCCTACTTGTTTGGCATTTCTCGACGGTTTAGGACCTACTGATTCTAAAAATGTAAAAAAAAATGTATGTCTGCCGTCCGGTCGTCATTACCTACAAAATCTAGAAAAGCGCTGGAGGGATTTCAAAAATAGGTATACTCAAGGGACAGGCCCGAACGGACGCTGTGTTCGATAACTGTACTGGAAGTGTGTCAAAAAAATCATTAAGTGTGTCAAAAATAGCAAATTTTCATATATTCGGCTTAAAAAACGCTCATTTTAAGTGATTACGAGTAGGAACATTGAATTTGGAGAAATCTTGATGGTAGCCATTGGTATGCGAGATCAAAAACTAGATTATTGCATTATAAATTTGTCAAAAAAATGTTGACAACTGTGTCAAAAGAAAGACTTTTACTTATTTTTTTACCAAATTTTTTGGAAAAACATGAAATTAGACATTTGTACGGCATGAAATATATTTGTATGAAATGAAATTTTATTATTATTATTGAGAATTATGGTATTATAAGTTTGTCAAAAAAATATTGTCAAGTGTTTCAAAAGAAAGATTTTGATTTATTTTTTTAACATATTTTTGGATAAAAATAAAATTACTTATTTGTATGACATGAAATTTTATTATTATAATTGAGGACTATGGCATTATAAGTTTGTCAAAAACATGTTGTCAAGTGTGTCACTGTCAAAAGAAAGACTTTGATTTATTTTTTTACCCCATTTTTGGAAAAAATAAAATTAATTATTTGTTTGACATGAAAGTTTATTATTATTATACAGAGTTATGGCGTTAAGAGTTTGTCAAAAAAATGTTATCAAGTGTGTCAAAAGAAAGATTTTGACTTATTTTTTTACCCAACTTTTTGGAAAAAATAAAATGAATTATTTGTATGACATGAAATTTTATTATTATTATAGAGAATTATGGCATTAGAAGTTAGTCAAAAAAATGTTGTTAAGTGTGTTAAAAAATGATTTCATTTATTTTTTTAGCCAAGTTTTTGGGAAAAAAATTTAGTTGTTTTTATGACGTAAATATAATTGAAAATGAAATTGGACATGGAAATTTTTGAATTTGTAGTAGTTTTTGAAATATTTTTGGAATTTTGAAAAAAGTTTGTATTTTTGATTTTGTAATAATTTTAGCAATATTTTTAGAATTTTGGAAAAAGTTTTAATATTTGATTTTGTGAGGATTTTTGGAATATTTTTAGAATTTTGAAAAATTTTAAATTTTTGATTTTATTATAGTTTTTAGAATTTTGAAATAAGTTTCAATTTTTGATTTCGTAATAATTTTTGCAATATTCTTAGAATTTTGGAAAAAGTTTGAATTTTTAAAAATATTTGGAATATTATTGGAATTTAGAAAAAGTTTATATATTTGATTTTATTCTATTTTTCGGAATATTTTTGAAATTCTGAAAAAAGTTTAAATTTTTAATTTTGTAATAATTTTTGCAATATTTTTATTTTTAGTAAAGTTTTTGCCGAAAACTATATCAAAATCCTTAACCCAGACCGAAGTCTTGACGTATCAGAGCTTGAGATTTCAGTCCCTCCATATTTTTCCATATTACTTCGGTCTGAAAAACCTAAGTATTACATTCATGAGCCAAAAGTGAAATTCTTACTCCCACTTTTTTTGGCATTTCTCGACGTTTTAGGACCTACTGAGTCTAAAAAAGCAAAAAAAAAATGTATGTCTGTCTGTCGGCCGTCCGGCCGTCCGTCCGTCATTATCTACGCTGCAGGGAAAACCGCTGGAGGGATTTCAAAAATTATTTTTTTCTAAAAATAGGTTTACTCAAGGGACAGGTCCGAAAGGACGCTGTGTTCGATAACTGTACCGGAAGTGTGTCAAAAAAATCATTATGTGAGTCAAAAATAGCAAATTTTCATATTTTTGGCTTAAAAAACGTTCATTTTAAGTGATTACGAGTAGAAACATTAAATTTGGAGAAATCTTGATGGTAGGGATTGGTATGTGAGATCAAAAACTTGATTATTGCATTATAAGTTTACCAAAAAAATGTTGCCAAGTGTGTCAAAAGAAAGATTTTGATTTATTTTTTTACCTAATTTTTTGGAAAATAAATAAAATTAATTGTTTGTTGGAAATGAAATTTTATTATTATTATTGAGAATTATGGCATTATAAGTTTGTCAAACAAATGTTGTCAAGTGTGTCAAAAGAAAGATTTTTATTTATTTTTTTACCCAATTTTTGGAAAAAAATAAAATTGTTTGTTTGAAATGAAATTTTATTATTATTATTGAGAATTTTGGCATTATGGTGAATTATGGCATAAGTTTGTCAAAAAAATGTTGTCAAGTGTGTCAAAAGAAAGCTTTTTATTTATTTTTTTACACAATTTTTTGGAAAAAAATAAAATTGTTTGTTTGAAATAAAATTACTTCGGTTTTATTATTATTATTGAGAATTATGGCATTATAAGTTTGTCAAAAAATGTTGTCAAGTGTGTCAAAAATTTGACATTTGTTCATATTTGATTTTTGTTTTGATTTTTATTTGTTCATATTATAAATAATATATATATAATAATAAATATATAATAAATTTATATGTTCATATTATAAATAATATGTCAAAAGTCCCCATCGATCCCATGAGTGCGTAAAAAGTTATTCAAGGTCAAAGGTCAAAAAAATCGGTTTTTTGCGTTTCTCTCGTCTACGGTAAATATTATCGCCAAAATAGGTGAATAAAACTTGTAGATCATTAAATTTTCTACAAAAAATGTCCTAATACTTTTTTTTCGTATGAATCACCGTTTAAGAGATATCGCGGTTTCAAAAGATGAAAATACTAAAAAACACGTCTACGTCGTGTATATGCATCATTAGACTTTTAATATTATGGTATCAGTAACAATATTTGTATGTGTAACTTACACATACAAATTATACGAATCAAGAATATAAAATATTAAAGAATATACACTTAAAAGAAACTCAGTCCCCAATTTCATTCGTCCGTATAACCTTGAGAAACATCTGTATATGCTTTTCTTTTGTTTTTGAGTATGAATTAGCCCCTTACCCATTATCACTCTTTGAAGCTGTTGGAATGTCTAAAACACAAAAGTCATTTATTTAATAAGCTAAGCTTGCTTGGAAATTCTTGCTTTCTCTAAATGATAACGTAGCAAAGGATCACAGTGACTAATAATCTCCAAAACTCTCAAGAAGCTACCGTTACTAGGTTCATCAATCATATGGCTGTCTCCGCTCAAAGGCATGTTCCTTTTACCTAAAAACAAAATAGTATCCAAAATTCTTTTTAAAATCTGCCTCCGCATTTTTGCTTGACCTTCCATTTGATCGCAAAATAATCGTAAGCCGGTGATCTGTCGTATAATTTTACTTAAGAATGTCATTGAAGATGACAGAAATGAGAACAATTTTACTTAATATTCGTGCTAAATAATCGACACGGTAGGCAATAAAAGACATCTTTATTGGACCTCACAACTAACCAATCTCGTTCAATTTTTTCTCCTTTTGGTAAAATTTTGAAAAGGAAGGATTTAGAAAATGGTGAAACATACTTAAAACCTTATATAAATAATAAACTTGTTAATAAAAATGAAATTTTGTCGACTTCATAAAAATTTCAGTCTGATTGGTAACCTTGAAACTCAACTTCAACAGTAATGCCTTCTTCGCTTCTTAAAGTTAGATTGTTTTGCTCAGTAGCATGTCCCAACTGTCAAGGCCAAACTTACTCAAATGTTGTGTCAAGTACAACAGATGAAGATTTATCCGAGGTGTATGACGAGACAACTGATATATCTTTCTTAGATCAATTGACCGATATCGATATCGGTCACAGCTTGCATGTACAACCTTTTTTGCAATTGCAAAAATGGTGTTAAGAAGTTTCTCTGGAGCAGGAGGGAGTAAAGTTTGAATTGGCTCTAAAATATTATCAATTAATTTCCATCCCCAATCTTCTGGATCCAATTGATTTCCTTGCCACACTTGAACTTGGTAAAATACATGATATAAATGTTAGTAAGCAGATGCAGATTTTGGAGGAAGACAAGATAGTTCGACTCTTTTATTTTTACGAGTATTTTTAACAAAGCTCAAATATCTATACTTGTCGATACAATTAATTTTTTTTGGGGCTCCATACATACAAAAAGAAAGCGAATCCCTTTCATGATGAGGACCTGGGGAGATGAGCCAATCTCTTGGAACACTTCGGCAGATTGAGTTGAACCATTACGTTTTTCAAATAATTTGAATGCTGTTATTTTACCCCTTTGGGATAGGCAGATCAACTTTTTGATGGATATATTTTTGTTTGTTGTTAAGCCTTCCCAGGCTTCAAAAAATAAATAATTTTATGAAGTGGAGTGCGTGCAGTTAGCAACACCAACAAATCAACACCTTCACCAACAACAATAGTTGCATTTGTTGTATTAAATTTTCTATTGCTGTTTCAATTATGAGTACATCAGCGTCATTATCAGCTTGTTTCACTGAAATGTTTGCTGTTGTAGATGTTTCACATCATAGGCGGCAATGTTTCACATCACGGCTGCAAAATGTTCACATCACGGCTGCAAAGGTAGATGTTTCACATCACGGCTGCAAAATATTTCGATTAATTTCCAGTTTACCTGCTAAAGTTTGTATCACCATATTGAAATACATGTCTCAAAGATAGCATACAAAACAAAACAAGTTTTTTATTTTATATTTTATATATGTATTGTTCTCGTTGTAACCTGTTTATATTACTATACGAACAAATGAAGTTTTTAATCTGCTAGGAGAATATTTAATAAACTTTAGAACTGTTGAAGAATTTAATTATACTCACTAGTGAAGAATGAATACAATTACAATGGAAGAGGAAGATATACGCATGGAAAGCATGTACTCTTTAGTAGCCGTGGATAAAATAGTTTCCGTTAGTGTATTGAGTTTGGTTTGATAAATTTTTTGGTTAATTCTGTTTTTACTTAAATTTTTTATTTAAACTAATCTGACACATCCAATTCTATTTGTACACAAAACTGTCTGACTCCGAAATCTACATATTTCTAGGGGATATATCTACCGCTTAAACTTTTTTATATTTTTTTGTGATTTCTTTGAAATTAAGGTAAAGTTCTATACTATACAATTTCAGGTAGAGTATAATCAAAATCACTGTAACTATTACTTCGGTCTGAAAGACCTAAGTATTACATTCATGAGCCAAAAATGAAATTCTCGCCCCTACTTGTTTGGCATTTCTCGACGGTTTAGGACCTACTGATTCTAAAAATGTAAAAAAAAATGTATGTCTGCCGTCCGGTCGTCATTACCTACAAAATCTAGAAAAGCGCTGGAGGGATTTCAAAAATAGGTATACTCAAGGGACAGGCCCGAACGGACGCTGTGTTCGATAACTGTACTGGAAGTGTGTCAAAAAAATCATTAAGTGTGTCAAAAATAGCAAATTTTCATATATTCGGCTTAAAAAACGCTCATTTTAAGTGATTACGAGTAGGAACATTGAATTTGGAGAAATCTTGATGGTAGCCATTGGTATGCGAGATCAAAAACTAGATTATTGCATTATAAATTTGTCAAAAAAATGTTGACAACTGTGTCAAAAGAAAGACTTTTACTTATTTTTTTACCAAATTTTTTGGAAAAACATGAAATTAGACATTTGTACGGCATGAAATATATTTGTATGAAATGAAATTTTATTATTATTATTGAGAATTATGGTATTATAAGTTTGTCAAAAAAATATTGTCAAGTGTTTCAAAAGAAAGATTTTGATTTATTTTTTTAACATATTTTTGGATAAAAATAAAATTACTTATTTGTATGACATGAAATTTTATTATTATAATTGAGGACTATGGCATTATAAGTTTGTCAAAAACATGTTGTCAAGTGTGTCACTGTCAAAAGAAAGACTTTGATTTATTTTTTTACCCCATTTTTGGAAAAAATAAAATTAATTATTTGTTTGACATGAAAGTTTATTATTATTATACAGAGTTATGGCGTTAAGAGTTTGTCAAAAAAATGTTATCAAGTGTGTCAAAAGAAAGATTTTGACTTATTTTTTTACCCAACTTTTTGGAAAAAATAAAATGAATTATTTGTATGACATGAAATTTTATTATTATTATAGAGAATTATGGCATTAGAAGTTAGTCAAAAAAATGTTGTTAAGTGTGTTAAAAAATGATTTCATTTATTTTTTTAGCCAAGTTTTTGGGAAAAAAATTTAGTTGTTTTTATGACGTAAATATAATTGAAAATGAAATTGGACATGGAAATTTTTGAATTTGTAGTAGTTTTTGAAATATTTTTGGAATTTTGAAAAAAGTTTGTATTTTTGATTTTGTAATAATTTTAGCAATATTTTTAGAATTTTGGAAAAAGTTTTAATATTTGATTTTGTGAGGATTTTTGGAATATTTTTAGAATTTTGAAAAATTTTAAATTTTTGATTTTATTATAATTTTTAGAATTTTGAAATAAGTTTCAATTTTTGATTTCGTAATAATTTTTGCAATATTCTTAGAATTTTGGAAAAAGTTTGAATTTTTAAAAATATTTGGAATATTATTGGAATTTAGAAAAAGTTTATATATTTGATTTTATTCTATTTTTCGGAATATTTTTGAAATTCTGAAAAAAGTTTAAATTTTTAATTTTGTAATAATTTTTGCAATATTTTTATTTTTAGTAAAGTTTTTGCCGAAAACTATATCAAAATCCTTAACCCAGACCGAAGTCTTGACGTATCAGAGCTTGAGATTTCAGTCCCTCCATATTTTTCCATATTACTTCGGTCTGAAAAACCTAAGTATTACATTCATGAGCCAAAAGTGAAATTCTTACTCCCACTTTTTTTGGCATTTCTCGACGTTTTAGGACCTACTGAGTCTAAAAAAGCAAAAAAAAAATGTATGTCTGTCTGTCGGCCGTCCGGCCGTCCGTCCGTCATTATCTACGCTGCAGGGAAAACCGCTGGAGGGATTTCAAAAATTATTTTTTTCTAAAAATAGGTTTACTCAAGGGACAGGTCCGAAAGGACGCTGTGTTCGATAACTGTACCGGAAGTGTGTCAAAAAAATCATTATGTGAGTCAAAAATAGCAAATTTTCATATTTTTGGCTTAAAAAACGTTCATTTTAAGTGATTACGAGTAGAAACATTAAATTTGGAGAAATCTTGATGGTAGGGATTGGTATGTGAGATCAAAAACTTGATTATTGCATTATAAGTTTGCCAAAAAAATGTTGCCAAGTGTGTCAAAAGAAAGATTTTGATTTATTTTTTTACCTAATTTTTTGGAAAATAAATAAAATTAATTGTTTGTTGGAAATGAAATTTTATTATTATTATTGAGAATTATGGCATTATAAGTTTGTCAAACAAATGTTGTCAAGTGTGTCAAAAGAAAGATTTTTATTTATTTTTTTACCCAATTTTTGGAAAAAAATAAAATTGTTTGTTTGAAATGAAATTTTATTATTATTATTGAGAATTTTGGCATTATGGAGAATTATGGCATAAGTTTGTCAAAAAAATGTTGTCAAGTGTGTCAAAAGAAAGCTTTTTATTTATTTTTTTACACAATTTTTTGGAAAAAAATAAAATTGTTTGTTTGAAATAAAATTACTTCGGTTTTATTATTATTATTGAGAATTATGGCATTATAAGTTTGTCAAAAAAATGTTGTCAAGTGTGTCAAAAATTTGACATTTGTTCATATTTGATTTTTGTTTTGATTTTTATTTGTTCATATTATAAATAATATATATATAATAATAAATATATAATAAATTTATATGTTCATATTATAAATAATATGTCAAAAGTCCCCATCGATCCCATGAGTGCGTAAAAAGTTATTCAAGGTCAAAGGTAAAAAAAATCGGTTTTTTGCGTTTCTCTCGTCTACGGTAAATATTATCGCCAAAATAGGTGAATAAAATCATTAAATTTTCTACAAAAAATGTCCTAATACTTTTTTTTCGTATGAATCACCGTTTAAGAGATATCGCGGTTTCAAAAGATGAAAATACTAAAAAACACGTCTACGTCGTGTATATGCATCATTAGACTTTTAATATTATGGTATCAGTAACAATATTTGTATGTGTAACTTACACATACAAATTATACGAATCAAGAATATAAA
Organism: Diogma glabrata; assembly: GCA_963693315.1. Lineage (NCBI taxonomy): Eukaryota > Metazoa > Arthropoda > Insecta > Diptera > Cylindrotomidae > Diogma > Diogma glabrata. The sequence goes on along the minus strand of OY856188.1, from coordinate 229,000,202 downwards.
ATATTAAAGAATATACACTTAAAAGAAACTCAGTCCCCAATTTCATTCGTCCGTTTATTTATTTAGCGTATGGTTTTTTTTGTGACACATTAAAAAATTAAACTTAAAAATAGGTAGACTCCTCTATGAAATCTACCTAAAACAATACATGGATACACATTAAATGAACTTACAATCGATTTGATTGCGTGTCTTTTAAGTAAATTAAAAAGTAAAATATTTGAACATTAGGCAGAACATTTGAACATTAGATGTTTACATCGAGCGAGTCTATCCATGCTACTACATCGGGAGTTGCCAAATGGATGTCTGAGATGTTGCCATTGTAACGTCGAATTGGACACACAGTTGCAATGTGTTTTATAGTTTGTTGTGGAGCGCCGCAGTCACACTCAGGGGACTCTGAAATGCCCCACTTGTAGAAAGAATCAGCACAACGTCCATGGTTCGTTCTTATTCGGTTTAATGTAGTCCAGGTATGACGTGGCAAATCGAAACCAGGTTGGGTAGAAGTCGGGTTAGTAATAGAAAGGCCAGTTGTGTTGTAATGTTGCCAGGAGGTGTCCCAGGCATCCAAGATATTAAAATCAGTTGCCAGCAGGTTGCTGGCAGTTTTATGTGGAGGCTTTCTTGACTTCAATCGACAACGAGTGTGGTCACCGTAATATTCGTGCAAGGGTAACGTGGTGTTGTTGGTTACCTTTTTATGTTCACGCATGAGAGCATGCGAGCGTCTGAGTGCAGGTGGAGCGATATTGCTTAACACAGGGAGCCAAGGCAAAGGGGTGGATCTGATAGTACCACTTATAGTACGCATCGTAGCATGCAGCTGACAGTCAACTTTTTGAGTATGTGTGCTATTCAACCAGACTGGTGCGCCATACTCAGCCACTGAGTAAACCAGACTTAGAGCAGTTGTTCGGAGGGTGGCTGGAGTAGCACCCCATGTAGAGCCTGCCAGTTTGTGCAATATATTGTTTCTCGTTTTAAGTTTTTGTGACGTATTTTCTAGGTGGAGTTTAAAAGAAAGAGTTCTATCGAGAGTAATGCCCAGGTACTTTGGCTGTTGATTGTATTTAATGACAGTGCCGTTAAATAACACTGATAGTTCGTGTTTTGCCAGTTTGTTGTTTAAGTGGAAACAGGAGCTCTCGGTTTTACTTAGATTGGGAAATAAACTCCACGTTCGAAAATAGTCATTCATTATAGCTAGGTCAGTTGAGAGCAAATCCTCCAAAACACCCATGTCTTTGTTTTGAGTGGCCAGGGTCCAATCATCCGCGTACCCAAATTTCTTTGATGTTGTGTCAGGAATGTCATGAATGTACAGATTAAAAAGTAATGGCGCCAGGACGGAACCCTGTGGTAAACCATTGTTAAGCATTTTAGACCTACTGCAGGAATTATTTAGATGAACTGTGAATACACGATTACTCAGCATGTTGTTAATTAAACGCGAGATGGTGCTACAAGGTATTGCATTGAACAGCTTATATATAATCCCAATTCGCCAGACCGTGTCATATGCTGCAGTAAGATCGATGAATACTGCGCCTGTTTTTAGTTGTTTTTGATACCCAGCTTCGATATAGGATGTTAGAGCGAGCAGTTGGTCAGTGCAACTGCGATTGGGACGAAAACCAGCTTGTTCGACTGGGATCTGGTCATTCAATATCGGTGCGATACGATTGTATATGAGTCGTTCTAGCAATTTATAGCAGGTGCTCAAAAGGGCAATCGGGCGATAGCTTCCTGGTTCATTGGATGGTTTACCTGGCTTAAGTATCGCTATCACTTTCGTAGTCTTAAAATGTTTTGGTAGGTTGCCGGTTTCTAGGACATTCGAGAAAAATTTAGTTAGCCACTGTTTTACATTTTTTCCAGCATTCTTAAGAAATTCTGGAAAAATGCCATCGTAGCCAGCTGCTTTTCCGTTTTTTGTTTGGGACAGAGCTGATTCTAGTTCTTCGCTACTAAAAGAGTTCGCATACTTCGATGGAGACGAGCAATTGCGCTTCATTTTTCTTAGTTTGCGTTTAATTGTTCTCTTATGAAGGCGATTAATAGAAGCACGAGACATATTTACTATGTGATTTGCGATGTCCTCTGGATTTATTTCGTTGTTAGCACGAGTAATTGAGTTTGAGCCACCCAGTTTCCGAAGGAGACTCCATGCTTCCCTGCTTGAATGGGAAAAATCAATGTTTTCAACAGCCTTAATCCACTTTTGTTTTCTCGCGGCGTCCAGTGAGTATATTAAGTCATCAGCCACGTCTGCCTCACCACTACTAAGGTACTCCTCATATAATATATCGCTCTCTTTACTCCAGCCAGGAATATATTCTTCACGAAAGCCTCTTGGGATGCATTTCTTTGCAGTTGAGATGATGGCTCCAACAAATCTATCGTAATTTTTAGGAATGGGTTGAATCCAGCGAATCACTGCATCCAACTTCATCCTATATTTATCCCAATCAGCTTTGTTAAAATTCCATCTAGGTTGAGGAGTAGAGTTAACGAGTGGAATTTGGATTCCTACCTCAAGAATTACTGGACGATGCTGAGAGCGTGGAAAACCTTGTAAGACAGCCCTAGATATTGGAATAGGGTTACGTTGTTCGTTTTTTGTGGAAAAACAGAGGTCGGGATTGTAATCACGTCGCCATCTTGCAGATCTAAAGGTTTTCAAGTCTTTCGCATCATATACCAGGAACATGTTGTTATCATCCGCCCAGTCGGTCAGTTGCACGCCATTGGTATTATTATTTGAGTAGGACCACTGAGTGTGATGGCTATTGAAGTCACCAGCATATATTGCTGGATGATAAAATAATGGTAGAGTAGCAGCTGGCCATCCTGTATTTGGAGGCTTGTATACGTTTACAATTTTCGTGTCCGATATATCAACAACAATAAGATGTATATCGTTGTCCGACTGTGTAAGTACGTGCGTGCAGTTCAGGATTTCTGACTTAACATACGTGGCAGATCCATATGATTGATGGTAAATAGCACTAATTAATTTGTAACCAACAATGTTTCCTCTAGAGGTAAGTTGCGCTTCATCTGCTGCATGCGTTTCTTGCAGAATTATAACGTCGATGTCGTAATCTTTTAATAATCTTTGTAAATGTTCAGTTTTTGACTTGCTTATGCCTTCAATGTTCAATTGCAAAATACGGACTGAAGGTCCAATATTTTTTGTCTTATGGTGCTGAAAAGTACCGTTGTTATTGTGATTTTGATTTTGGTTCATATTTATTTTTTTTTTTTTTTTTCTTTTTTTTTTTGTATCACAGCCAAGAGTTCGAAATGAAATGTTTGGCTACCAAGTTGAAATAGACTATTTGCGTAATCCAGGGTGCAGCACGAGGAGCTTATCTATTTCACACACCCCATAAACTGTTCGTCCGTATAACCTTGAGAAACATCTGTATATGCTTTTCTTTTGTTTTTGAGTATGAATTAGCCCCTTACCCATTATCACTCTTTGAAGCTGTTGGAATGTCTAAAACACAAAAGTCATTTATTTATGATTGCTTTCAACCCATGGAAATTGAAATGGACAATACAACTGCTACTTACATTATTGATGGAGGATATCTATTACATCGCGTTGTATGGGAAACATTTAACGTTATTTTTGATAAATATGTCCAATATGTACATAGACATTTTGGTCATAGAGTAGTTATAGTATTTGATGGTTATGCTGATTATACGAAAAACATTAAAGCTGCAGAACAACGTCGTCGTAATACAAAAATATCTTCTTCTTCTGATGTCGTTTTTGATAAATTTATGACAGTTCCAACAAACCAACAAAAATTTCTTGCAAATACTTATAACAAGTCTCGCTTTATTTAAATATTATGTGAAACATAGGCGAAGCGTCTTTGGATGCTAGGGAAGCACTGCTTCCCTTTGAAACAGGCTGCTATTTTTCAAATTAACGATTGTTTTTTAATAAAGATTTTATCAGCCATCATTCAATAAATTTTCAATACTTTAGTATTTATTTAAAATAAATCTTCAAAGTTTCTGTAAAATTATACAAATATTTCCATATAAATATTTATTATTATTATTATTTAATTATATTAATTCCCAATATTTATAAAAAAAACTTCAACGCAATCAAAATATTTATTTATTTCGTCCAAATAATATACAAGAAGCTGTCCAACTTGCAGCGTACGGAATTATAATATTTGTACGCAAAAAAAAAAGAAGAAAGACAAATAGGAAAAGAAAAAACGAAAAAAATCAAACAAAAACCATAGCAGTAGATGCTGTGTTGCTTATAGCATATCATATACTATCATAGTAGTGCTATGGCAAATCTGTTTTGTTTTAGCTTATATGTACTGGTTTAATTGTTTTAGCTAAGTTTTACTACTTTACATCAAAGTATGTATTGATTTTTAATAAGAATTTGGATTTATTGTTTGAATTACAAATGTTTGAATAAATAATTATGGTGCATTATTAATTAAAAATTATTGCAGAACAGTTTCCAAACCAGTTTTGTTTTAATATATCAACATATTTTTCAATAAGAAAATAGAAGACCTACTGATTTCTAAATTATGTAGGTATTTGTCTTCTTTTGAACCATTTTCGTGGTTCTATTTCTCGATTGTTTGTTAGGATAGGACCAATCAACAAATACAATAATTTTTTCCCTTGGTGAATTTCAATAATATAAAACAATAGTCCATACTTTGATTTATTAAGCAAAGAAATTTTTTCATGTATCTGATGAGATGAGCTGCTTTGTAACAACCATATTTATGTTCCAATATTAGTACATATAAATAAATGCAATTTTTAAAATGGATTGAATTTTGCGTTTCAAACCAGAGATCATGTTTTTTTCCGCAAAATTTATTTATTTTCCTTGCCGTTTTGTGCATTGATAATTTCATAGCAAACAACTGCTTCGGATATTAAATAAAAACTGTTCCTTTAGAACAAAATAACTTAAAAGTTTTGAGTAGATCACAAATGGAACGCATAAACTTTAAAAATATTTCAAATATAAATATACAATTTTATTCTTATTTTAAAATAATTATTTTGAGCTTATGATTGATCTGACTAGTCCATTATTATTTTGATCTGACTAGTCCATTTTATTATATAAAATACAAAAACATGTTTGTAGCCGCCGATCTAAATAAATTAGTAAAATGAAGTGCTTTTCAATTACACAACTTGCTCGAGGGAGAGTAGATTAAAGTGAAACAAGTTTGATCTTCAATGGTAAGCGTCTTTAGTTAAAAGTAATAGAAAAATATGCAAAAACTATATTTTTCTACAATAGCAAATGAATTCTATTTTCATGCAGATTCAATCTCCTTTGAAAATCGTTTTTTTCTCTAGTGTATAAAATCATATTCGCTAGATAACAAATTGTAGTTGCTAAGATATCTTCATCAAATAGTTTTTAAGACAAAGTAACCATGAAAAATAGAATATGAATTTTAAATGGTATGTCGTCGTAGTAGTTATTGTGGAATATTATTTAGAACGCAGCATCCCATTCTTAAAAACTCGCGCTTCGCCTATGATGTGAAACATCTACAACAGCAAACATTTCAGTGAAACAAGCTGATAATGACGCTGATGTACTCATAATTGAAACAGCAATAGAAAATTTAATACAACAAATGCAACTATTGTTGTTGGTGAAGGTGTTGATTTGTTGGTGTTGCTAACTGCACGCACTCCACTTCATAAAATTATTTATTTTTTGAAGCCTGGGAAGGCTTAACAACAAACAAAAATATATCCATCAAAAAGTTGATCTGCCTATCCCAAAGGGGTAAAATAACAGCATTCAAATTATTTGAAAAACGTAATGGTTCAACTCAATCTGCCGAAGTGTTCCAAGAGATTGGCTCATCTCCCCAGGTCCTCATCATGAAAGGGATTCGCTTTCTTTTTGTATGTATGGAGCCCCAAAAAAAATTAATTGTATCGACAAGTATAGATATTTGAGCTTTGTTAAAAATACTCGTAAAAATAAAAGAGTCGAACTATCTTGTCTTCCTCCAAAATCTGCATCTGCTTACTAACATTTATATCATGTATTTTACCAAGTTCAAGTGTGGCAAGGAAATCAATTGGATCCAGAAGATTGGGGATGGAAATTAATTGATAATATTTTAGAGCCAATTCAAACTTTACTCCCTCCTGCTCCAGAGAAACTTCTTAACACCATTTTTGCAATTGCAAAAAAGGTTGTACATGCAAGCTGTGACCGATATCGATATCGGTCAATTGATCTAAGAAAGATATATCAGTTGTCTCGTCATACACCTCGGATAAATCTTCATCTGTTGTACTTGACACAACATTTGAGTAAGTTTGGCCTTGACAGTTGGGACATGCTACTGAGCAAAACAATCTAACTTTAAGAAGCGAAGAAGGCATTACTGTTGAAGTTGAGTTTCAAGGTTACCAATCAGACTGAAATTTTTATGAAGTCGACAAAATTTCATTTTTTTTATCATTATCAACAGTATTATTTTTTAATAAACCCTTTTTAGTCATTTCTCTTTTGCAATCATTCGGTTGGACGACTATTGTGAGCCCATTGAACCACCAATTCACACTATTCCCACTTTAACCTGTGATGACTAAAAGGGTTAATTATCTAATTTTATCTCATAAAAATGGCTCACAATAGATCGTGAAATATTCTTACAGGGGAAACCACATTAAAAAAAAGCGCCAAGCACACTACCGCATGGGTGGTGCGGAAATGTGTGCATATTCTATAGAATACGACTTTTTTATGTTTTAAAACCGCGATATCTCTTAAACAGTGATTCATACGAAAAAAAGTATTAGAACATTTTTTGTAGAGAATTTAATGATCAACAAGTTTTATTCACCTATTTTGGCGATAATATTTACCGTTGACGAGAAAAACCCAATTTTTGTGACCTTTGACCTTGAATAACTTTTTACGCACACATGGGATCGATGGGGACTTTTGACATATTATTTATAATGGTGAACTTAAGGTCTGTACCAATTTTCAGCGCTATGGGAATTATTGTAAGCCTAGCCCTTTTTTTATGTCTATTTCTACCGGACTATTATGGCATTATAAGTTTGTCAAAAAAATGTTGTTAAGTGTGTCAAAAAATGATTTCATTTATTTTTTAGCCAATTTTTTGGAAAAAAAATGTAGCTGTTTTTATGACGTAAATGTAATTCAAAATGAAATAGGACATGGAAATTTTTGAATTTGTTATAGTTTTTGAAATATTTTTGGAATATAGAAAAAGTTTGTATTTTTGATTTTGTAATAATTTTAGCAATATTTTTAGAATTTCAGAAAAAGTTTTAATTTTTGATTTTGTGAGAATTTTTGGAATATTTTTAGAATTTTGAAAAATTTTTACTTTTTGATTTTATTATAATTTTTGGAATTTTGAAAAAATTTTCAATTTTTGATTTTGTAATAATTTTTACAATATTTTTAGAATTTTGAAAAAAGTTTGAATTTTTAGGAATTTTTGGATTATTATTGGAATTACTAAAAAAGTTTAAATATTTGATTTCATTCTAATTTTTTGAATATTTTTGGAATTTTGAAAAGGTTTCAATTTTTGATTTTGTTATAATTTTTGCAATATTTTTAGAATTTTGAAAAAAATAGAATTTTTGAATTTTATATATATGAGCAATTTCACGAAGATTCAACAACGTTTTGACTTGACCCCTTTTAATTTTGATTATTTTTTGTTTATAGATAGTCTTTGATAAATAAAAAATACAAGTTCTCTTAGAATTTTTTTTTTGACCAGGGGTCTTCACAGGGTGCCCCTCAATTTTTTGTTATTTTGTGATGTGAATGTACACTGTTAATTTTTTGAAATAATTTTTAACGGTGTAACATAAGAAAAAAACGGTGTAATTGAAAAAAAGATGGCATAGCCTTTTTTTTTTTTTTTTTTTTAACTAAATTGAAGCTTATTTTATATCTTACCACTTGTGAAAGTCTAGGAGATGCATTACTTTTTGTTTTAAAGATAAAAGTCGTTGTGCATATGACTGTCGGGAATCAGTTTTTTTTGTTCTGAAGGAAAATTATAAAAATGGCGTTATAAACTAAGAGATTTTTTTTTTATGTTAAATATCAAATATTTTATTATTAGATGAACTTTTTAAAATATTATAAAAATGATATATGTAGTACAATAAATAAAATAAATACAATTGTTAAAAATGATTTACTTATTTTACAAACAGAAGTTTCTTTTGAATAGGAAAGCACTTCTGCAATTATTTTCTTTGTATTAGATGGCATAAAAAGTGAAATGTTTATTTATAACTTTTAGTAATCACTTGTCACTCTTATAAAAAATAATTTGACAGTCTAGACTGCAAACAAAAAAACCGTATAAATAACTAAATCTATTTAGGAACTTTTGACTGGAGAAGCATTATGTTCGTATTATGTTATTATGGAATCATAAAGTAAAAGATTGTTTTTCAACATTAAATTACAAATATTTTATTATTGAATAAACTTTTTAATATATCATACAAATTATATATGTGAAAATAAATATAGTTATTAAAAATTATTTACTTATTTTACATTCAAAAGTTTCTTTTGAGTTGGAAAACATTTTTGCATTTATTGTCTTAGTATTTATTGGTACAAAAGAATGAAATTTTTGAGTTCCACTTATAGTAATCGCATTTTTATATCGATTTTGTAATTTTTTTTTTCTTAATTGATATTCATTTTTATCGGCGTATCCAAAGTTCATGGTAGATTCCTATTTTAAAGCCCATTCGAAAAGTTTTTTTGGTGTATCAATAATATTATCTTCGCTCGCCATACTATAATTTTGTGCAGCACGCTTCAGTGTACCACCAATTCCATCACAAGGTCCCTTTCCATAGTTGGTAGTATGAAAATGCCATTCAGCATCAACCTTAAAGTCTTTTTTATGGTGGCATAAGTTAATTAGGTTATGTTTATTTTTGTATTAAGAAGGTGCACCGTCAGTGTTATAAATTATTTTTGTAATATTAGAATTTATATGCGTTTTGATGAATTCAATAAGTTTTGTAATGAAAAGATGGACTGTAGTACTGTTGTGATCGTTTATATCCGAAATGAGTATAAAACTTCGGTGCTGTATATATTCACTTGTGGCACTTTTAAAATAAATGACAAATGGATGAATAGTAGCTTGTGAATTATTATGATAATAGCCTTGAACCGCATTCTGAATTATGAAGCCGTAGTTTTCAGAAAAATCCCCTTGAACGAAGCACTCTCCTGCTTCTAAATTTTTTTTTTCCTCAATGAATGTAGATTGCTGTTTTGCTATAAAGTTGTGTGGTATCAAAATTTGTAAACGGTAAATAAATTTTTTCATAAATTCTTCTACAGTTTCTATTAAAGTATCCAAATTGCATTGATCAGTGGTATTCCACTGTTGATATTTGACTTGAAGGATTCCTTTAACGTCAAAATCATTTAGTAATTTTTCTTCCAGTTGTTGAAGTTTTTTTGAACATTCATTGCACTTCAAAGTATGACAATCTTCTGTTAATTCACCACATGAAACAAAGTCAATTAATGTTTTATAATTCTGGAAAGCAGCATCAATAATCCAAGACATCTTACAGTGTTGAATCATTATAGTTTCATATTTTGATGTATGGTACACACGCGCACATTATGAACTCCTTGGGATAATTTTATACATTCTTGTGGTCGAAGGGACGTGAATTTAGTAAATCCTATTTTCACATCAGGAAACTTAGGAAGCTTCATTTAATGTACATATAGCAATAAGCGCTTTTGTGTTTTTATGCGCTCCCCTCCTTTTTTAAAAGATATTGCATCTCGTTTGCCTGGCAATAATCTACTGATTTCATCACTTTTATAGAACTGCTCCACAAAATTTATATCTGTTGTGGATACACCTCTTTTATCCGTCGCAGATGAATGCTGAAAATTATTTTCATGTAAAGTTTTCATTTTTTCAACCAAATGAAGCGTAGCATTACTTCCAAATATATCTTGAATCTCCTGCATTTTCATTTCTTGCGGTAAAATTGACAACATTTTTTGTTTTTCAGCATAATCCCCATTGTCGAAATGTATCTTTAGGTTTCTAATAATTTCTTCATAACGTTGCCTTATTTTTGCATTTTCAGACAACTCTAATACTTCTCCAGTCAAACGTTCCTGAATAGACTTAGTTATTTCAACAGCTTTTTGTTTCCTGTAGTCGAGACTGCCACACAAACTTATTTTAAGAGGTGAAAGATGATCCGATACATGCGGCACAATATGTTCGTTTAAATTATTAATTAGCACATCACGCTCTATGTTAATCAAGTTTGGTGTTTGAACATAATCTCGATTAAAGCTGGCACCAATCAGTTGATCGGTTTGCATTTCATCTGATGTTTCATTTGAAGATGCGTCATTGGATACTGCATCGTCACCCACTGTTAGTGATGTTGATAAATCTGAACTAGAAGGTAGTGTTGACTGATTGATTAAATTTAAATAACAAGATGAACATATTCGCTTATTCTCCATTGCACTAATCCCAAGAACATCTAAATGTTGTCGAACATTCTCTGTGATTTTCTTTTTATTTGAAGAACACTTAGAATTTGAAAATGGTTTAACGCATTTATATTCACTCATTTTAGAAAAATTAAATTTTGAAAGTTTTTGTTAAAGTAATAGAAATTAACTGATAGTGACCAATTTAAAACTTCATTTATATAACAAAAATGGGATTAAAAATAGTAATGCAGGCATCTATTCAAACTTTTGAAATCTTTGTCTTAATTACAGCCATATATAATTTAAAATCCTTAAGATGGTTTTTATTTATTTTTAATCCATATTAGTTTACGCCTATATTCACTTAAAATTAAAAGTAGGATTTTCAAATTTTTCAATCATGCATATCTAAAAAAACAGCCTCCTTTTAAAGGATTAACGGATTAACAGGTAAATTCACAGGTAAATAAAAACAAAATTCAATTTTATTTTAAAAAAAAATAAAAAAGTGGGATTAGATGCTAGCTTCATCTTTTAAACTTGTTTTCTTATGTAACACGGTTGAATAGGATTAAAAAACTAACAATGCACAATTTCAAAAGTTTCTTTTTAACACCTATTCTACGACATATCATTTATATTGTTATTATAATTATATTATTATATTTAAAAATATAATAATTTATATTATTATATTTATAAAAAATTCTACTTGAAGTCGTATTTTTCATTTATCAAAGGCTATCTATAAACTAAAAATAAACCAAATTAAAAAGGGTCTGAAATTGGTTTTTAAAAAGTTCATTTAATAATAAAATATTTGATATTTAACATAAAAAAAATCTGAATCTAAAAATCGCCATTTTTATAATTTTCCTTCAGAACAAAAAAAACTGATTCCCGACAGTCATGTGCACAACGAATTTTATCTTTAAAACAAAAAATAACGGGTGTCCTAAACTTTCACAAGTGGTTAGATATAAAATAAGCTTCAATTTAGTTTAAAAAAAAAAAAAAAAGGCTATGCCATCTTTTTTTCAATTACAACGTTTTTTTCTTATGTTACACCGTTAAAAATTACTTCAAAAAATTAACAGTGTGCATTTTTAAAAACTGTGTTTTAATACCTATTCAACGACATATCATTTATGAAATCGATTCAGTAGTTTTTCTACAATCGCTCGTCGAAATGCACTCACATCACAAAATAACAAAAAATTGAGGGGCACCCTGTGAAGACCCCTGGTCGAAAAAAAAAATCCTAAGAGAACTTGTATTTTTTATTTATGAAAGACTATCCATAAACAAAAAATAATCAAAATTAAAAGGGGTCCCAAAAATTTGCTGAACTTGCGTGAAATTGCTCATATATACACCTATTTTCAAGCGAAAGTGCTGTTGGTTTTTCGTAAATAAAATAGCACTGGGTGATCCGATTTTAAATCGGTTTTCAATTTTAAATAGCTCAATATTGGTGAAGTATTTTGGTATATAATTTGTTTTTTTAAAATTATATACCAAATTATATACCAAATTATATTTTTTACAAATTATATACCAAAATACTTCACTAATATTTAGCTATTTAAAATTGAAAACCAATTTAAAATCGGATCACCCAGTGCCATTTTATTTACGAAAAACCAACAGCACTTTCGCTTGAAAATAGGTGTATATTTAGAATTTTGAAAAAAGTTTCATTTTTTGATTTTGTAAGAATTTTTGGAATATTTTTAGAATTTTGAAAAATTTAAAATTTTTGATTTTATTATAATTTTTGGAATTTTGAAAAAAGTTTTAATTTCTGATTTTGTAATAATTTTTGCATTGTTTTTAGAATTTTGGAAAAGTTTAAATTTTTAAGAATTTCTGGAATATTATCGGAATTCAGAAAAAGTTTAAATATTTGATTTCATTCTAATTTTTGGAATTTTGAAAATGTTTGATTTTATTTAACTTAACAATATTTTTGGAATTTTGATTATAATTTTCCGGCAACATATTCATGTTTCATGTTAGTTTTGTAATAAATTTTTAAACAGAGATAAAAAATACTTGTACTCTAACAAAGAGTTATGTTTGATTTGATATACATCACAGCCCAAAACTAAAAACCATGTCCTCGTGAAAGTTTTTTGCCGAAAACTATATCAATATCCTTTACCCAGACCGAAGTCTTGATATCTCAGAGCTGTGAGATTTCAGCCCCTTTATATTTTAATTTTAGTTTTTAGTAAGTGTTTATAAATTTGCTGTCCATTAAAATTCTATTGACGTTTTAAAATGATTATGTTATGATTTTCGATTCTTTGTTATTTTGTTGCCATGGTATTACTTTGATTATTTGTTTGAAAATAAAGCCTGCTCATGAATTTACAAAAAATAATCAAGAAAATCATTGTAGTCCAGTAACTTTATACATCACAGTATGCGTCAAATCCGGTAGTTCTGATTTTTTGCAGACTTGTTTATGATGTTGGCCTAATGAATAATCCAAGTTTGTGACCTCGAGCGCCGAACGCAACTTTGTCAAAAATCGAAAAAATCGTTATTTTTTCAAATTTTGGCGATTATAACCCTAAAGGACTAGTTTTTTCTTTATACTTTCTTGAAACGGTTTTAAAGTAGACTAAATTTGCTACAATATGATACTAGAACTGTCTCTGTAGACCCAATAGTTTCCGAGATTCAGCAGTTCAAAGTTTATCATTTTTTTCGAAATTCGCAATTTTTTGCAATTCTGTCGTTCTGAATGAATTTTCGAGTGACTTAAATAATGTCTAAAATACTGCAAAATATTGCGAAATATTGCGAAGTTACAAAAATGATAAACATTGAAAGGCTCAATCTCGGAAACTATTGGGTCTACAGAGACAATTCTAGTATCATATTGTAGCAAATTTAGCCTACTTTTTTTTCAAAAACTTGTCCTTTAGGGCCATAATCACCAAAATTTGAAAAAATAACGATTTTTTCGATTTTTGAGGCTTTATAGTTTTATGGTATAAATAAAACTATACAAATTTTTATATTGTAAAATAACAAAATAACTTTTTATTTGAACACTTTTTAATCAATTTTATTATTTAATAAAAAGTAAGACCATTTTTATTTTACACAATTTATCTCGAAACACTTCGATTAAAATGTAAGAACAGAATGAATAAATTATTATTTTCATTTTTATACAATCCAATAATTTTGTTCAAATATGAAAGTATTGGTGAGGCCAAAGAATTAATCCTAATAGGAAAGGTGAGACACAACATATTAAATATTATTCAATCCACGCACATTTATTTATATGATTAGAAAATTCATTTATGTTTAGAAAAGTTCTTTTTCTATTTCATTACTTTAATTTGTATTTTTCTTTATTTTAATCTTTATTTTATTTTGGAAACAAAATTGATTAAATTTAAATGTTTAATAATAATGTTAACAAGATTTATTATTTGAATGTGAATTTGGTATACATTTTATTTGGGCACGACTGGATTGAATCGAACAAGAATATGGTTCCTACAACACTCCCTTCCTTTAAAAAGAACAAAAGGAGATGAGTTAACATCTCTTTTTGTTCCTTGCTGCACAGTTAGAGTGTTGTTTATCTAACTGAAAAGATACTTTTCGGATATGTGATATTCGTTGAATTGTGTCAGTCATGTATGCTGGTTTCAGTCTGTCAATTGAAATCGTTTGGTTTTTACCTTTGATTTCAACGATAAAACTTTTCCGGAATCGTCTGACAACTTTAAATGGACCCTCATATGGTGGTGATAAACTAGGTCGTACGTTATCCACCCTGACGAAAACATAATCGCATTCCAAAAGATCTTTTGGAACGTAAATATTAGTCTGAGGATCCTTCCGGGTATCTTTAGGAATTAAAGATCGCATCCATTGTTGTAAATGGTCAACCAGATTTGCTGGTTCTATTGGATGTGAATCTTCAGGATGTATAAATAGTTCTCCTGGAATCTTCAGACTTTGTCCGTAGACAAGATCCGCAGGAGTACACCCTAGATCAGATTTGATCGAAGACCGAATGCCTAGCATGACGATGGGGAGTGTATCACTCCAATTGGTAGTATTACCATGAGATTCAAGTGAAGATTTGAGCTGTCGATGGAATCTTTCTACGATTCCATTGGCTTTGGGATTGTAAGCCGTCGTCCTTATTTTATGACAACCCATGATGTTCATAAGTTCCTGAAATAACTTTGATTCGAAATTCGCTCCGCGATCAGAAGTTATGTTTAACGGCACACCAAATCTTGAAATATGATTGGTTAAGAAAGCTTTTGCTACAGTCTCAGCTGTTCCATCCACCAAAGGTATTGCTTCGGGCCACCGAGTGAAACGATCGATTGTAGTCATGATATACCGATATTCATGAGATGGAGGTAAAGGACCTACCAAATCGACGTGAATATGCTCGAATCTGGCCGACGGTACAGGTATCTGACCGTGTTCTGAATGAGTGTGTCGTTGAATCTTACATCTTTGACATGATAAGCATGTCTTAGACCAAAATCCAACGTCAACACTCATTGAAGGCCAGAAATAACGTTTAGAGAGCATCTTCCGGGATGCTCTAATACCGGGGTGGGAAAGGCAATATAAAGAATTGAATGTTGATCTTCTTAAGGACTCGGGTAAATATGGACGAAATGTTTTTGTCGAGGTCTCACACCAAATTGGCTTCCTGTGCATTTTTGTTGTGATGGGTTCTAACTTCCATTTAGAACCTACGACCTGTGGATTTTTAATTAAATTTTGGAGTTCTGGATCGATGTCTTGAAGTGTGACGAGTTTATCAACATCTAATCCAGTAAAATTGATAGCCATTTCCTCAGTTCGTGAAAGAGCATCTGCCACTACATTATTCGTGCCAGTGATGTGTCGAATATCAGTTGTAAACTGGGAAATGAAATCAAGATGACGAGCCTGACGGGGACTTCTTTCCGTTTTTGAGGCGATTGATGTTACAAGAGGTTTATGGTCTGTGAACACAGTGAACATACGACCTTCTATGAAGTAACGGAAGTGTTTAATAGCTAGAAAAATAGCCAATAATTCGCGATCAAAAGTAGAGTAGTTTTTCTCTGCAGGCGAGAGTTTTCGGGAGAAAAATCCTAATGGTTGCCAACTTCCTTTGTTTAATTGTTCTAATACTGCTCCTGTTGCAGTACCTGAAGCATCCGTTTTGATACAAAAGCTTGCATTTTGTAACGGATGAGCCAAGAGTGTACAGTTTACAAGCGCCAGTTTGACATTGTCAATGGCTGTACTGCATTGGAGGGGCCAGACAAATGCTGACTTCTTTTTTATCTTGGCTAGTTCAGCAAGATAGCCATGTAGAGGAGCAATTAGCTCGGCTAAGTGGGGTATAAATCTATGGTAATAGTTTACCATTTCCACAAATCGCTGAACCTGGCGAACTGAAATTGGCTGAGGAAAATCTTGTATGGCCATGATTCGATCTGGGGATGGCTTTATGCCATCCTTTGTGATTTCATGGCTCAAGAAATCAAGAGAAGGAACGCCAAATACGCATTTAGAAATTTTAATTTTAATATCGAAATCAGATAATCTTTTGAAAAGAATGCGTAAGTGATTTTGGTGTTCCTGTGGAGAATTACTTGCAACCAAAACATCGTCGATATAAGCAAATACGAAATCTAATCCCTTGAGCACTTCGTCCATAAAACGCTGGAAAGTCTGAGCTGCGTTTCTCAGACCATAAGGCATTCTAAGGAATTCAAAGAGACCAAACGGAACAGTTATCGCAGTTTTGTGGATATCTTCAGCAGCGACTGGTATTTGGTGGTAAGCCCGGACAAGATCGATTTTGGAGAATACAGTGCATCCGTGAAGATGCATGGAAAAATCTTGTATATGTGGTATGGGGTATCGATCTGGGATGGTAACATCATTCAGACGTCGATAGTCCCCGCAAGGTCTCCAATCATTTTAATCCTTCTTTGGAACCAAATGTAGTGGAGATGAAGCACGAGATGAGGATGGTTTAATCAATCCTAGCTGGGCCATATGCGAAAATTCGTCTTTTGCAATTTTGAATTTAGTAGCTTCTAGTCTACGTGGTCGAGAGAAAGGTAATTGTCCTTTTGTGATAATTCGATGAACCACGTTGTGTTTGACTGGAGCGTTATATTTGGGTTCCTGAGTGAGAGATGGGAAGTCTTGGAGCATGTCTCCATAACTTCCTTGACTATTGTACAAGCGCAGTGAAGGCGTACTATATGAGTACGAAATAGTATTCACTGTTAATTGTGTACTAGTATCTAGTAAGCGTTTACGCTTTAGATCGACAATCAATGAGAACTTGGTCAGAAAGTCAGCACCTATAATAGGTTTACTTACTGATGCTACGACAAATGTATGCCGTAGTTCTCTACGGAGACCCAAATCTAAATTCAACAATTTAGTACCAAAAGTGTGGATCATAGATCCATTAGCGGCTGTCAGGACATTGTGTTCGTCTTTAATTAGGTTTGAAAAAGATTGACACGGGATCACTGATACATCAGCGCCTGTGTCAATAAGAAATTCAAGATTCGTATTGAAACACCTGACGAACAGACGGCTTGTAGTCTGTATCCCAACGTTAGCCGTATTCACGTTAGGAACAGTTAGTTTCCCGAATTCGGTGTGATGTTTACAGAGCTAGAAGATTTGTAGGAGCAATTTCCTACGCATCTTGCAGCTTTCGGTCCAAACGTTCGATGGTACCAACAAATGTTTTTAGATGAAGGTGATCTGCTTCTAGGTCTAAAGTTGTTTCGTCGAAAAGACGAGTACCTAGAAGGTGATCGAGATCTTGACCTCTGGAAGTTGTTTTCCCAGTTGTCTAGACGTGACTTCATATTGTTAAAAGAAGATGTTAGTTGTTCTAACATCTTCTCAAATGGATATTGTGGTTGTTGCCAGATCTCTGTAGATGTCGAAGGTGCATTGGCCTTTTCGACATTAGACTGGTTTATATTACCACAAGAAGGGGAACCGTTAATTGCTTCCCAAATCCTGTCCGCGACTGGTAGCAATTTTTGGATGTCGTCGTACTGCAACGACGACAGTTTTCACACCTATAGGAAGTCGAGCGAGCCAGAGATTTTTAATAAGCTCAGGTGTGACCGCGGTAGAATCCCCAGCTATAAGAAGTAACTGGTCGTAGAATGAAGAAGGCTTTTGATTGCCAATATCTACGGTTTTTAACAGTTTTTCGATTCTAATTTGCTCTGATTCTGAAAGTAAGCTAATGATTTTAGCTTTCAGAGTTTCATAGCGATTTTCTGTGGGAGGATTTATCAAAAGAGGGCGAACGATAGCAAGAACCTTTGGTTTTAGTGAAGCTAACACTGCGCCGAACTGTTGTTTGTCGTCGGTAATGTCTTTTGTAGCGAATAAGTTTTCTACTAACAAAAACCACAACCCTGGGTCCGATTCGATAAAATCTGGGAGTGTTATTGTCGCCATACTCCTTTCAGGTTTTGGTTTTTTATTTTTATGTGGTGGTACTGGTAGTGGTTTTCCTACCTCTTTGGTTTGTTCCACAGTCGACCGTAAAATACGTTTTGTACTTGAGTCTGACTCTGTTTCACTCATTTAAGTAGAACAGTTGCAGGATAACGGAATTGTAAAAAAAACAAAATTAAAACGCAAAACCAATTTTCAATCACATCCAAAAAAAAATGTGTATATGTGATTTTTTTCTTTAAAAAAAAACGCCGAAAAAAAAATGTAATCAAATCCAAAAAAAAATTTAAAAATGTATATATAATCGCAAATAATATAATCGAGCCGTTTTGTAAATATATAATCAATAATGAATTCGAGCAGTTTTGTTGCTCAAAACACGACCGCAATAATAAAAAAAATTTTCAACATATAAGAAAATACAATCAA
Source organism: Diogma glabrata (assembly GCA_963693315.1). NCBI lineage: Eukaryota > Metazoa > Arthropoda > Insecta > Diptera > Cylindrotomidae > Diogma > Diogma glabrata. The sequence continues at coordinate 228,981,709 of OY856188.1, read as the reverse complement.
ATATAATTATAATGTTAAATATAATTTAATATAAAAATGAAACAAAACTTTTTTTGTTGCCTTTAATATTCAATGGCGTGAATTGAAAAATATAAAAAAAATGATTGCGACTCACCCTATTTCTTCCTAGTAGCTGATGTAGTTGAGTTGATTCTTGAATTCTGTTTTGTCTTGATTTAATTTGTTAAATCCTAATCCAACTGGTTGTTGGTATTAATTTTCCTCAGCATACGGCAAAATAGTTTTTATTTTTATAAAAATGTCCCACACGGTTAGTAAAATAAATTTTATTTCTTGAAATCCCTCGTGGCTTTATAATAATTTTTAATATTTACAGCTGTTGCGGTATTTTACCGTTGTTTGTATAGTACCCAAAAAAATATATCGGTATTGATTAAAATGCTCTATAAAGTACTTTAATTTAAGGTAGTTACCTGTTATCTGATGCAATGCTATATTGCACCAGATTTCCAATAACACGGCCTGAATTTTTTAAAAATAGTGTTGTTTTCACTTTTGTTCTAAAAACTGCTAGTTGATTGTTGCCCAAATCGGGGTCACCATTTATAGTTTTATGGTATAAATAAAACTATACAAATTTTTATATTGTAAAATAACAAAATAACTTTTTATTTGAACACTTTTTAATCAATTTTATTATTTAATAAAAAGTAAGACCATTTTTATTTTACACAATTTATCTCGAAACACTTCGATTAAAATGTAAGAACAGAATGAATAAATTATTATTTTCATTTTTATACAATCCAATAATTTTGTTCAAATATGAAAGTATTGGTGAGGCCAAAGAATTAATCCTAATAGGAAAGGTGAGACACAACATATTAAATATTATTCAATCCACGCACATTTATTTATATGATTAGAAAATTCATTTATGTTTAGAAAAGTTCTTTTTCTATTTCATTACTTTAATTTGTATTTTTCTTTATTTTAATCTTTATTTTATTTTGGAAACAAAATTGATTAAATTTAAATGTTTAATAATAATGTTAACAAGATTTATTATTTGAATGTGAATTTGGTATACATTTTATTTGGGCACGACTGGATTGAATCGAACAAGAATATGGTTCCTACAGCTTAATCTCGGAAACTATTGGGTCTACAGAGACAGTTCTAGTATCATATTGTAGCAATATTAGTCTACTTTAAAACCGTCCTAAAAAAGTATAAAGAAAAAAGTAGTCCTTTAGGGTTATAATCGCCAAAATTTAAAAAAATAACGATTTTTTCGATTTTTGACAAAGTTGCGTTCGGCGCTCGAGGGCACAAACTTGGATTATTCATTAGGCCAACATCATAAACAAGTCTGCAAAAAATTAAAACTACCGGATTTGACGCATACTACCCCATACTCTCAGGCGACAAAGTTACTGGACTATTGGAAAAAGTTTAAAAAAAAGTTGTATGCTTTATATATGTAGTTTCAATTGAATTTTTTTGTTTTTATGCGCAAGTTTGCTGTTTTTCGTTATGCGCAAGTTTGGTATTTTTCGAAATTTGATTAGTTTGTTGTGACAATCGTTGTCATGACAATATTGGATTGTTTATTATTTCATTACGCACTAGTGCGTAATATATATATATTACATTACTGCTACCTAGGTCATTTCAAAATAATAATTAAACAATAATGAAGCATCCACTCATAAAATTATTCAAAACTGATGCATTCTAAAACTAGAGAATAACAAAGCTGGGCAGTTGAAAATACAAAATTTGGAATTATAAAAGTAAGAAAGCAGAAAAGAAAAGTTCTTACCTTTCAAGTTCTTGATATTTTTGCTTTAAATTTTCAAATCCTGTATTATTATAGATTCTAGATTTCATATTTTGTTGTTTTCTTTACATCAAATTACAAATCACCATTTTTTTAATTTTGCTGTTTTGAGTGTTCTGATTTTAATTATTATTTCTATTATTTTAGTTTCTCAACTTGCTCTTCTCGTATCCCTATAGTTTTTAAGCTTCAAACTAACAATGTATTAAATTTTTTGATTTTGTTTCCGATTTTGACACCGCCCAACTTTCTAGACATGTTGTTTTGAACTTTTATTTTTTCTAAGATCGTAATTTCATGTATTTCTTATTTTATATTTTCTTATTCTAGATATTTAAAGTCTAGTTATTTTTATATCTACAACTTTCAACTTTTATATCTACAACTTTATTACAATTTGCAAGTTACCTTTATTGCTAATTTTAAAGTTTTGCATTTTTTCAATTGTTTTAATATGTTTTTAATCAGTTTTACCGATGGAAACTGATTCTATTCCGTCATGTTATATATAGTATAATCACTACATATTATAGAGTAATTATCGATTGATTGTGATCAATGTTAAATTAAAATCTCACCATTCTTGTTGGGTTTCTACAAATAAGTGTACTGTAAGATTTGTTTTTTACACAAAAAAAAAAATTTCATCGTAATTCGAAAACTTTTTTAGTTTTGTTTAGAGTATCATAATTAAACAATAATTACAATTCCCCTTATTAGTCTAACTCAAGATCAACCTAGTCTCGGCATATGTATTTCCTTATAAACACTTTGCTTTGTCTTAAAACTAAAACTTAAATTCAAAACAAACAAAATAAATAAAAAATTCTTTGAAGAATAAAAATTAAGCAAAAGTGAAGAAACAATTAATAAAAAATAACTTACATTAATTATTTTAATATTTTTGTTTTCAATTTCTTTTGAATTTTTTGTTTGGTTATGAAAACTTATTTTTTTTACTGGAGGTGAGAGAATTGTATATGTTTTATAAAACATACACGATGAATGAAAATTAAATGTCGATCTCATGTGTGTTGCAAGTAATTCAGTTATGCGAAGAAATGACGTTACATTTTCTGTGATGATAGATAAAACATAAATTCTGTAAGTATTATACTAAAATTTTACCATCAGAACAACTAAGAGATCCCTAGAAGGGGTCTCCATTCCAATCTAGTTGTTAAGTCAGTGATCAAGTTGTTGTTTAGTAGTTTTCAACTTAGGCATATCACATATGTGAGTGTGAAATCTGATCTACCATTTCTGATCTACCAAAAACGTCCTCACTTTCTACAAAAACTAAAAATTTAAAAAAATTTTGTTTGCTAAAGTTGACCTCAAATTTTGTAGAAACATTAAGAACTACATTCAACTATTTTTGACATTAATTTTCAATATTTCATTCGTCATAATAGTGTTAAATTGTTATTAATAACAAACGTTTGTTATCATTTTTATTGTTTTTATTATTCTTATGTATTTAAACGGTAAAAAACAACTAACATTGCTTTCAGTTCAAGATTATTATTTTTAAAAGAAGTAAAATGGCCTTAACATATATGACACAGTTGTTATTGTTTAGTAGAATTTTTTAAATTCAATGTCACTTGAGCAGGTTGTGTATATAGTGATCATTACTGACCATCAAGATGATTTATTTACAGATAGGCCAAGAAAATAAAAACGAGCTACCTAAATGCTAAAAATCATTTTGCTTTTAACAAGTTAACTGTAAATTGCTTAGTTGCATACTGAAAATGATTTTAAAAAAATTAGAAACAAAAGTGGCCACACTAAGATGCTACAGATTCGAGTATTCTCAACGAAACTTACAAGACAAAACAAACTATTTTTCTAAACTAGCTCGTTCTTTTAGAAACGCTGGAAGTAATACGGAAAGCTAATGTTCACACTAAAAATCGATGTATCACTTGATAGGAAGAAAATTACAAAATACTCATAGGAACCCTCCCTTTCACAGCTGAAATACACATTTGAAAAGGGCATTCCAAAGAACTAATTTCTAAAAAACGGATAAGTTATTGATAGTTCCCGACACAACTCGCAGAGATAAATGAAAACATTCTTTTAAAAGCAATAGATTAAAACAATTCTAACCCAAAGTCTTTAGTGAAATAGCAGTTCAAAATTATTGGCAGAAATTGTAACTAACCCCAACAAGAAATCCAATAGATTCGTAAATCTTACCAAGACTTGTTCTACGAAATCTGAAAGTAGGTCGATCAAAAACTGATTTCCCACCAGGAAAAATTTGTGAGCTTAGATGTCGCGTAAGGATACTCCTCGGTACACTTTACTTGAAGAGAAGATAATTCAGATTCAGAAAAGAAATTTATTTATTTGTTATACATATAGAATCAAAAAGGCAAGCAAAAGTCGTTACGATAAAAATCTATTGAATTCCATTACCTCTAACAAATCAGGTGTAATAATATTAAAATTTTCTTAAGTTCTGCGTTTATTATTTAAAATGAATAACCTTCTTTATTATCAAACAACACATAAATTTTGAACTTCCTTCAAATAAGTTTTATTTTATTTCACCTTCTCACTCTACCTCAAAAGAACGACGGACATTGACCAAATTCAATCAAAATGAATTAGCGGAAACTCAAAATTAAATAACCAAAACAGTTACATCTAAATTTGTTTTTTATATTTTTTTTATTAAAAAATAAAAATATTAAAGTTACGACTTACGATAGAGTTAGAAATAAATTTAAATTCTTTTTTAAAATCAATCAACCATTTACTTTTTGTTTATTGTTATTATTATTATTATTGTTATTAATAAAATATATGGTAGGGTTTTGGTTTTTTATGAAGCTTTGTGTGTAACTTCGACTTTCTTCAAATTAAAATAATCAATCATCTTTTCTTAATTTCTTGCTAGACACTTCAATAGAGTTTAACCATAATTGTAATTCTTCCGAAACATCAGGTTGTTTCTCACAACCGGGTAATGTTTTCATCATTTCAATAACGTTAACTTTTGTAATGCATTGTTTTGACATAGCGATTGCACGAATGAAATTATCGGCGGTTGTTATGAATTTTTGTTCCAAATAGATAGCTTTATCGTCCCACCAAACTAGTTTTGTTTCAATTCGATATTGATTGAAAATAGGAATAGCGCGACGATAGCGTACGCTTGATGCTCCTTGAACAGCGCCACCCTTATTCTTTTTTATGGTTTCATATAGACCAGTTAGAGCATAGTAGTGAAATCTAGCGAAATCTAATTCACGTAGATAACGTGCATTGTTCATGTGTCTGATAAAGATGTCGACATCTTGTGTAGTACAATAGGCTGAAATTATATAATAATAAATAAATTAGTTGTTTTTTAATAAAAAAGTGTTATGGAGTAGGGATTGCAATATGTGTCACAACAACACATAGATACCTTTTGAGACGCAGGTCTCATAACAACTTACGATCTAAGATGTTGGTGGGACTTTTTTAAAATCTCTGTAGATTGAAGTCACTCGAAACTATTAAAGCTGGTAATTCATGAAAGCTTAAAAGAGTCAGGATGGTAACAGACGCATCGTTCCAAAGTATGTCATTGAGACTTGTGAATTGCATTAATGCAAACTGTGAGGTAATATTTCAGCTCAGCAATACGGCAACTTTACAAAAAATTAGAGATCTTGTTATACGATCTACTATGGTCCATGTCAAGAATAAATTATATTTTCAGGCTTTCGAACTTGCTTTTCGAACTTTATATTTTCAGGCTTTCGCTGAGCAGCAGACAGACTACCAATAACAAAATCTAAAGCATTGTAAATACTTGCATAGAACCCCATGAGTCAAATTCATTCGATAAATTAATGATAATCAAACACTTGCGATAGTATATCTGCACTAAAAAAGAATTAAAGCATAATGACGTCTAACCAAGACGAGAATAGAAAATTAGCCAGACAACAAAAAATGATACAAGATGCGTAAAATAATACCAAGATCTTCCTAAGAAATAATTCTGATATCGCCGTCACAGTTGCTGACAAGGGCAATGTCACCATACTCGTGAATCGGTCAGACAATGATAGTAAATTAATAGGTAATCTATTGATGAGGGAAAATACAGAAAATTAACCAAAGATCCAACGGCGAGTGTACAGAAACGTAACAACATGATGGTGAGTAAACTATTACATAAAAAATATATTGATAAAAAGACGAAGCGCCAGCTAACAACGTTCACTGTGCAGGCCCTAAGGCCGAGAGCAACACTGAAGATTCATAAACTAGGAATTAGACTTATAATTAACTCCACCAATAGCCCCACGTTTAAAATGGTGAAGTATCTCAACAAAATTTTAACAGATTTAGAACAGTCGACACTAGTAAATATAATGTCAAAAATTCGTATGAGCTAAGAGTGAGGCTAGAGGATACCATATTGTCCGCTGATGACAGTATGGTATCCTTTGATATTGTCTCTATGTATGAAAGAATTCCATTAGCAGCGGTATATGAATCGATCAAGAAAAGATGGGAGAATATTAAGAAGGAACCATTGATACCATGGACTGATTTCATAAATACACTCTAAAAAATAGAAATAACGAGGCGCAAAATCACGGTGATAATACCTACGTTCCTTTCAGGTAAACTTGCTACCCGAACCAAATTTTAAATGGAACGGCATTAATGTGAGGTGTCTTAGATTATTTTCCTAAGACTACAACCCAAATTTTGTCTTAGTACAACTTCCCGACATTTTTTTTTGACAAAACATATATATTTTTAAAAAATTATAAAATTAATATTGCTAAAAAATGTGAAAAAATAACACAGAAAATTATAAGTTAAAAATTTGAGAAAATTAAAAATTTTATTTTTTTATTAATTTAAAATTAATTAAACATTGAAAGATTTCTAAAAATTGGATATAGACCGGGAGGCAGCGTTGCATTTTGGTTAGTGATTTGATGCCGATTGAATTTAATTTTTATAGATAGATTAATTATTTGTGATGTAGAAAATAAGAGTCAGCCGTCAGACTTGCGGGGGGTGTGGTTGTGGGAGAGTTTAAACTGGTAAAAAATACGAATTCCAAAAGTAATTTGATGCCGCTTCAAAATTTGTATGATGCATGTTTGCACCATAACCATTTGATCAAAATGCATTCACAAACGAATGTTGTATGCTCCCAACAAACATAAAAACATAGTAGAAAAAAACACCTGTTGTATTGTGGCCCCCAACCCTTTATCCAATGTACTCTAAAAGCTAATAAAATCTTTCTCATGTTACTTGAAAGCTTTTACCAACGTTTCATGAAAATCGGCTACAGTAGGGATAAACACCTGAAAAAAAAACTTTTTAACCGGAAGTGTCAAACCGGAAGTTGGTATGCAGAAATATTGGAAACAGTACCAAAACTTTATGTACCAAGTTTCCATAAGATCATATGTCGGAATTAGAAGTTATTGAAGATTTAAACTTAGAGGTGTTCGGGAGAACCCCCGCCATTTTGTCCAAATTTAAAATGAATTCAGAATTTCCATTTTCAAGTGAGCCTGGATCATTTGTCAAAGTTTCATCAAGATCCTATACAGAAAGGTCTTGAATATATTGCATTTTAATACTGATGTATACGAGGAGCTGACCTATAATCCCCCATCCGCCAATCAGCTGATCACTTTTTTTTCAATTGTTATGGTGTAAACATGCATCATACAAATTTTGAAGCGGCATCAAATTACTTTTGGAATTCGTTTTTTTACCAGTTTAAAAGTCTCCCACAACCACACCCCCCACTACTTTAGCAGCTGACCGCCAGATTTATCATCAGCTTGAGTTAATTAATTGAAATAAATAAAAATCAACCGGCATCAAATGACTTTTTCATTTGCAACGCTGCCTCCCGGTTATATTTGGGTAAGCATTTTACAAATTTTTCTCTTAACTGATAAAACTCTGGTGTTGAATGGAGGCGTAAGTTTGGTATGTAGCTTTACCACCTTTCGATATGGTTAACTTGAAAACAAAATTTAGTACAAAGTAAAGGAAAAAGTGCTAAATGGAACACACTTAATAGGGCTAATATTTTAAAAACGTACATTTTTTGTCGATTTTTAAATTTTTGATTTTTAAAAAAACTGAAATTTTGATATATTGTTGGTATTGACGAAACAAAAAAAGCTATTTCTGCTTTTATTTTTTGAGTACTCTGAATCGGAGTTATGCGCGGTTGAATTTTTGAGGCTTTTTCACGTAGTTTTGGCAATGGTGTCAATGTTTTGTTAATACTTATAGATTTCATAAATTCCATGCGATTTACGTATATTTTTGCAAATAAAGAGATATGTCATCGAGGTTTATATGTAATTAAGGTTTAACGCGCCGCCTAGCGGCAAAGAGAAAAATTATTAATTTCCAACTCACATATTTCGATTACTCAACTATTTTTCTCTTTTTTGCAAAAATATACGTAAATCGCATGAAATTTATGGGATCTATTAAGTATTAACAAAACATTGACACCATTACCAAAACTACGTGAAAAAGCCTCAAAAATTCAGCCGCGCATAACTCCGATTCAGAGTACTCAAAAAATAAAAGCAGAAATAACTTTTTTTCTTTCGTCAATACCAACAATATATCAAAATTTCAGATTTTTTAAAAATAGTCGATTTTTTTCGATGTACGTTTTCAAAATAATAGCCCTCGTTGTTTTTTTTTGTGTAATTTTCCAACCGAAGTATAATCTTAAACCAAAAGTTCGTATCGAAAAATTATAAGTTTAAAAATTCGAACAAATGTGTAATATTGAGATAACTTATGTCTTTTTAAAATAACTTGCGCTTTTTGTACATATAAAGTCGTATTATTCATTTTGTTTGTGTTCTGTTTCCGCCCAACTACGTAAATTTAAACATTTGCATTGTAAAAACGCAACATTCGTTGTAAAAATAAACCGTATACACAGTTTATGGCCATTGTCATATTTTATATATATACTTTCTTTGTTTTATTTGTAAAAGTGTGTTAGGCGTAGGCATTGGTTCGAAAAAAAATATTTAAAAATAAATTAAATTAATAAACGGTAATTAACTAATTTTAGTTTATATATTAATTTAAAACATTTTATTGTTACTTTTATTAAATACAAAATTAAACAAAAAATTTATTGTATTTTTATTTATTAGAAAAATTGTGTATGACCAATCCTTTCTTCAAACAACACTTTACTAATTACAGGTGGTCCAAAAACATTCGTATACTAGATGTTAAACAATAACACTGCCATTCGAATTACTTCTTTATATAAAACCGTAACCATTTTCAGCTGCCCGGTGCCCTTCATAGACTATCACTACTCTTTGATTGAGGTATTTCGTGGCAATATACTTCTTTTAGGGCATAAAAATCTATCAAAAAGGTTTTAAATTTACACAACTTGATTTATATTTACACAATTATTTGTGGTTTTGTGTGTATATTTAGCCAATTTGTTGCAGATTTCCATCAAAATATAGGTAAACATACATCGAATATGCCTTACAACTAATGTTTTTTTTATTCGCCTAAATATTAAAGTGTTACTTTATTACTGTGATTTGCGGCCTTAAAGTGTCACTTTTTAACTATTTATTTTGTTGTCATAGTTACGTCCAAAAAAGCAAAAAGCATTTGTATTTGTTTAAATTCTATGAAAAATAGAATTTTTTATCAAAGCAATCCTTAAATTCCAAAATTTCATTATCCAATTAAAATAGTTGTTATCATTTGTTGTCATAGTTATATAATAATTTGGAAAAAATAACAAATATTTTGTCAAAGGTTACCTGTTCCTCATATTTTTATTTTAAAATTTATGCAAATTTATAATTTTAAATTAGAATAAATAAATTTTTTTTAAATATTTTGCTTGCGGCGAATAAAAAATATTATATGATGCACGGACGTAAGCTATTTCGGACTTAATGTCCTTGTCCCTTAATGTCCAATCCACATCCGTCCTAGCATCATAATGTACTATTGTGTGATAATACATATTTTAAGTCAAATGGTGAACTATGACAAAATGTGTAAACTTTTTTATTTTACGAACTGTTGTAAATTACTTCGGTCTGAAAGACCTAGGTATTACATTCATGAGCCAAAAGTGAAATTCTTACCCCCACTTTTTGGCATTTCTCGACGTTTTAGGACCTACTGATTCTAAAAGAGCAAAAAAAAAAAGTATGTCTGTCTGCCGGCGGCCGGCCGTCATTACCTACGCTACAGGGAAAACCGCTGGAGGAATTTCAAAATTTTTTTTTTCTAAAAATAGGTTTACTCAAGGGACCGGTCCGAAAGGACGCTGTGTTCGATAACTGTACCGGAAGTGTGTCAAAAAAATCATTATGTGTGTCAAAAACAGCAAACTTTCATATTTTTGGCTTAAAAAACGTTCATTTTAAGTGATTACGAGTAGGAACATTGAGCTTGGAGAAATCTTGATAGTCGGGATTGGTATGTGAGATCAAAATCTAGATTATTGCATTATAAGTTTGTCAATAAAATGTTGTCAAGTGTGTCAAAAGAAAGATTTTTATTTATTTTTTTACCTAATTTTTTGGAAAAAAATAAAATTAATTGTTTGTTTGAAATGAAATTTTATTATTATTATTGAGGATTGTGGCATTATAAGTTTGTCAAAAAAATGTTGTCAAGTGTGTCAAAAGAAAGATTTTTATTTATTTTTATCCAAATTTTTGGAAAAAAATAAAATTGTTTGTTTGAAATGAAATTTTATTATTATTATTGAGGATTATGGCATTATAAGTTTGCCAAAAAAATGTTGTCAAGTGTGTCAAAAGAAAGATTTTTATTTATTTTTTACCCAATTTTTTGGAAAAAAATAAAATTGTTTGTTTGAAATGAAATTTTATTATTATTATTGAGAATTATGGCATTATAAGTTTGTCAAAAAAATGTTGTCAAGTGTGTCAAAAGAAAGGTTTTTATTTATTTTTTACCCAATTTTTTTAGACAAAAATTAAATTAATAGTTTGTATGTATGACATGATATTTTATTATTATTATAGAGTATTATGGCATTATAAGTTTGTCAGAAAAATGTTGTCAAGTGTGTCAAAAAATGATTTCATTTATTTGTTTAGCCAACTTTTTGGAAAAAAAATGTAGCTGTTTTTATGACGTAAATGTAATTGAAAATGAAATTGAACATGGAGATTTTTGAATTTGTTATAGTTTTTGAAATATTTTTGGAATTTCGGAAAAAGTTTTAATTTTTGATTTTGTAATAATTTTTGCAATATTTTTAGAATTTCGGGAAAAGTTTTAATTTTTGATTTTGTAAGAATTTTTTGGAATATTTTTGGAATTTTGAAAAAATTTTCAATTTTTGATTTTGTAATAGTTTTTGCATTTTTTTAGAATTTTGGAAAAAGTTTGAATTTTTAAGAATTTTTGGAATATTATTGGAATTTAGAAAAAGTTTAAATATTTTATTTCATTCTAATTTTTGGAATATTTTTGGAATTCTGAAAAAGTTTAATTTTATTTAATTTAACAATGTTTTTGGAATTTTGTTGAAATTTTGAAAAACTTTGATTTTATTTAATTTAACAATATTTTTGGAATTTTGATTATAATTTTCCGGCAACGTATTGATTGATGTTCCGTGTTAGTTTTGTAATAAATTATTAAACAGAGATAAAAAATACTTGTACTTTAACAAAGAGTTATGTTTGATATACATCGCTGCCCAAAACTAAAAACCATGTCCTCATAAAAGTTTTTTGCCGAAAACTATATCAAAATCCTTTATCCAGACCGAAGTCTTGATATCTCAGAGCTGTGAGATTTCAGCCCATTCATATTCTACCTTTATAGTAGAAGGCATTCAGTTGCCTCCTATTATAAGGGTAAATTTACAATATTTTTTTTAGAGTGTATGATAAAATTATGTGTAAATGATAGTAATTTCTAAAATACCAAGGGAAAGTATTTAAACAAAAGATGGTTTAACAATTGGTGATCCATAGCAAAACATTGAACTTCGGTAGTGAACCCGAGTCATCAATATACAAAGGACTAATATATACAAGGCATTTATCAAAAAGTTTATGCAAATTATTAAAGAATAGTAACAGCAAACTAAAAATTGGTTATGAAGCACACAACGATGTCAGCAAAATTTCTGGCATACTAAACAAGCTATGTAGAGACAACTGAACAACATGGGGTGGTATATGCATTTCCTTGTAGGAACTGTGATAGGGAATATATAGGACAGACAGGGCAAAAATTAGGATCACGTATCAAACAACATAAGTATGATGAAAAAACTGGAACCAAAAGTTCTGGAAAAACGGCTGCTCTCCAACATGTTATAGATGAGGGGCACACATTCGCATATGATAGTACCGAAATTCTCTCAAAAGAAGCTGATTGGAAAAAGAGACTAACACTGGAATCAATAAATATTCATCTGAGGAGAAATACATCAATTAATCTGAGGTCAGATATAGAAAGTTTGAACCCAGTATACGCACAAACTTTGAGCAATATAAAGAATTATTATTTAGCGTATGGTTTTATGACACATTAAAAAACAAAAATAAAATTTAAAATAGGTAGATTTTTCTATGAAATCTACCTAAAACAAAACATGAATACACATTAAATGAGCTTACAATCAATTTGTTTGTGCGTCTTTTAGTTAAAAAGTAAAATATTTGAGCATTGGGCACTACATTTGAACATTAAATGTTTACATCGAGTCTATCTATGCTACTACATAAATATATAGAAACAAACTAGGAACAAACGGGTTCATATGAACCCAAATCAGATCATATGAACTTAGAAAATACAAAAAAATTATTTTTGGTTTAATAATAATTAGGTCAATAATACGGTTCTTTATTTACATAGAAATGATTTCAATTTTAATATATAATATTTTGTGTCTCACTACCCATCATAGAAAAAATAATTTCCAAAAAGGACCGAAATATTTATAATAAAAAAGGAATTTATGATCTGAAGCTTGGTGTTTTATTTGTAGTAAAATTTACTACCAATAAAACCAGGGACGATAAGATAAGTATAATGACAACCTCACCTCGAAGTTAGTAGTTTATTATTCAAACAAAGAAGAGTTTACAAGTATAAACATACTTGACGGTGATTGCGACAACTACAGGTAAACATTTTCATGACAACAGAATGACATTTATTTAAAATATAAAGTCTAACATTACATATAATATACCCGTAGTTGAATAAAGTTATTAACTATTTCCATGAAATAAACTGCCTTCGGCCTTATATCATCCATTTTTTACTTCAAAATTGAAATATTAGAAATTAATTGAACTACATTTAATTTTCACATGAACATTAAGTGCGGTTGCCTCAACTACACCATTCTGTACTTGTTACGCTGTTAAATAAATTTCGGAGCTCAAATCGCCATACCCGCCCCCACGTCGAAGTTGAAACAACTGCATTTCAAATGAAAATAGAACATGTTTTTTTTTCAGTAAAAAACGATCAATACTTTAAAATCTTATCTAAGCTGTAAATTCTTAACTTTCCTAGTAAATTTTAAACTCAAACACAAAAAACAGTGTGAATGGATCTTTCGTATGGCTTTTACGGCATCAAAAATGCCTCTTAACTTATCGGTATACCAAATTTTGTATTCAAGTTTCAACATTAATAAAGTAAAATTCTGACAATACTTAATAGTTGTGATTAAAATTCACAATTCAAAACAACCTACTCATACACTGTTCTGATAATTAATTCTAAGCCACTGAGCGATGTGGACGTGTAAAACGTCTAATATAAACATTACAAAATATTATAATAAAGTCAAGAAAAATTTACCGCAGTCAGTCGTACTATATAATGTGATAATTTTTTTACTTTTATTTTTTTATAGCATGTCATTAGTTTTAATTTTATCTTCAAAGTTATCAATAGAATAGTACATTATGATGCTAGGACGTAAGGCTAAAGATTTTTGACGGATGTGGAGTTTGCAAATCGAGGCGCTAGCCGAGATTTGCACCCACATTAAGTCCAAAATAGCTTACGTCCGTGCAACATATACTATTTTTTATTCGCCGCAAGCAAAATATTTTAAGAAAAGTTGTTTATTCTAAATTAAAAATATGGAAGGGCTGAAATCTCACAGCACTGAGATATCAAGACTTCGGTCTGGGTTAAGGATTTTGATATAGTTTTCGGCAAAACACTTTTATGAGGACATGGTTTTTAGTTTTGGGCAGCGATGTATATCAAACATAACCCTTTGTTAAAGTACAAGTATTTTTTATCTCTGTTTAAAAATTTATTACAAAACTAACACGAAACATCAATACGTTGCCGGAAAATTATAATCAAAATTCCAAAAATATTTTTAAATTAAATAAAATCAAAGTTTTTCAAAATTCAAAAAATATTCCAAAAATTAGAATAAAATCAAATATTTAAACTTTTTTTAAATTCCAATAATATTTCAAAAATTCTTAAAAATTCAAACTTTTTCCAAAATTCTAAAAATATTGCAAAAATTATTTTAAAATTATTTTACAAAATCAAAACTAGAAATTTTTTTCAAAATTCCAAAAATTATAACAAAATCAAAAATTAAAAATTTTCAAAATTCTAAAAATATTCCAAAAATTCTTACAAAATCAAAAATTAAAACTTTTTCCGAAATTCTAAAAATATTGCAAAAATTATTACAAAATCAAAAATACAAACTTTTTCAAAATTCCAAACAAATTTCAAAAACTTTAACAAATTCAAAAATTTCCATGTCCAATTTCATTTTAAATTATATTTACGTCATAAAAACAGCTACATTTTTTTTCCCAAAAAATTCTCCAAATATTCTCAATAATAATAATAAAATTTCATTTTAAACCAACAATTTTATTTTTTTCCAAAAAAATTGGGTAAAAAAATATATAAAAATCTTTCTTTTGACACACTTGACAACATTTTTTTGACACACTTATAATGCCATAATTCTCAATAATAATAATAAAACTTCATTTCAAACAAACAATTAATTTTATTTTTTTTTCCAAAAAATTAGGTAAAAAAATAAATAAAAATCTTTCTTTTGACACACTTGACAACTTTTTCTTGACAAACTTATAATGCAATAATCTAGTTTTTGATCTCACCAATCCCGACCATCAAGATTTCCCCAAATTTAATGTTCCTACTCGTAATCACTTAAAATGAACGTTTTTAAGCCAAAAATATGAAAATTTGCTATTTTTGACACACATAATGATTTTTTTGACACACTTCCGGTACAGTTATCGAACACAGCGTCCTTTCGGACCTGTCCCTTGTGAATACCTATTTTTAGAAAAAAAATTTTTGAAATACCTCCAGCCGTTTCCCCTGCAGTGTAGGTAATGACGGCGGCCGGCCTACAGACAGACACACATTTTTTTTTTTGCTTTTTTAGAATCGTCGAGAAATGCCAAAAAAAGTGGGGGTAAGAATTTCACTTTGAGCTCATGAATGTAATACTTAGGTCTTTCAGACCGAAGTAATTATAAGTGTTCATAAATTTTAAAATAAAAATATGTGGAACAAGCAACCTTTGACAAAATATTTATTATTTTTTCCAAATTATTGTGTAGCTATGACAACAAATGATAACAACTATTTTAATTGGATAATGAAATTTTGAATTTGAGGGTTGCTTTGATGAAATATTTTATTTTTCGTAGAATTTAAACAAATACAAATGCTTTTTACTTTTTTGGACGTAGCTATGACAACAAAATAAATAGTTGAAAAGTGATACTTTAAAGCCGCAAATCACAGTAATAAAGTAACACTTTAATATTTAGACGAATAAAAACATATTTTATGCACAGAGTTGTATACGAAGTTCAATGCCGCTCCCTAATTTGCGGAAGCGGATTGTTTTTACCCCTTAGGGAGTAAAAAATAAAAAAAAATTTGACGTAAAATATCGTGTTATTATAGGGCTATTATTTTGAAAACGTACATTTTTTTGTTGATTTTTGAATTTTTGATTTTTAAAAAATCTGAAATTTTGATATTTTGTTGGCATTGACAAAAGGAAAAAAGTAATTTCTGCTTTTATTTTTTGTGTACTCTGAATCGGAGTTATGCGCGGTTGAATTTTGAGGCTTTTTCACGTAGTTTTTGGTAATGGTGGCAATGTTTTGTGAATAGGTGCCACAAATTTCATCCGACTTACGTATATTTTTGCAAGTAAAAAGGAAAATAATTGAATAATTGAAATAAGTAAGTTTAAAATTAATAACTTTTCTCTTTTCCGCTAGGCGGCGCGTAAAACCTTGGTTTACTTCAAAGCTCATATCTCAAAAAGTAGGCTTTTTTTTTTTTTGCTTTTCACAAATTTTAAAGTAAACATATGCAGCTATGAAATTGAGAAATAAAAAGTCAGCAATTCAATATGGATTTTTTCTTACGATTTTTTAAAGTTTGGTATATGAAAAATTCACATGTGTTTTTTTATTAAGTTAATAATCCTGTACTAAATGTGAATCTAATAAATTAAACATTTCATATTTTAACAACTGCAATAAATTTGAACCATTTTCTGTGCGGTTAAATGGTTAAAAACTTATTAAAAATTAATTTAAGTTAAGTGGTAAAATAAAGGAATTTAAATTATTAAAAGGGTCTGTAAAATGTTTATTCATTTTAAAAAATGTCTATTCAGCCCCTTTTTACTAATTAAAATCTCATTAGAGATTTACTAATTTTAACATTTAAAATTTCTAATGACGCCCACAAACGGTTTTTGACCAAATTATACTTGCATCCAATCAAAATATATTAAATTGTACCTACCTAATTTTGCCTGATTCTACCTATGTCAAAAATATTTCAAGGGTATATATATATATTGATTGGATTGCCTTATAATCAATTATATTCCAAAATATTTAGAAGACATAACGTTTAGAAAAGATAATAATAGAAATGCCTTTCAAATTGTGCTGTAACTTGTACGGTCTCAAAAATCATCAGCGGACATCAAAAAATGTGAAACTGGTCACACCAGCTGTTATTCAAAAAGCTGCGACCCTAAATTTTACTTTGCGTGATGACCAGTTTATATGTGAAACATGTCGCACTTATATCTATAAAAATAAGGTAAATTTAATTATTTTATTAAAATGAATAAAAATTCATATGCAACTAATATTTTCTATACAGCAGCTTTCATGTTCGGAAACTATCGATAGTGAAATTATTTCTATAAATCAGGATGTTGAAAATGTTCCAACGAACGAAAATATTCAAATACCTCCAGCATCTTTAGATCCATCACCAGTTTCGGTTGATACTATATCTCTACCAGGTCCTGAACTACTTAATGACATTTTAGAAGATATTAACAATGTTCTTGGAAGGTTAGCCGCATCTCCTATCAAACAAAAACATATTACAACAGGAAGTAATAAAAAAATTGCAAGTGTCACATCGGCAATAAGTCAAAGAATATTTCAAGTAGATTCAGTTAAAGTGTTATCACCAAAGGAGGAATGTGAATATACATCATGGCTTATGAACCTTAAAAAGGAATTCAAAGATGCCAGCTCTAAATCAAAACAAGTGTTTTTGTTGACAACTCTACCACGTAAATTTTGGTCAAATCAACGTATCCAGGATGAATTTAATGCATCAAGACGACTGGTAGAATTCGCCATGGATCTGTTGGAAACAGTAGGTCCTTACAGTTGGCCTCAAAGCAAACAAGTGCACAGTTTGTCACAAAATATAGTAAAACAAATTCAAACATACTTCTTATCAGAGGAAATTAGTAGAATAATGCCTGGCCTTAAAGATGTTGTTACTATTACAGAAGGATCGACAAAAATTAAGAAATCAAAGCGGTTGGTGTTATGGACCCTCACCGACATCTACGAAATGTTCTTGGAAGAAAACAAAGAACTCAAGGATTCCACTGTTTTTTACCGGATAACACTACACCCGATAAAATAATTGCCAAAATGTTTTCTTTTTCTGATGATCATAAATATTTCAATTTAAAGGCAAAAAAAAATATATAAATTAATTTTTTAATGTATTTATTTATAATATTGATTAAATTATAATGTTTATAGGAAAAATATTTTTTTAATGTTTTTTTCTAATGTTAGTGTTGGTGATGTTGAAATTATAACAAAATCTTCGATCATTGGGATCTCCAATTCTTATTCTGAATAAAAACCTGTTTCTCAATCAGAAATACACAAAAAATGGTTCAAATTTATTGCAGGTGTTAAAATATGAAATGTTTAATTTATTAGATCCACATTTAGTACAGGATTATTAACTTAATAAAAAAACACATGTGAATTTTTCATATACCAAACTTTAAAAAATCGTAAGAAAAAATCCATATTGAATTGCTGACTTTTTATTTCTCAATTTCATAGCTGCATATGTGTACTTTAAAATTTGTGAAAAACAAAAAAAAAAAGCCTACTTTTTGAGATATGAGCTTTGAAGTAAACCAAGGTTTTACGCGCCGCCTAGCGGAAAAGAGAAAAGTTATTAATTTTAAACTTACTTATTTCAATTATTCAATTATTTTCCTTTTTACTTGCAAAAATATACGTAAGTCGGATGAAATTTGTGGCACCTATTCACAAAACATTGCCACCATTACCAAAAACTACGTGAAAAAGCCTCAAAATTCAACCGCGCATAACTCCGATTCAGAGTACACAAAAAATAAAAGCAGAAATTACTTTTTTCCTTTCGTCAATACCAACAAAATATCAAAATTTCAGATTTTTAAAAAATAGTTGTTTTTTTTTCGATGTACGTTTTCAAAATAATAGCCCTATAATATTGCACGACCGAACACTACCAATGATAGATTTTAGGGTTCCATACTTTGAAAAAGTAAAAACGGTACCCTATTGGTGAGACTTCGGTGTCCATCCGAACTTCTACATAATCGATTTTCCCAAAAACTATAAGTGCTATCAACTTGAAATTTTTTACAGTTATATAATGTATTTGTCTACGCCTACTGACAACAAAAAAATTATGAATATTTGTTAATATCAAGATTTTATGGACATTGCTCCTTATCAATGTCCATAAAATATTGATATTAACAAATATTCATAATTAGTAAAACAAAAGTTTCTTTTAAGGAATCGAGTTTGGTTTAAAAAAATCAAAAAATCCAAATATTTCAAAAAGACGTTTCAATGAATTATCGACTGCTTAGTTTTTTAGTTATTTCCAAAAAAGTGTGTTTATTTTTTTGTCCCCCATCTTAACTTTGAATATTACAAAAGCAGAAAATTGAAAAAATTCAAGGTTGTAGGAATTATACAAAAATCCGTTTTTTTGTTTTGGTTGTTATAATTTCAAATGTCAAAATATATTTTTGGCCTTGACAAGTGGGGTGTCATATGAAAGGTGATTTTTTTGTAGTTCAAAATAATTTTTTTGTAATTTTCGAAAACACGGTTTTCGACTTATTTTTAAAAAGGTGTAAATTTGTTTCTGTCCCCCCCACCTCCACATTACAGGAGCGACAAATTGAAAAAATTCACGGTGATAGGTAATGTTGTAAAGATTGAACGAAAATTATAACGGTAAGCTCATAATTTCAAATGTTCCTTAGAGGGGGTTGAGAGAAGAAATTTCGAAAAAAATTATTTTATATACAAATGGGGTGTCATACGCAAGGTTATTTTGTTTCTAGTCTAAAACTGTTTTTTCCGAAATTTTCAAAGCCACAATTTTCTATTTAAAATCGGGTTTTTGTGAAGAACTTCACGTAGAATTTTGAATTCATTGGTGAGGATCAATTTTGTTACTTTGCAGCAAATGTATAATTTAGTAACTAATTCAATCTAACGAAATTTAGAAAATATTTTATAATATTAAGGTTCTAAAATAGTCTTAAATAGATTATGGTTAGTCGGATGAACTCGGCATAAAAAAAACATTATTCGGGCTAACCATTGCAATCTAGTAATCTTTATATGGTCCAAGAATTGTAATCGATGGTTATCGGTATACGCATTCCATTAAATTTCAATTATTTCGAGAAAAACTGTATTTATGTTTGACTAATAAACGAATTAAATTAAAAAAAGTCCAAGCGGCACGTATATCCGCTAGAAATAGGTAGATTTCGAGATCAGACAGTTTTGTGTACCAGTAGAATCTGATGTATCAGATTAGTTTAAACAAAACAAACTAATTTCAAACAGATATCAAACAAATTTTAAAAAGAAAATTAGCTACCTACAAGCAAAATTATATCTATCCAATTTTGCAACAAACAAATATCAAATCTACCACAGAACATGTGTGTGACAATTTATGACACAAACCTACTCTATATCATATGTCGTGCAATTACTGTAAAATATCAAAATAGTTTATTTCTAAGAAAAAAAAGATTAATTTCTTCTATTCAAATCTTTTATTTTTTTGACTGTTATAAGGTTGACATTGGCTGTTATAAGGTTTTTGGAAATTGTAGTTGGGGATTGTTGCAAACTTTTTTGTTGAAGCCAACAAGTCAAAAACTTCTAACTGCAGAGGTTTATATTTATAATAAACGGATTAAAATGTTTCCACAGATTCTAAATTTATGAAGATTTTAAAAATATTAGTATCCAAACGGCCGTTATAACGGATTAAAAAAAACACTTTTTTTTCTAGTATAAAACCTATAATTCCTTAACCATGTGTCAGATTTTTCTGATTTACAAACTTGTCCAAGATATTAATAAAACACACATTTTAAGAGAGGTTTTTTGATCTGGCTCTACAAATGCAACCGTGAGAGCGCCGGTTGATTTAAACGCATTTTGTGTTTAACAAGCTTTTTTGTTGGAGCCGCTCACTCAGAAACCTCCAACTGCAGAGGTCTTTTTTTTGAAAAAAACTGATTAAAAAGGTTTCAAAGATTCTAAATTTATGAAGTTTTTAAAAATATTAGAATCCAAACGGCCGTTATAACGGATTTAAAAAACAGAGTTTTTTTCTAGTATAAAGCTTCTAGTTTCTTAACCATGTGTTGGATGGAGCTGATTTACGAACTTGTCTAAGATATTAATAAAACGCACATTTTTAAAAAAGGTTTTTTGATCTGGCCTTATAAATGCGACCGTGAGAGTGCCAGTTGTTTCAAAAAAAAATTTTTTTTTGCAACCTTTTTTGTTGGAGCCGCTCACTTAGGAACCTCTAACTGCAGAGGTCTATTTTTTAAACAAATTGATAAAAAAGATTCCAAAGATTTTAAATTTGTTAAATTTTTTGAAATGTTACTGTCCAAACGGCCGTTATAACGGTTTTAAAAAATCAATTTTTTTCAGAAAAAAGCCTCTAGTTTCTTAACCACGTGTCGGATTTTGCTGATTCACGAACTTGTCCAAGATATAATATAACACACAAGTACAGAAAATTTTTTGATCTACCTCAACAAATGCGACCGTGAGAGTGCCGGTCGTTTTCGTTATATCTCATATCGTTTATATATATATATATATATATATATATATATATATATATATATATATATATATATATATATATATATATATATATATATATATATATATATATAAATATATATATATATATATATATATATATATATATATATATATATATTAAAAAAAATTTTATTGTTTATAGCCAATTATTGTTTATTTTATTTTATTTACCCAACGTTTCGAATAAATTTCTTATTCATTTTCAAGGGTTTTACTAAACAAAAAAATAAATCGAAATGAAAAACAAACATAATAAAATGACACATTTTTCAAGGTGATTTGATAAAAAATTTAAAAATGCAAATAGAAATGATGAAAAATTGAAATTAATTTTCTAAAATAATGTTGTCATATGATGATTCTAAATACATTGTGTCGTCTTGTTTATTTAAATTTCTACATTTTTTAATTTGGATCATTTCTAAAATACTTCTTTTACGGTAATTTGGTTCTTTCGAAATTATTTTAACATTATTCATATTTATGTGGTGATTTGTATTCTTAAGGTGATTAGATAAAGCACTTTTGTTTTGAATATTATTGGGTTTTCTAGCATCATAAACATGTTGGTTAATTCTTTTATACAGGTATTGTTTTGTTTGACCAATGTAATTTTCTCCGCAATCACATGAAACTTTATAAATAACATTTGTTTCAAAATCAATAGGGATACTGTCTTTTAACTTTGTAAATAATAAAAATTTTAAATTACGATGACTTCTACCAACCACTTTAACATTGTACTTAGCCATCATGTGTTTCGTTTGATTATACAACTTGTTTATGTAAGGGATTGATACAAATTTGTTTGTTTCTTCAATTGGTTGTGGTAGTTGATTGCCATGAGTATATTTATTGTGAGTTTTTTTAAAAACAAAATCTATTAATTTAATTGGATATTCGTTTAATTGTAATATATTTTTTAGTAATTTAAAATTTTCTTTATGGAATTTTGCATCTGATAGTTTTAAAATTTTTTCGGCAAGTAAACTAATTGTATTTTTTTTATATGATAACGGTAACCACGATTTAAAATTTAAATATCTTCCAGACCAATTACTTTTGTGGAACCAATCAAAATTTAAAGATCCATCAGCATTATGATGTATAGTAATATCAAGAAATGATATTTTATGATTATTCTCGGTTTCAATTGTGAATTTTATATGATTATCATAATTATTAAATTTCGTTAAAAAACTATCAACTTGATCACGGGGTATAGCTGTTATAATGTCATCAACATATCGATAAAAAAATGGAATTTCAAATTCAATACCTTTCAAGATTTCAGTTTCAATAAACTCCATAACTAAATTGGCTGCTGATGGACTAACAGGCGAGCCCATTGGAGATCCAAAAATTTGTTTATAGTAAATGTTGTTAAAGCTGAATTCACAATTATTCATCACCAATTTTATAGCTTCTATGAATTGTATTTGTGTAAGTTTTATGTTTGAATTCTTTTTGATATCTTTCCAACAATTTTTTATACATCGTATAACCATTTTTGTGTCAACATTCGTGAAAAGTGACACTACATCTAAAGAAATAAGCACATAATTTTCTGGTAAGATAATATCTTTAACTTTATTCTTAAATTCTTCAGAATTCTTTATTGAAGAGAATGAGTTACCAACAGTTTTATTTAATGTTGATGAAAGAAATGATGACAAATTGTATAAGGGAGTATTTAATGAGCTGACAATTGGTCTTAATGGTACATCCACCTTGTGTATTTTGGGTAATCCATAAATGCGTGCGTGGTACCCATTATAATTACGTAAAATTTTACCTAAATTAACATCAATCCGACCTTCGTTTTCCCATTTCATCACCATAACATTTAATTTTTTCTGAATTTGTAATGTTGTTGAACTCGGTATTATTTGATATGTTGTAGAATCTTGAAGAAGAGTCTCCATCTTTTGATTATAATCTGTTTTTTTGAGAATAACGGTCACATTTCCTTTATCTGCATTTGTTATTACAATATCAGGATTATCTTTGATAAACTTTTTTGTATCAATAACATTTTTTCTTAATTGAAGTTCTTCAGTTGTTAAAAACTGCCGATTGCTTGAATGTTGTTTGAAGTTTGTTAAAATATTGACAAAACGATTTCGAGCTTCAGTTTTTAAGGTTTCGTCTTCAAAATTAAATAAAACACTTTCAATATCACTTATCATGTTTTCATAAGGAATATCATTAATTGTTACAGGTGGACAAAATTTATCACCTAAACTTAAAATACTTTTCACATTTTGTGGAATGATAACCCCAGACAAATTTAACAACCATTTATCCATGTTAAAAACGGTATCTATTTGACTTTCATTAATTTCATTATTAAGAATGTTGTTAATTTTTTCAATTTGTTTATTTTTGATTTGATCAAAATATAAACTATAACTTGCTTCAACTTTATTGAAGTAACATGTTATAACATCTGAAGGGAGATTAAGATGAATCAAATTTGTAAGAGTGTTAATCTCTTCTTGAAGTTTTACTACATAAGCATGAACTTCTGTTATTTCTTGATTTATTATACCAAAAAGAAAACGATCATGAAGTTTTTTGAAGACAACAGAATTAATTTCGTTTAAATTTTTTAATAATCTATTTTTTGGAATAATTCTTTGAGAACGGCAACGTAATAAAAAATGCTTTTTGTTAATGGCTTTGGCTAAATTTAATTTTGTTTTCAATAATGTTTTCATTAATTTAACAATTTGTTCTCCGTATATTCTTTTTATTTTTTTGAAAAATGTTTGATGTGGACGACCCATTTTATAAACAGGGTAGATTTATATAATGTTTTTATTTGGCTTAATTGAATTAAAAAAAATTTTATTGTTTATAGCCAATTATTGTTTATTTTATTTTATTTACCCAACGTTTCGAATAAATTTCTTATTCATTTTCAAGGGTTTTACTAAACAAAAAAATAAATCGAAATGAAAAACAAACATAATAAAATGACACATTTTTCAAGGTGATTTGATAAAAAATTTAAAAATGCAAATAGAAATGATGAAAAATTGAAATTAATTTTCTAAAATAATGTTGTCATATGATGATTCTAAATACA
Organism: Diogma glabrata; assembly: GCA_963693315.1. Lineage (NCBI taxonomy): Eukaryota > Metazoa > Arthropoda > Insecta > Diptera > Cylindrotomidae > Diogma > Diogma glabrata. Next base: position 228,957,246 of record OY856188.1, on the reverse strand, counting down.
TTGTGTCGTCTTGTTTATTTAAATTTCTACATTTTTTAATTTGGATCATTTCTAAAATACTTCTTTTACGGTAATTTGGTTCTTTCGAAATTATTTTAACATTATTCATATTTATGTGGTGATTTGTATTCTTAAGGTGATTAGATAAAGCACTTTTGTTTTGAATATTATTGGGTTTTCTAGCATCATAAACATGTTGGTTAATTCTTTTATACAGGTATTGTTTTGTTTGACCAATGTAATTTTCTCCGCAATCACATGAAACTTTATAAATAACATTTGTTTCAAAATCAATAGGGATACTGTCTTTTAACTTTGTAAATAATAAAAATTTTAAATTACGATGACTTCTACCAACCACTTTACCACTTATACCGTAAAAGAAGTATTTTAGAAATGATCCAAATTAAAAAATGTAGAAATTTAAATAAACAAGACGACACAATGTATTTAGAATCATCATATGACAACATTATTTTAGAAAATTAATTTCAATTTTTCATCATTTCTATTTGCATTTTTAAATTTTTTATCAAATCACCTTGAAAAATGTGTCATTTTATTATGTTTGTTTTTCATTTCGATTTATTTTTTTGTTTAGTAAAACCCTTGAAAATGAATAAGAAATTTATTCGAAACGTTGGGTAAATAAAATAAAATAAACAATAATTGGCTATAAACAATAAAATTTTTTTTAATTCAATTAAGCCAAATAAAAACATTATATAAATCTACCCTGTTTATAAAATGGGTCGTCCACATCAAACATTTTTCAAAAAAATAAAAAGAATATACGGAGAACAAATTGTTAAATTAATGAAAACATTATTGAAAACAAAATTAAATTTAGCCAAAGCCATTAACAAAAAGCATTTTTTATTACGTTGCCGTTCTCAAAGAATTATTCCAAAAAATAGATTATTAAAAAATTTAAACGAAATTAATTCTGTTGTCTTCAAAAAACTTCATGATCGTTTTCTTTTTGGTATAATAAATCAAGAAATAACAGAAGTTCATGCTTATGTAGTAAAACTTCAAGAAGAGATTAACACTCTTACAAATTTGATTCATCTTAATCTCCCTTCAGATGTTATAACATGTTACTTCAATAAAGTTGAAGCAAGTTATAGTTTATATTTTGATCAAATCAAAAATAAACAAATTGAAAAAATTAACAACATTCTTAATAATGAAATTAATAAAAGTCAAATAGATACCGTTTTTAACATGGATAAATGGTTGTTAAATTTGTCTGGGGTTATCATTCCACAAAATGTGAAAAGTATTTTAAGTTTAGGTGATAAATTTTGTCCACCTGTAACAATTAATGATATTCCTTATGAAAACATGATAAGTGATATTGAAAGTGTTTTATTTAATTTTGAAGACGAAACCTTAAAAACTGAAGCTCGAAATCGTTTTGTCAATATTTTAACAAACTTCAAACAACATTCAAGCAATCGGCAGTTTTTAACAACTGAAGAACTTCAATTAAGAAAAAATGTTATTGATACAAAAAAGTTTATCAAAGATAATCCTGATATTGTAATAACAAATGCAGATAAAGGAAATGTGACCGTTATTCTCAAAAAAACAGATTATAATCAAAAGATGGAGACTCTTCTTCAAGATTCTACAACATATCAAATAATACCGAGTTCAACAACATTACAAATTCAGAAAAAATTAAATGTTATGGTGATGAAATGGGAAAACGAAGGTCGGATTGATGTTAATTTAGGTAAAATTTTACGTAATTATAATGGGTACCACGCACGCATTTATGGATTACCCAAAATACACAAGGTGGATGTACCATTAAGACCAATTGTCAGCTCATTAAATACTCCCTTATACAATTTGTCATCATTTCTTTCATCAACATTAAATAAAACTGTTGGTAACTCATTCTCTTCAATAAAGAATTCTGAAGAATTTAAGAATAAAGTTAAAGATATTATCTTACCAGAAAATTATGTGCTTATTTCTTTAGATGTAGTGTCACTTTTCACGAATGTTGACACAAAAATGGTTATACGATGTATAAAAAATTGTTGGAAAGATATCAAAAAGAATTCAAACATAAAACTTACACAAATACAATTCATAGAAGCTATAAAATTGGTGATGAATAATTGTGAATTCAGCTTTAACAACATTTACTATAAACAAATTTTTGGATCTCCAATGGGCTCGCCTGTTAGTCCATCAGCAGCCAATTTAGTTATGGAGTTTATTGAAACTGAAATCTTGAAAGGTATTGAATTTGAAATTCCATTTTTTTATCGATATGTTGATGACATTATAACAGCTATACCCCGTGATCAAGTTGATAGTTTTTTAACGAAATTTAATAATTATGATAATCATATAAAATTCACAATTGAAACCGAGAATAATCATAAAATATCATTTCTTGATATTACTATACATCATAATGCTGATGGATCTTTAAATTTTGATTGGTTCCACAAAAGTAATTGGTCTGGAAGATATTTAAATTTTAAATCGTGGTTACCGTTATCATATAAAAAAAATACAATTAGTTTACTTGCCGAAAAAATTTTAAAACTATCAGATGCAAAATTCCATAAAGAAAATTTTAAATTACTAAAAAATATATTACAATTAAACGAATATCCAATTAAATTAATAGATTTTGTTTTTAAAAAAACTCACAATAAATATACTCATGGCAATCAACTACCACAACCAATTGAAGAAACAAACAAATTTGTATCAATCCCTTACATAAACAAGTTGTATAATCAAACGAAACGCATGATGGCTAAGTACAATGTTAAAGTGGTTGGTAGAAGTCATCGTAATTTAAAATTTTTATTATTTACAAAGTTAAAAGACAGTATCCCTATTGATTTTGAAACAAATGTTATTTATAAAGTTTCATGTGATTGCGGAGAAAATTACATTGGTCAAACAAAACAATACCTGTATAAAAGAATTAACCAACATGTTTATGATGCTAGAAAACCCAATAATATTCAAAACAAAAGTGCTTTATCTAATCACCTTAAGAATACAAATCACCACATAAATATGAATAATGTTAAAATAATTTCGAAAGAACCAAATTACCGTAAAAGAAGTATTTTAGAAATGATCCAAATTAAAAAATGTAGAAATTTAAATAAACAAGACGACACAATGTATTTAGAATCATCATATGACAACATTATTTTAGAAAATTAATTTCAATTTTTCATCATTTCTATTTGCATTTTTAAATTTTTTATCAAATCACCTTGAAAAATGTGTCATTTTATTATGTTTGTTTTTCATTTCGATTTATTTTTTTGTTTAGTAAAACCCTTGAAAATGAATAAGAAATTTATTCGAAACGTTGGGTAAATAAAATAAAATAAACAATAATTGGCTATAAACAATAAAATTTTTTTTAATTCAATTAAGCCAAATAAAAACATTATATATATATATATATATATATATATATATATATATATATATATATATATATATATATATATATATATATATATATATATATATATATATATATAAATTTTTTTTTTTTGTTTTTTCGTCTCCGCTTTTCATATATAGTCGTTTGGCACAAAAATTTTTCCGAAATTCCGAGATGAAGCCCATTGCAATAGGTAGATTTTTATATGAAATCTACCTAAAATTTTGCCACCATAAGCAGTTATGGGTGAAATTCAACCCAACGGAAAACTATATTAGCTAATACTGTTTTTTCATATTATTATATACACGGAACCCTCGGTGAGCGAGTTATATTCGCACTTTTAGGTAGATTTCATATAAAAATCTACCTATTGCAATGGGCTTCATCTCGGAATTTCGGAAAATTTTTTGTGCCAAACGACTTTATATGATAAGCGGAGACAAAAAAACAAAAAAAAAAAAAATTTATATATATATATATATATATATATATATATATATATATATATATATATATATATATATATATATATATATATATATATATATATATATATATATATATATATATATATATATATATATATATATATATATATATATATATATATATATATATGTATATATAAACGATATGAGATATAACGAAAACGACCGGCACTCTCACGGTCGCATTTGTTGAGATAGATCAAAAAATTTTTCTGTACTTGTGTGTTTTAATAATATCTTGGACAAGTTCGTGAATCAGCAAAATCCGACACGTGGTTAAGAAACTAGAGGCTTTTTTCTGAAAAAAATTGATTTTTTAAAACCGTTATAACGGCCGTTTGGATACTAATATTTGAAAAAATTTAACAAATTTAGAATTTTTGGAATCTTTTTTATCAATTTGTTGTAAAACTAGACCTCTGCAGTTAGAGGTTCCTGAGTGAGCGGCTCCAACAAAAAAGTTTGCAAAAAAAAATTTTTTTTTGAAACAACCGGCACTCTCACGGTCGCATTTATAAGGCCAGATCAAAAAACCTTTTCTAAAAATGTGCGTTTTGTTAATATCTTGGACAAGTTCGTAAATCAGCCCAATTCAACACATGGTTAAGAAACTAGAGGCTTTATACAAGAAAAAAACTCTGTTTTTTTGATCCGTTATAACGGCCGTTTGGATTCTAATATTTTTAAAAACTTCATAAATTTAGAATCTTTGAAACCTTTTTAATCAGTTTTTTTCAAAAAAAAGACCTCTGCAGTTGGAGGTTTCTGAGTGAACGGCTCCAACAAAAAAGCTTGTTAAACACAAAATGCGTTTGAATCAACCGGCGCTCTCACGGTTGCATTTGTGGAGCCAGATCAAAAAACCTCTCTTAAAATGTGTGTTTTATTAATATCTTGGACAAGTTCGTAAATCAGAAAAATCTGACGCATGGTTAAGGAACTATAGGCTTTATACTAGAAAAAAAAGTGTTTTTTTTAATCCGTTATAACGGCCGTTTGGATACTAATATTTTTAAAATCTTCATAAATTTAGAATCTGTGGAAACATTTTAATCTGTTTCTTATAAATATAAACCTCTGCAGTTAGAGGTTTTTGACTTGTTGGCTTCAACAAAAAAGTTTGCAACAATCCCCAACTACAATTTCCAAAAACCTTATAACAGTCAATATCAACCTTATAACAGTCAAAAAATAAAAGATTTGAATAGAAGAAATTAATTTTTTTTTCTTAGAAATAAACTATTTTGATATTTTGCAGTAATTGCACGACATATGATATAGAGCAGGTTTGTGTCATATATTATCACACACATGTTCTGTGGTAGATTTGATATTTGTTTGTTGCAAAATTGGATAGATATAATTTTGCTTGTAGGTAGCTAATTTTCTTTTTAAAATTTGTTCGATATCTGTTTGAAATTAGTTTGTTTTGTTTAAACTAATCTGATACATCAGATTCTACTGGCACACAAAACTGTGTGCCGCTTGGACTTTTTTTTATGGTAACAGAAATATTTACGATAAATTCAAACATATTTGTATAAAAACCACCTACTAAGATGAACATTAAAAATTATAATTTTCGTGTTCTTAAAATGGTTAGATTTAGTTTTTAATGTCATAATTAAAAAAAATAGTATATACACCGCGGGAGAGAGCATGTCATCTTCATCAGTGATATGTAACTCTCAATCTTCGCCCGCGTGCTCCAAACAGATCTCGGGAGAAAAACATGCACTAATTTCCCTTGGAGAAATTTAGCAAACCGTACGCCTATTCCGGCATTTCTCTGTGAATTGGGAATTGTTTTCACAATGTACCGCAAATAGGGCTACTGAAGAAAATTTAGCAAACTGGGGAAAATTTAGCAAAACTCCACCGCCTAGCTCTCAAAATTGAGAGAAAACGTCCTTATAATCACCATTTCTTGTTTGTATGACAATGCAAGCAATAAGAAAGGCAAATATAAACTGGAGAAAAAGTCGAACTTAAGATATCAATAACAAAGGTAAGGTAGGTGGACACAACATCAATTTCGTAATAGGAGATAATAGAGCTTACCAATCGAGTGAATTTTGTTATTTACGGTTTGTAGTCAAACGTTAGAAGTAATAAAAAATTAAATCGGTACATATTTGTTTGTGTCTAAATTTTCGATGCTGGTTATGTATTTTTTAAATGTCAAAATAATGATGTTTTTGTTCTTTTTGGTTTTATTTTTGATGATTTACTGAATATCAGACCTACAATCAATTTACTCAGCAAATCACGCGATTGGAAAACGACTACTTATGTAGTGTTAAAAATACTTTTTTAGTATTAGCTCCGAAAAATGATTACTTTTAGAACTGTTTAGAGTCCGCAAAATTGTATTTTAGCGGCCTAGTACTTAAAGTCGTTATAACAACACTCTAGCGGATTCAAAATTTGTTTTAATTTTATATTATAATTATTTTCAAATTATAATCACAATTGCTTTGATAAGTTTTGTTCAAAAATCAAATTTTTAGGTATGCAAGAATACAAATTGAGCAATAAATTAGAAAAAAAAATCCTAAGAGCTAATACAAAAATACGTTGTATGCAACACGTACGCAAATGGCTTTAGCAGACTCATCTTCATATTACAGACCCGGCTAGCGCCTCGTCCGGAAACATTACGATTCGTCCGCTAAAACCATATTTTGCGTACTTGTTACATAAACTACTATTAAAAGTCAGAATTATTTCACTAAATTAAATAATGTATAAAAGATTTTTGCTGCACCAACAAATCGATGGTGGAAGACCCAAAAATATTTAAAAATTAATCAGAATTCAGAAGGCGATGGCATTGAAAGTATAAAAGTCGTGAAATACCAGATTAATGGAATTAATCTTGCGCCAAATTAACTTAATAATACAGTATCTGCACAAGGCCCCCAAAAGAGACAGTACGGCGCTGGTTGCAATGCAAATCGAGCACTTGGGTAAAATTGTACGTTACCCTAAAATAGATGAAAAATCCCGAAAAAAACACCGAATAAATTTAAGTTCTGTCTAAAATTCTGTTTCCTAAACCTTATGTTTATCTCTATAACCTATAGCTATGAAGAGATACTGATAAAAGTATGGTACATAATCTGGGTCAACACATAAAATGGTTCAGTCGAAATAAAAACAATAATCTTTTACGATATTGGGAAAAAAGAAGTGAAGGCCTCCAAACCACACAGTTTGATTAAATGGTTTGGCTTCTCAAGAAGGACGGGTCTACGCCCCAGAAGTACTCGGAATCCAATTCCGACCAAGGACCATCACAACAATTTCGACGAAAGGTGCAAATTCGTCGCTCCATTTGTTGGGGTAGGAAGCAGCTGTCACGGACCTCTCTGCTTCAAATACTCCTCGTCATGGCTGGTATAGAAAGAAATCCGGGACCAACTAAAACATGGCATTGTTCAATATGTAAAAACATTTTAAGGGCAAACATAACATCTATAAAGTGCAACACCTGTAAAGAATGGTGTCACCTCAAGAACTGCTCAGGTTTAGTCACACATAAACATTGGATCAAACATTACATAGCGCCATGTTGTCAATTATCAGGCCAACAAACCAACGCGAGGCAAAACACAATGGGAATGAACACGCATCCGAAAACTCCTAGTGATGTCAAAATTATGCAATTGAATTGCAACGGTCTCACCAACAAGATAGATGATATTATAAATTATATGTGCAATAACAATATTCTAGTCACGGTTCTTCAAGAAACCAAATTAAATGTTAGATCTAAACTTAGTGATAATTACTGTGATTACAAAATTATAAGGCTGGATAGAGGGAAGAATAAAGGTGGTGGCCTTGCCTTTATAATTCACAAAACCGTTATCTACTGTACAACCATATTACCTACAGTACCGGGAACTGATAAACACCTAGAACAACTGGGTATTATAATAAAATCCGGCAACACGAAGATAGCTCTAGTCAATATGTATATTCCACAAGTAAGCAGCTGTGATACCGGTTATGAACCGTCCATAGAACATTTATTTTATACAAAAGACTGTCTGATTCTCGGCGATGTGAACGCTCATCATGATCTTTGGCACTCGCCTCTAAACACCGACTCACGAGGTGAAAACATTGCTGATCAAATTGACGGCTCCAATTTTAGAGTCCTCAACGAACCACATCCAACAAGGGTTACAAATAACTCGTATTCTTCTCCAGATGTTTCCCTTGCCAGCATGTCACTAATGCCAATTGCAAAATGGAGAACTGACATTGCATTGGGATCAGATCACGTGCCGATCATAATCAACTTAAGCCGTTCCATCAACATAATAAAATCTGAGAAGAAGACTTATACTAATTTTAACAAAGCAGACTGGGAAAATTTTACTAATTTTACTGAAATTCAGTAAACAATTTTTACCACTTGACGCCCTCTCTGGGGAAAGAAATTTTAGAAAACATTTTAATACAGCCAGATCTCGCTACATTCCATCCGGCAAAATACAAAAGGTGAAACCAAACTTCCCACAGGAAGCTTGTGTACTCTCGATCCAAAGAGACGACATCCGCAAAGCAGATCTAGCTGATACTAGAATTCCAGACCTTAATAAGAAAATCAATAAGTTAGTTGCAGAACACAAACGTGATAAATGGAGAAAACTAGTGAGCGATTCAAATTTTGGCACAAGTAAAAGTCTCTGGAAGGTCATAAAAGGCTTAACCCATCCTCGACAACCAGGTAACAATTGCATGATCTCCTTCGATGATATCCCAACTGAAAACCACAGAAAATGCGCAACAAAATTCAACACACAGTTTACAGAAAAGCCACGTAAACATGAAAAGCAATCTAGGTCAGTATTGAGACATCTGCGCAAACTCAATACTGAACATTTAGAGGAAATCATATTTTCGGAAGAAGAGGTTGATAATGCCATAAAGAAGATTAAGCCATCAAAAGCTATTGGACCCGACAGGGATCTCAGCCATCATGCTGGAACATATTGGACCTAAAGGACTGAATTATCTCACTACCCCACTCAACACATCGCTAAATACGCTACAAATACCAAATATCTGGAAAACGGCAAGAATAAGCTCCATCTTGAAGCGTGAAGAAAACCTGAAGAAAAGGAAGAATCCTACAGACCGATCTACATCCTCTCATCGGTCGCAAAACTGATTGAAGCGCTTCTATTACCTCGGTTAACCGGATCCTTGAATTTGGCGGCACACCAACATGGCTTGAGGACAGCGCATAGTACAGCCACCGCTCTCCACAAAATACAAAATCAGATCAGTGATGGTCTGAACCAAAAACAACCCTGTGCTAGAACAATTTTAGTTGCACTCGACCTATCAAAAGCGTTCGACACAGTGTCGCACGTCGCACTATTAGATGACATCCTAAAGACCAATTTGCCGGGTCTTATAAAGCGCTGGCTGTGCAACTATCTTAGAGGTCGCCAAACATACGTCGAGTTTTGGAACTGTAAGTCTAAGATGAGAGTACTACGACAAGGAGTTCCACAAGGCGGAGTTCTATCACCTTCATTGTTTAATCTCTACTTAAGCAGCATACCTGCCCCGCCGGAAGGAATAGCCATATGCAGACGATTGCACATTGCTTGCAACAGGTAACAACCTAGAACAACTCACCAACATCCTAAACACCTACCTTAACATCCTTAATGAGTGGTTTAAAACAAGGAAATTGAAGCTTTCCACAGAAAAATCCACTTCTACACTATTCACCACATGGACGAAGGAGGTAAACACAACACTAAGCAGCTGCATTGACAATATACTTATTCCTACAGTAAAAAATCTGAGATTGTTGGGGGTAACATTCGACCCACTGCTTAAATTTAATGCTCATGCACAACAAGTGAGCTCCAGACTTAAGAACAGGAATAATGCATTGAAAGCACTTGCGGGTAGTTCATGGGGCAAGGATAAAAATACAATAATCACAACGTATAAAACATTAGGTCGGCCTATTATAAACTATGCGGCACCCATATGGACACCCCAAGTTGCGGACACGCACTGGGAGAAGCTACAAACAACACAAAACGCTGCCCTGCGAACTGTGACCGGATGTCATCTGATGTTGCATCGATATCACCTGCACGAGGAATGTAACATACTTCCAGTCCGTAAACATAATGAGATGCTAACTAAACAATATCTATTGGCCTGTCATAAAGAGCGGCATCCCTGTAATGATATGATATCGAAAATTGAACCACCAAGAGACATAAGGAAGACAGCAAGATGCTTTCTGCATGAGGTGAGAGACCATCAAGTAACAGGTAACATCGATGAGGTTACTTACAGAACAAGCTTAAAAGCACTTCATACAAAAGCTGTTGAGGACGCTCTAAGGAACTACGCGCCAAATAGAGTTCTAAATAAAAAGCCACCAAAAGTCGCTGCTGAAGAAGCTCAATTGCCCCGTAGCACCAGATCCATCCTAGCTCAACTAAGATCCGGTTGGTCTCGCATCCTAAACAACTACATGTGTAGAATTGATCCTGAAATTGTTGACAAGTGTCCTGCATGTAAGGGCACGCCGCATGATGCAGACCACCTATTCAGATGTCCTAAAAATGCAACTAGCCTGACGAAGGAAGATTTATGGTACTTCCCAAAAGCAGTAGCAGAGTTCCTGAACCTGGACATGGAGCCGGAGGATTAGCACTTAAACCGTCGCTACAACAAAAACATTAAATGGTTTGCATTAAACCTCAAATCAATCCATGATAGATTGTTGAGTTAAATTACGACTCAAATTCAACTGATGAGTCCAATTTTCTCTTATATGTGTTTTGGAGTGGAATTCGAATCATCCTCATCAGAACCTTGATTCCCGATTCGTACTACGCCACCGAGGCGATGGTATATCGAAGTTGAAGTTTCATCATTATTATTTACTGGTTTTTATACTCCAACTATGTTAATGCTCATAAGTGCTCACAAAAAAATCCCTAACATATCAAAACCTATTCTAAATTCACGTCCAGTGAAGGTCAAGCAAAATCAAATTAAGGGATTTCACTCAGGGATTGAGTCGTGAATTGAGTCTTTGCCTTGGTATTTTCATTACGCCAAAATCCGACCAAGCGATTCATAACCAACATCTAACGAATTATCCAGAAATGAATGTCCACTGTATTGAGCTTTAACGAATCAAACATAATCGTTCGCTGTTCCATGTCGAATGATTAACGTTAAATTTTAGAAATATCTTAAAGAAATATATCCACAAACTTTTGGAGCTTGGAAAATAGCCAAAACCAGATACAAATGTACGTGTTAACAATATAAAGCTTTGGTCAAATTGATTTCTGTTCCACCTGTATCAGAATGCACCAACGGTTTGTACGGTATGTGTTAAATGTCCAGATAAAAATAACGTTCGTATGTTCATTTTAAAAAGATCTACTTAACTGAACAAACGCCTTACTAAATTTACAAGCAGAAATACAAAAACCAAAATAAATCTTGCAATTTCTATTCATTTCCACATTCAACGAGTTGAAACAACGACTTCCAACACTTAGATAATTTTAATTCCATTCAGGATTGCTTTTTGGTAGGCGGAACCTACCGTTCTGAGTCATCCAACGGATTGCGTTAGACTTTTTAAATTATCAAAATAGACTTACATTTTGGGATGCAGGCATAAAACATTTAAAAACAGAATATCGTCTGCATATCAATTAAATTATGTAATAAGTTTAGTTCTCAGCAATAATATCACTTAAGGGGCTTTTATAAAGCTAAATTTGACTACAGTTGCTCATTCTATACAAAGGAAGTTTTTAAGTTATAAGTTTAAAATTCCTAAAAATATGAAAATTCATTTTTAATTCAATTATATATGCGGCTTACCTGTGATAGAAGTTGTTTCAGTAATTTTAGCCTTCTTTCCAAACAGTCTTGCCAAAAATACTGTATACACACATCTTATAAAATAATTAACATCCCAAATTATGTATAAAATTAGTAATCCTATTATCGACAGGCAAACCATTTTTCAACTTCTGGAATACAAATTTAAAAGAAAATTTAAAATTCCAAACAAAAAAAATTTAATTATTCTGCATAAAAATAATTAAAAACACTTAAGGTAGGGGTCATGCTTTGCATTTACCTGAAATTAATTCATTAGTTCACAGTATTATAATTTTTATTTACACTGGAGCTTAAAACATAATTTTCTAATTTAATTCGCTACTCCATTGTACATACAAAATCCTTAACTCATGATTCAATCTTTAATCTAAATCTTGATTTCAGATAGATTATACATAGGTTTGAAAATATTTTTAATTTGGACAAAATAGTATTTATTTCGTAAGTGTGGGAATAAATTTAGATGATGTGGTTTTCCATTGTTTTGAAATTCGAATGCAATGTCATCAAAATTGATTCATGAACGAACGCTGTAGTGTGAGAACAGATAAAAAAAAAAGGAAAGTATAAGCAGGTATTTTAGAGCACCGTCACTTTGTTTAATACACCGAAAAGTTAGCTCATTTCTGCTCGGGTTGACTGAAATGTTTATCAAAATTTCGTCAAAATAGATTCATAGCTTTTTGGTGTATATGATGCAAAAACTTTAAAAAAATATATGCACTGGAACCGACAAACCGAAAATTGGAATTTAGAATTACAAAACCCCGTACTAAAAACTTATGAATCGAGTTTTAATCATATCGAACGACAGGAACTAAACAGTCGTATTGCTGTTTTGTATATGAAAAGTAAACCACTAACCCATATGAGCCAAAACATTTATTTAAAAAAAAGAACATCTGTTTATCATAAAATTCTAACACTTCCAATTTGCGACAAACAACACAAATTACGAAATAAAGCTTTGTGCCATCCTCTACACAAAATAAAATTCAACAGTCAAATCAATAAAATAACAAATAACGGAAACTTAAAGATAATATAATAAATAACATTAATAATAAATAAAAGAAGAAGCTTACCTTTCTCTTGTATTTATTATATGTGTTCCCGGACACGAGTTCAAGTTCGAACTGAGAATGTTTCAATAAAATAATAAAATAAAATAAAAATATTTGATGGTAAAAAAATGTTAATGTAAATGTAAAATTTACTTTATATAAAATCAATTTTCTTTTATAAAAATATTACTAAAATATTGTTTCTAGTTACAGTTGCTCTCCTTCGTATTTTGTTCCCATACACACATTTATGTTAAAAGAAATCGGTCAGCCGTATACAAATTAAAATAAAATGTTGCCTATCAACATAAAAAGGAATAATATAATTTTAAGTTTACCTGTTACCAGTAAAACAAGTGTCGAATAACAATTGTCTGAATGATCTTTTGAGCTTTTTTGTGCCGCTCTCTTAACACAATTTTAACACAAAAGTGCAATTTAATATATCGACATTTCATGTGCATGAGTTTTGTTTTCTTATGCTTGAATGAAATCCAATACTCGTATAAGATAAAAAGTTAGCCGCATATTTAGAAAAGTGGAATTTTTTCGATTATATAAACATATATATATATATATATATATATATATATATATATATATATATATATATATATATATATATATATATATATATATATATATATATATATATATATATATATATATATATATATATGTACATATAATCAAAAAATTGCACTTTTTCAGCTATTTTATATATATATATATATATATATATATATATATATATATATATATATATATATATATATATATATATATATATATATATATATATATATATATATATATATATATATATATATATATATATATATATATATGTACATATATAAAATAATTGCATTTATAAGCAACAAATGTTATGATTTTGTTATGAAAGATTCATGAATTAGTTTTTATTGTTTCATGAATTCATGAATTATTTTTAAATGTTTGTTTTTCACTCAGGCTTATAAACTGTTTTGATAAGATTGGATATTATATAATATATGTTATGTGTAATACAGTAGAAACCGAAATTCATTCAAAATAATTACAAGTGCAATTAATACCTTACCCTTGGTTCTCAAACTTTTTGAAGTCGGGGAACACTAAACTCTGATATATTTTTAGGCGGAACATCTACAATACAGCATACACTTTACAACAGGTGGCGAGGGTGGCTAACATTTTTGAAACCAAAAGTGCAATAAAAAACAGAATAATGTTTGCCAAAACACTCCATTATTTACTACGTTTTCTTGCTTAGTTCAAAACGATGAAAACCAAATTCGAATTGAATTCAACATGAAAACATCAACAATTACAGTTTTGAATACTATTTATTTTTAAATACGATCTCGCTTTTTTTTTGGGATCGTATCGGTATCCAAATATTCGAAAATACATGAAAACGGAAAACTGGATCGTGTTTTCGTAAAATCGTAAAATTTTTATGTTTGTTTTTAATTACAAAACAACTAATTTCACATTGATTTATAAAATGTTTATTTCATTAACTTTATTTAAAAGAAAAATACAATATCAAGCATTAAAAAATAAAATATTGAACACAATTAATGAAACACAATTAAACGCTTTTTGACAGTTTTTCAACACAGTTTTAAAAACGTTTTCAACCCGTTTTCAATCCAATCATGAAAACACTTTACAGTTTGAAAACGGGATGAGGATTCAATTCTTTTTCGATCTGCATGAAAACGTAGTAATTATAAAGCAAAAAGGAAACGGAATCGTGTCGCAGCGTGTGATTGGCTTCTAAGTGCTACTTTTAGAAAATAATATGTATATAAATAAAATATGTACCGATATCGATTGATGCAAATATATTTATTGAAACCACAATTAAAATTACAATACTTTTAAAAAAATCTCAAACTTAATGCGATCCATGAGCTTGACGATCTTTGCAGATCTCAGCGATATCGGGGCGAATAAATGATAACGCCACATGCATTTCTTCTTCTAAATTCCGTAGTCTCTCACGTTTGCTTGTCTTTATATTAATCATAGTTGAAAATCCTGCTTCGCAAAGTTATGTCGTGGAAAATAACAATAATATGTTCAAGGATTTTTTGCTTATACTCGGGTATTATTCATCTTTAACAGAGATCCAAAAATTTTCAGGAGTGGTTTCATGGAACTTTAATTTTAATCCACGATCTGAAGAAAGCGACGTCAATTCTTCTTCTTCATTTAAAGTAAAACTAGAAAATTCGGAAGAAGTAAACGTGTTTCTTATCCAATCATTTGTTCATATCGTGTGAAACAAAAACTTCATACATTTTTTTTTATTTATGTGTAAAAGAAAAAGGAGAATTTTAATAACTGCAATAATATTTTATGTTTTCAAGAAGTAGTTTTAACCCGAAAGATATTTTTATTCATAAAAAGCCGAGAAACGTGTACGCGTACGTGTAAATTTTACATTGAATTGATTTTTATTTTCAAACAATTTTTAATTGAATTGATTGTACATTTGATTTTTTCGCGGAACAGTGGAAAGTGCATCGCGGAACACCAGTGTTCCGCGGAACACGCTTTGAGAACCACTGCCTTACATTGCAAAAAAGGTAATCAAGTTTGATTTTTGTATTTAAATCAAGTTATTAACATATTGTAAATAACTAATATTTTGCTTGAAAACAACAACTCAATGTTATTTGAAGCAAGCAACACAGAAACCCTGTAATTTGGCAATTACAAACTGTAATTTGGTAAATTTTAATTCTATATGTTATAAAATTTTTCTGAATCAAATTTTATGACTGTGACCACGGAGCACTCGGTTTCAGGGTGGTCTAAGCTTACCCCCGTTTTTGAGTGTGCAACAAACGCGGACGGTTTAGTTATAGAAACGGTATTTGAGTAAATGTGCGACGAACACAAGCGGAAAAACGATTATAGGGGCGGCCGTATTTGAGTAATTATATCTTAAGTATGCTACAGACCTACAATCAAATTGCACAAAAAATCGAAAACCAAAATAAACGAAATGATTTTTGCACTAAATTTTATTTCTTTTATTTTCGTTTTAGGTTTTTTGTGCAATTTGATTGTAGGTCTGTAGCATACTTAATACGAATACAACTAAATCTATTTTCATCAAACTTGATGAGAGAAATTAAAAATAAACTTTTTAAAAAAAATAGAACCGCCTTTAGAAAAAACAAAAGAGGCACAAAAAGTGAAAAATAACTCAATTATGGCTGTTAGAGACAAAAAATACATTACATTTTGATTAATTTAATTTAATTATGCCTTACTATAGACAAAAAAATTACGCTTTTAAACAAAGTTATATATAAAAATTGTTACTTTTTATTTTAATTAGTATAGTTATTATAGTTGTTATAATAGTTATTATATTTTAAAAGTAATTTGTAGTACAAAACTGTTGGAAATCGATGCCAAGCCCGAGACATATTAGTCGGTTTTTCGTCAATGTGGCACCGACTTCGAACAGTTTTGTACTACAAATAACTTTTAAAATAGAATAACTATTATAACAACTATAATAACTATAATAATTATAATAAAAAGTAACTATTTTAATATAATAACTTTGTATAAAAGCGTAATTTTTTTGTCCATAGTAAGGTATAATTAAATTAAACAATCAAAATGTAACGTATTTTGTCTCTAAAAGCCACAATTGAGTTATTTGTCACTTTTTTGTTTTTTATGAAGTCGGTTCAATTTTTTTTATAAATTTTATTTATTTTTTCATTTTTAGTGTATAGTAGTCATAAAGCAAATGTCGGCTAGAAAGCGTTTTTAAAGTAATAACTTCCAATACCGGAAAAACTTTCATCAGTGACAATCTATTAATTATGGTTTTGTGTTTTTATTTTTCAAAAACGGCATATTTTCTGTCATAGAAAATTATTTACGACCACCTCGACATGTATAGCAATATAATACAAACCATCCAAACAGATCAATATGTTTTGACGAAATCAGGGAAAATACATAAAAATACGGTTTTTTCCAATTTTCTGAATAACAGTATTTTTGACGTAGTTAAAAAAATGGGACCCTCTCGCAATCAACCTAAATAGAATACAATTTAAACCATCCAAATCGAATGAGCGTTCGTTTTTGAGTAATCGGTGAACAAACATAAAAAAAAATCACACAAGTGCGATTAAAATTCGCTCGCCAAGGGTTCCGTGAATGTAAAAGAACACAATATAAAAGATAATTTACAAAAAGTTGTGTTGTAGACATTTTCGATTGCCAGACCAAAGACGCATAGCAAAATAAATGTTTAATCGTAAATGTCAATAGTAAATTACAATCACATCTACATTGATCAAAATGACAATAAATGTTGCTTCATATTAAATCTTATCCATAGCTGTTTATGGTAACTCAAGAAAGATTCAATTACACCAGCTTGTAAATGGTTTATTTTTGATCATTTTTTCGGTCAATTAAGTGTCGAAATTTAGGGGGGTCGTGGAGAGGCTAGATACCAAAAATATTTTTTTACAATAACCTAAAATCTGTGCATTGCAAAATTCTAAAAAAAATTGTAATATTTGTTACGGGAGTTTTTAGGTGAATTTATGAATTATGAAAACATTGAAAAGGTTAATTCTTGATTATTATATTTTACCTCAATTGTTATTTGTTAACATTAATCAAATTTTCGACGAAGATGTTCGTCATTTTCAAGATATTATGTACTAAAAGAATATAAATATTATGTATTAGGTTACTGTAAGGTTAGCAAACCCTGGTTCATTATCTTACTTTTATATAACTGGTTTGGTTACAAATATTATAATTATACTGTAATGAAATATTGTATTGAAATAAAACATTATTATTATTTGAGCTACGGAATAGCTTGTATGTTTATTTATAACATATTGGCGACGAAAAATAATTTTAAAAATTTATTTAATTAAGATTCTACAAATCATTTCTTATAAATTTGGATGCAGGTAAGTATGAATTAATTAAATTAAATTTAACTTAAATAGTTGGTTTATTTGAGTTATAACGTTATTCATATTACCGAGACTCTATCGGTTACTGTAATTGTGTAGTGTGGTTAATAAAAGAAATAAATTTTTAGTAGTGTGTATTAAAGTTAAGCGCGTGCAAAATATGACAACCTTCGAGAAATTTGACATAACGGTTGAGGATTTCGAGTCATATTATGATCGGTTTTGCTGTTTTTTTGAAGCAAATAAATATGCAGAGCCAAACAAATTAAACATGTTCTTAGCGAGTTTAGGAGCAATTCATTTTCAAAAGTTAGTTAACTTGTTGGCTCCCATTAAACCGGCTAACTCAACTATTGTAAAATGTGTTGATGTGTTAAAAACTCATTTTAGTCCAACTAAACTAAAAAGAATTGAGAGATATAAATTCAATCAAAGGTGCCAAGGTTCACAAGAAAGTATAGCGGATTTTTTGGAAGCCTTAAGAGGCATAGCGCGTGGATGTGAGTATGGCACATTTTTGGAAGAAGCAATTTGCGATAGAATTGTAGTAGGTGTAAAAAGTAACCATATTAGGGAAGAGTTATTAAAAGACCATACTCTTAATTTGCAAAAAGCGGAAGCTTTAGCCAAGCAATTGGAAATTGCAGAATTAGAATCAACCAAATTTAAAATGGATGATTCATATGCCGATGTAAATAGGGTGAGTAAATATTTTAATAATAGTGAAATATTTTCTTCTGGTCGTAGATGTTCTTATTGTGGTTCAACAAGATGTAAAGAAGAGAAATGTAAAGCAAGGTTCTGGCGGTGTTTCAAGTGCCAAGTAGTAGGACACAGTGCAAAGGTTTGTTCTTCGAATGGACAAAATAAGAGCGGTAATAGGCACCGGAGAATCCATAATGTAGATGGAAATTATGAGGAAGAAGAACACGAGGTAGAAGTTTGCTCGATGCATTCACGTGTTGACAATGGTGAGTCATCTTCTGTAAAAAGTAAACTTCGAAATGTCCAAAGAGTGGACACGTTTGAAGATGAAGTAAGTCAGCAGGAGATTTATGTTCTAAACGTGCTATCGAATGTAAGTAACAAAATTTGTTTCATTATTATAATCGAAGATCAAGAAGTATTGATGGAATTTGACACCGGAGCAACGGTGTCGGTAATACATGAGAGCATGTATCTTGAAAAATTTAGACATTGTAAGGTAAATAAATCCACAGCAGTTATTAAAACATATTCTGGAGAGAAATTGGCCATATTTGGAGAGATCATAGTTAATGTTAAATATAAAAATCTAAATTATAGGTTACCGTTATTGGTTATAGCAAAAAAACACCCAGTAACTGGTGCGTTATTCGGTCGTAATTGGATGAATAAATTAGGAATTGATTTTTCATATTTACAGTCCAGTTTATCAATCAATTCAGTGGAAACTGGTATTAGCCAAGAGATTAATGAACTCATTAAGAAATATTCGGTTTGTTTTGATGAAATACCAGGCTCCATTAACAATTTCAAAGTAGATTTGGTTCTAAAAACAGATTGTATACCTCGATTTTGTAAACCATACACAGTTCCTTACGCGTATCGTGAAAAAGTAGAAGCGGAGTTACTACGCATGGAGAGAGAGAACATCATAGAGAAGGTTCAACATAGTAGCTGGGCTACTCCTATTATTGCTGTAATGAAACCTTCAGGTGGAGTAAGATTGTGTGGAGATTTTAAAGTTACTCTTAACCCAAATTTAGATGTGAACGTTTATCCGCTTCCACATTTAGATGATATTTACGTAACGGCTGCAGGTTGCTCCATTTTCACGGTTTTAGATCTATCTAATGCTTATTTACAAGTGCTGGTGAACGAACCATCTCAAAAGCTGTTAGTAGTAAATACTCATCTTGGTATGTTCAAGTTTAAAAAATTACCTTACGGTGTAGCAGCGGCACCTTCTATTTTTCAATCCATTATGGATCAGGTTCTGGTGAATATTAAAGGGGTATCATGCTATTTGGACGACATTTTAATTTCAGGGGTTGACTATACTGACTGTTTTAAAAAAACTTGTTTGGTTTTTGATAGACTTATGTCTTTCAATATTAAAGTAAATTTAAGGAAATGTCAGTTTTTTAAACCGAGTGTGGAATATGTTGGTCAAATTTTGAATCAAGATGGTAGACACATTCCACAAACAAAATTAGAGGCTATTGCACATGCTCCTGAGCCTGTTAATGAAAAACAGTTGAGATCTTTTTTAGGTTTGGTTCAAGCATATTCTGAATACATTAAAATGACAGCAGATACTTTAAAACCTCTTTATAATATTATTTCTAGTGGTTCCTGGCTTTGGGGAGACGACGAACAAAAAGCATTTGAAAGAAGCAAACGATTATTAACATCATCCAACATTTTGGAGCTATACGATCCCTCAAAATCACTAATTTTGGAATGTGACGCTTCACAATACGGAATAGGTGCAGTTCTAAGCCAAAAAGCGGAATCAAAAGTAGGAGATGGTAAACCAATCGCTTTTGCGTCAAGAACATTAAACAAAGCAGAACGTAACTACTCACAAATTGAGAAAGAGGCCCTAAGCTTGAAGTTTGGGGTTACTAAGTTCCATAAGTATCTATTTGGAAGGAAGTTCATTCTGTTCACCGATCATAAGCCATTGATGTACTTATTTGGTTCAAAGAAAGGACTTCCTACACTAGCTGCATCACGACTCCAAAGATGGTCAATAATACTATTAGCGTACCAGTTTATCATCAAATATAAGGAAGGAAAGCACATGGTTAGAGCAGATGCTTTATCGCGTCTGCCTCTACCCCTTACTATTCGTAATAATGAAGAGGAAGAATATATTAATAATTTGCCTTTTTCCAGATTTCCTATCACTCACCAAGATATATCAAACTCCACAGCTAAAGATAAAATCCTTTCCAAACTCCTGATTTTAACCCAAAATGGATGGCCAACGGATATAAATAACCTAGAGTTAAAACCTTATCATCAACGTCATACTGAAATTACCGTGTTAAATAATTGCCTTCTCTGGGGGATACGTGTAATTGTACCCTCAGAACTTAGAAGACATGTTTTGGATTTGCTTCATGAAGAACATCCAGGAATAAATCGAATGAAATCATTAGCACGAAGTCTAGTATGGTGGCCAGGAATTGATAATGACATAGTTAGTCTCATAAAACTGTGTGTACCTTGTCAACAGTCACAAAATTCCCAGGTGGAAGTACCTTTACACCCATGGCCATGGACTAATCATCCTTGGCAAAGACTACATATTGATTTCGCAAAAAAAGATAACAACACCTACTTCATCATTGTTGATAGCCATTCAAAATGGATAGAAATTTTTTTAATGCAGAAAACTACAGCAAGCGAAACCTCTTCTAAATTGAGATCAATTTTTTTCAACATTTGGAATACCACAGGAAATAGTGTCGGATAACGGACCACCTTTTGCATCAGAAGAGTTTGCAGAGTTCTGTAAAGCAAACGCAGTGCAACATACTAAGACCCCACCATATCATGCAAAATCGAACGGATTGGCAGAGAGAAGTGTCCAAACATTTAAAAAAGCCCTTGAGAGGAAGTTAATAGAGGGAGACAAAAGAAGCACTCAATCACAAATCGATAATTTTCTTTTCGCTTACCGCAACACGCCTCATTCTATCACGGGATTGACACCAAGTCAAGTGATGCTAAAATTTAAACCCAGACCGAAACTAACTCTGATCATGCCAACTTTTCACCCACAGCAAAAAAAAGTAGAGTATGAGAATAATATGAGAATATTCACAGAACATGAAAGTGTCTTGGTTAAAACGGTACGGGGAGAAAATGAATCTTGGGTGCAAGGAATAATTATCAAAAAGAAAAGTAATGTTTTATATGTCGTAAAAGTTGGGCATCAAATCCGCTTGTGCCATGCAGATCATCTAAAAAAGTCGTTGCTGGCTGAGAGCAACACAAGTATAGTACGACTACCTTCAACAACATTTGATTCAAAACTTCAAGATAATCTTCAAGATGACCACACCTTACATCGAAAACTTCAAGATAATCTTCAAGATGATCACACCTTGCCAGTACAAATAGAGCCAGAACCCATCCCTTTAAGAAGATCAAGTCGCCCAAAACTCGCTCCTGAACGATTCCAAGCTGCTTCATAAGCAAAAACATTATGTTTGACCTTTATTTTCCTTCGTTCCCTTATGAAATGATATTCCTAACGATCCTATTTTATTATATATATTTTTAATCTTTATTTCAGCGGAAAGGAATGTAAGGTTAGCAAACCCTGGTTCATTATCTTACTTTTATATAACTGGTTTGGTTACAAATATTATAATTATACTGTAATGAAATATTGTATTGAAATAAAACATTATTATTATTTGAGCTACGGAATAGCTTGTATGTTTATTTATAACAGTTACTTTTCAGCTTAAACGATTAAAACTAGGACAAAACAAACTGATAATAATTAATAACGAACATTATGACAATAAAACTTACATGAGATAACTAGATTAGAGGCGACGGTTATAAAAATTAGTGTTAGGTTTATTGCATTTTGGATTTTGCACACAGTTAATTTAAAAAATTTTTATCTATGACGTTGCAAACAATGAATTCAAATATTATTTTTAAGCTAATAACATTATTGCACAATACACCTTTAACAGAAACTCTAAATCTTATATATTAATACACTAAAAAAAAACTTTCTGGAGCCTAAGGCTTTTTTATTCGAATTTTGATTGATTTCAAATTTTCACTGCTAACTGATATTAGTGTAACTTGGGTTTTTAAGATTTTTGGGATTTTTCGGATCATAAATAAAAACGTGATAGACGAATTAAGATGTAGTTTTGAATTTAACGTGCCCCGCTATACAATATCAAATGGAATTGCCCAAGTCTTTTCTTTGTTTTTTATTATTATTATTTAGTATTTTATATTTTCTTTTCAAATTTCAATAAGTTAGAGATCAAATAAGCTTACTTGAAAACTTATTTGATCGCTAATTTTTCATTTATCCGAACTGATCAGCTAGAGTTCTGATTATTTTTCATTCATATGAGCAATTTCACGAAGGTTCAACATCGTTTTGACTTGACTCCTTTTAATTTTGATTATTTTTTGTTTATAGATAGTCTTTGATAAATAAAAAATACAAGTTCTCTTAGAATTTTTTTTTCTACCAGGGGTCTTCACAGGGTGCCCCTCAATTTTTGTTATTTTGTGATGTGAGTGCATTTTGACGAGCGATTGTAGAAAAACTACTCAATCGATTTTCATAAATGATATGTCGTTGAATAGGTATTAGAACAAAGTTTTTAAAAATGTACACTGTTAATTTTTTGAAATAATTTTTAACGGTGTAACATAAGAAAAAAATGGTGTAATTGAAAATAAGATGGCATAGCCTTTTTTTTTTTTTTTTTTTAAACTAAATTGAAGCTTATTTTATATCTAACAACTTGTGAAAGTCATTTTTTGTTTTAGAGATAAAATTCGTTGTGCATATGACTGTCGGGAATCAGTTTTTTTTTGTTCTGAAGAAAAATTATAAAAATGGCGATTTTTAGATTCAGATTTTTTTTATGTGAAATATCAAATATTTTATTATTAAATGAACTTTTTAAAAAGCAATTTCAGTCAAGTTCAGCAAAATTTTGCGACATTTTGACTCGACCCTTTTTAATTTGGTCTATTTTGGTTTATTTTTAGTTTATAGATAGCCTTTGATAAATGAAAAATACGGCTTCAAGTAGAATTTTTTTAAATATAGACCTTATATTTAAATATAGAATTTTTTTAAATATAGAAAAAGAAAAATTAAAAATTATATGCTAGCATTTCTCATTACCACTTTTTGAAATCATTGCTTCTACGTCAACAAAATATCTACGCAAAAACTTTATTTACAAGTGTAGCGAAGAACGCCCGCGCCGGGCCCTCCTAGTTAAAATAATTTTTTCAAAAACTATAACTAAAATGATCTAAAATAAATTAACAAGACATTTTCAAGACTAGATTACAAGAACAAATGATATTACAATTACGATTATCACAGACTGAAAGTATTTAAGGAACTGTTAATATTATAAGTAATTATGGTATTGATTAATTATTTGGTATGTGTGAGATCAAGGATCAAGGATGTGTGAGATCAAGATTAGTAAAACGGTTAAGTAAATAATGGAGACTTATTATAAAAGTGAAGTGGTTTAATGTTTACATATTTGGAGAACTAATAGGTTTTATAAGATCGATATAAATTTTGGCCATACTCATTGTGTCGGGTTTCTTATTAATCGAATTGGTATATGACAGGATAAAAAGCGCTCTTTAGTGATACGTTTATAACGGTTCGTTTCTTTACAAAGGACTTCAGGGTTTTTTAAGTCAAACGTATGTGAGGTATCAGATATGTGGTAAGCTAAAGCCGTCGTGTAATCCTTTTTGGGAGTGTCGGGTGGGTTTGGGGTTAAATGGTTGATGTTTGGGGGAGGTTGGAGCAAGTTGAGGATCGGGCTGTTAGTGGGAACGGGAATTGAAATTTGTTGTTCGACCTATTAGTTGAGATTGGTGTTGTTGCTGGGAGCATCATTATTCTTTTGGAGTCAACAGAGTGTTGGTACATCCTTTTTTCTAGATTCTGGGAGGATTCGCCGATATAATAACTAAAACAATCATTACAGTTAATTTTATATACGATGTTACATGTTTTGTTTTGTGGAGTTA
This sequence comes from Diogma glabrata, assembly GCA_963693315.1. NCBI lineage: Eukaryota > Metazoa > Arthropoda > Insecta > Diptera > Cylindrotomidae > Diogma > Diogma glabrata. Next base: position 228,932,570 of record OY856188.1, on the reverse strand, counting down.
CATCTTTGAGTTTGTTGAAAAATCTTTGGTGGTTTGTGTTGCCTGGTCTGAAGGTAATTTTGATTTGGTTAGTGGGTAAAAACTCGTTAAGAAATCTTTCAATTTTATTTGATAAATTGTCAACAAAGATAAGAAACGTATTAAGCAGGGGGGAAGTGGGTATTATTGTGTCGGGATCGTGTGTGATAATAGGAAGTGGATGTGGTTGATTCTCTATTGGTCGTTGGAGCAAAAGGGTTTGTTGGGCTATTATGAATTTATTAATATATTTATCTATTAGATATGGAGGGTAGTTATTTTTTATGAGTCCTTCTTTAATAATTTTGCAATTATCAGGCCGAAATCTTACAGAGCTAAGTTTCAGTGCTCTTTCTATTGTGGTGACTATAATGTTGCGTTTCTGGGAAAAAGAGTGTGAAGAGAGAAAGTTCAAGAGTCTATATTTGCTAGTGAGTTTTGAGAACCAATTAGTATCTATAGAGCCATCAGTATTTAAGTGCAAGGTCATGTCTAAATAACTTAGCTGATTTTTCTGTTGTTGTTCATAGGTAAAACTTAAACGTTCATGGAAATCATTTAAAATGGAGATGGTATTGTTAATTTCGACGGTTGGTAAGGTGAACAGTAGGTCATCGACATATTAGACTACTATGGATGGAGTATAACTTAATCGAGGGATGGAAATATCGAGGAGTTGGTTCATGATGAGATCAGCTATGATGGGGACAAGGGGACAACCCATCGCACCTCCAAACGTTTATTTGTAAAATATGTTGTTAAACACGAAGAAGTTACTTAGGTGCTCTTTCATATGACACCCCCACTCATTTGGATCAAAAAAAAAATGACCACGTTTTAAATAGTGTTTTTACCCCTTCGCATTTCCACCCCATTAATAAATATAATTATGAGTATGTGACACATTTATATATTTTTTATTAAAAACTTACTAATTTTTCTATCATTTCAAATATATTTGAGGATTTTCGATCTGTTAGGTTCGGAACCAATCGAGGTAAGAAAACGTCATTATTCAAAATTATACTAAAAATGGTGACTTGTAAAATTCCAAAATAAATTTTTAAGGAATACTGAAATGAAGTCCTTTCATATGATACCCTACTTGAACCTATAAAAAAATGTATTTTCTCAAAGGTCTCACATCATACCCCTGTAAACCAAACGAAAACAACTTTAGTTTTATTTGTATCCATAATTTTATATGGACAGATTAGTTCTATACGCGCCTCAAATTTTAGGTCCATAGCATATAACCATATATAGTTTACGGAATAATCGATGTAATGTCAAAAACTCGTTTTACTCTCACCAATAGGGTTCGTTATAAAAAAACGGAATCTTAAAAACGAAATTAAAATCTTAATGTTGAGTGGTAATTTAGGATAATAAACCATTAATTTAGGATAATATAATGAAATCAACAAAATAATGCAAAATACAAAATTGAACTAAAATAATTTTAATAAATACCATCTATATGGCAGCAAAAGATATGATGATCAAGAGGTTAAAGGATATGGCACCAATCCCCTGTTTTCTATGAACTTCATGTCTTTTTATGCACGGTTTTTTATTCACGTTTTTTCTGGAACGTATCTACGGCATTGTTCGTTATTTTGCATACATGAACTGCATACCAACAAAAATTATATTCAACCTCAATTTCCCCTATACAATATTTCACTAATGAAAATAAATAACTGTTACCAAGCAAAAGGTTCGAAGGTAAAAATAAAAACTGAAAAAAAATTCAAATCATGGAATGGAATTCAAATCACTGGTTAATTTTGAACGAAATACATGTATGTACTTATATAGTTATTATTAAGGGTTCAGAGTGAGGAGTGGTAAAAGCACTTAATTTAAGCAACATTGAAATATTTTTGGTTTAATTTTTGAACGGTCCTTAAAATATTTAAATATTGTTGAAAACGTTCGTTTTAAACCATTCTTCTCGCCCTTGTAGCCCAGTCGTTATAGGTTTTTACTGCGGGAAAATTCCTATTGAGCTAAATTTTCGTTTGCCGCCTTATTACGGCATTTTAATTAATATGTAAAAAATCGACATTTATATCGTGCCGGCTAAAAAAGTTATCAAGGTCAAAAGGTCACGAAAATTAGATTTCCACGAATATCTCGCGACCTATTGCTGCGAGGTCAATTGAAGTCAAACAAAAATTGTTTATCGTCCAATTATCTACAAAACACTCATCAATCATTTTTCTGTAAGATCAACCATTTTTTTAGCAGAGCGCTGAGAAAGGGACTATACATTATGATTAAGCACTCGTTTCCACACCACGCATTTTTTACATGGTTTTCACAGTAGGCATGATCCATGATATATTGTAATAAAAGCTTTTTTTTATTTAAAAATAAAGAGTTTTTTATTTAAAATCTGAAAAATACAAAAAAATAAGCTGAATACTGACTACTAATTTTTTAGCATACATAATTTTTTTTTATTCACTCATAGTCGATATCCTCAGTTTCTCTATCATTAAAATTTGCTGACAAAACATTGAGTGGAATAATTTCTTTACTTAAGTAGTCGACATCTTCATCAATAGTTGATTCCCCGTTTAAGCATGACTGCCCACGGAAATGTTCACAAGCTTTTGAGCATCTCAAACCAATTTTTTTGCATCCACACTTGCCGCCACAATTTTTTGTACAATTACAATAGATTGTGTTTAATAGGTCATCGGGTGCTGGTATAATAAAGTTGTTACCGGCTGAAGTATGTTATTTTTTTACTCGTAACCCCACAATTTCTCTTCCTAGCCAGGTTTGTATTTTATAATACACTCGAAAAATATGCTGTTGAGCTGCTGAAGAAGAAGGTGCCAATAACGGAAATTTCATACCTGTGTTTTGTTTTGTTAGCTTACCAAAGCTAAAATATCTGTAATTATTTATCGAGTGTTCTGATTTGAGCACCGTACATATTGCTAGTAGCACTGTTTTGCAGCATAGACAACTACTTATCGTGTGCAATTTTCTTGGAGATATTTCTGCGGAATTGTTTAAATCAGGTCTTTTTTCAAACATCTTCATGACTTTAATTTATGCTTTGCCAAAAAGTGTTGAAGTTGTATCACATCCGGTCATGGCATGGAATACCGGAAAGTTAAGTGGCTGTGATATACTTGGTTCTTCCTGACGTAGTTTAAAGGTTGCGATACTCAAATTGTTCGTATAATTACGATTACAATTACAGAAGCAACACTATTTAAATATTCAATATTACCATCACCTATTTCCATACTAGTATTTTTTAGTGTTTGCAAGCCACGTGCGGCTTTTACTAAATCACAATCCGACAACAATTCACTGCATATAAAACAATTATCACTCATTATGCAAAATTGTTCAATAGCATGAAACTACTAAAATAACGCCTTTAACACTCAAGAAATATTTCTCAACTCAGTTAAACACAGTCGGACAGACAGTCTCGACAGCGGATCCGACAGCGGGTCTCGGAACAATAAAATACGAAACATCTGCCAGTGGCGGTCGTTTGTTTCCGAATCCTCTATAATATAAGTATATTTTTTACAAAACACCCGAGCTAGAGTTTGCACGGTTCGGTTAACCGAAAACCGAAACCGTGGTTTCCAGCTTATCAAATTGTAACCGTAAACCGCTGCTATAAATTGCGCTTTACGGTTTTTAACAAATTTTAAATTTTAATTGTCATCGAAAATTTATTTTCTGTATAAATTTATGTGTTGTCTACTGATTCAAAGAGGATGCTAGCAGTAATTGGTTTAAGGGTTAAGTTATAACAACTAAGTAATAATTTATGATAGCTACTTTAATTTTGAATCAATGTAGTAATTAATTTGTGATCTTCATTTCGTTTCATATTGAGCCAAACACAAAATCAACAAAAAAAAATAACTTTGTTTATCGCTAAATTTGAATTTGTTGATTGGGTTGACTAATTCATATTAGCTGCATTTCATGAAACCGTGTGATCCGGATCCGCTTAAGTTTTACATACAAACTGAGATCCAAAAACAAAGTTTGGATCTGATTTTGCATGTAAAACTTAGGCGGATTCGGATCAAATGGTGTTATGAAATGTAGCTAATATAAGTATATTACTATACTGTAAAAATAATAGGTAATTATTAATAAACTGTTGTTAATAATAACGAAAAAATATTGAATAATTTACTTTTACACTTCACACTATTCGCAGTTGAAATTGTAAAGCAACAATATTCCAAAAAAATATGTCATCATCATCAACAGCAGTTTGGGAATATTTTACAAAAATTTCATCTACGAACAATGCCAACAATAGAGCTAAATGTAAGAAAAATGGATCAGATGCGTGAACAATACTAAGGTTTCTACGTCTGCAATGATCAATTACATGCGAATTGTTCATAAAATTTCTTGTAAAAGACCACACGATTCTGACACAAATGTGGCTTCAACAAATCTAATTAGAAACTCACACAAAAAACATTAGTTTATTTTATGAACAAAGCTTCTCTAGATTGTTGGAGAATTGGCCACAAAAGACGGTTTTTCTTTTAGAGGTATTACAATGTCAAATTTCATAAGACAGACAATTTTTGATAAAGGCGTAATCCTCCCACCGAATCTGAACGCGTTTTTTCGGTTTCAGATAACTTTAGTCGTAAATTAAGACCTCGCCTTAGCGATTATTCACTTAAAACTAATCTTATTTGATACGAGAAAAAATATATTAATTCAAGTAAATATCTTTGCATTGAATTGAGCACATTATAATAAAAACCAAAAACCGAAAACCGAACCGTAACCGCAGGTTTCTACAAATTGAAAACCTGAAACCGCGGTTTATAAATTTCCGGTTTTTTGCAAACTCTAACCCGAGCATCAGATGAATGTTTTTAATACACTTGACAACATGAATAAAAAGTAACTGAGTTTACACCTTGGTGTACGGTCGTATGTGAATGCATTCTGGTCGCTTTTTCAGCGCTCTACCCTAAAAACGGTTGATCTTACAAAAAATGAGTAAGGCATGTTTTGTTGATAATTGGACGATAAACAATTTTTGTTTAACCTCAATTGACCTCCGAGCAATAGGTCGCGAGATATTCGCGGAAAACTGATTTTCGTGACCTTTTGACCTTGATAACTTTTTTAGCCGGCATGATATCAATGTCGATTTTTACATATTAATCAAAATGCCGTAATAAAGGTGTTTAAATTCAGCTCAATAGGAATTTTTCCGCAGATTGGGGCTTAAAACTTCTAAAATGACTGGACTATTGGTCTCAAACTGAATGAATGAATGGAAAATTTTTTATCGACGACTACTAAAGAATATATACTTTCCATGCGTATATCTTCCATTATAATTGTATTCATTCCACTTTATATATTAAATTCCACTTTATTTATTTCATTCCATTTTATTTATTAAATATTTCCCTAACAAATTAAAAACTTGATTTGTTGGTATAGTAATATAAACAAGTTAAAACAAGAACAATACATATATAAAATCTAAAATAAACAACAAACTTGTTTTGTTTTTCTTGTTATCTTTGATGAATTAATTTCAATATGGCGATATAAACTTTTACAGATAAAATAACATCTTGTAATCGCTTAGGATGAAGGCAATTCTTCACTCGGATGATTCCCTCCACTCGCTACGCTCGTTCCGGGAAACTTCATCCTTGTGAAGAATTGCCTTTATTCTAAGCTTAAACAAGAATCTACTATTTTAAAAAATCGTAATGTTTGAGAAGTCGGTAAATTTTGTAGATGACATCATCAGCGTAAACGATCATCTGTACTGAGTTTATTGACAAAATATTGTTGTTAGTCGGTAGTTTCTTTTGACGGCACACATATTCCAAGGCTAGATTAATAGTGATAATCCAGAAGATGGCCTATCAAGCTGAAATATCTATAAAGTTAAACAGTTAAATTATAAAAAAAATTTATTTGCTTTATTTTTTTCATAAAACTTATTAAATAAGATCTTTGCGTAAAGTAACAATAGATTGATTGACATTATGTTATATTTAAACTGATCTAAGATTTTGTAAATATGACGAATAAGACTTAAATAATTCATGAAATTTATACGGTTCTCAAAATAATAATTTCAGACAATCTGAATAAAAAATTTTATTTTCAATTGTTGATTAATTTTAACTTATAATTATTCATTTAATGTCCGGCCGTTGAAATTTAAGAATTAAATGTTACATTTGGGTGACAAATATAAGCTTTGAATTAATACTTTTCAAAAAATATTAGCATATTATTACGCTAATAATACAACATTTCTTTATAAATCTGATTTATAAGTGCAATGTTACTTTATATTTATGGAGCCCTTGGCCAGCAAATTTTATTCGCTCTTTACCGACGTTTTTTAATTGAAGAAGAGGTGGCAAATTATTGAAATGAATACGGAAGACCAATGCGCTCAGCGCATTCCTGTCTTAGAGACCCCTGTCTGTAATTTGATTAAGATAAAACTTAAATTAATTTACAGTAAAATTTTCAAAAATTCAGCACGCCCAAGTATTCTTGCTTCAGAACTCCTAACTATACATTATTCAGAATGTGTTTTTTCAGAATTAGTTGTTAATTAATCATTCTGAATGTAAAGTAAAAGAAAATGGTCAACATGGTATCTGAGGTTATCTGAGGTATCTCAAAGCTATTGAGTCAAGTGGTGGGATTCAATACTAAAAATGTTGATTCAATTAACAAAAAAAAGTTCTGTATTTCATTAAATTTTTAAGGGAGACAAGTTGTAGTATATCATGATTTTAATGATGTTTGATGGTGGGTAGATTAAGCGATTCTGTAAGAATCATTTTTCTTTGTCGTTTATGTTACATATGTACTTATTATCAACAAGTGTTCTTCACCATTAATTCAAATTCAACCCATTTATATGGCAGAGTTTCACGTTAAGACATAATTTAATCGTAATATGGGTAGTATGGGTGCAACGTAATATGGGTGATCAGCGCAGTTTTTCCAATTTATCAACCATATTGGTTGATTATCGGTTAAGTAGAAAATCGTTGTGTTGATGGTTATTAATGGGTTGCTTAAAGATACTTTGACATGGAATGGGAGTCGAACCCGGATCCTACAAGTCGTGTCCAAAAAAATAGTATATTGCTCAATGTATGTGGAATATTTTTTTTTTCATATTTGGCGAACCACTTTAAGTGATGATAGTGATATTATTTTTATAAAAAATTTCCTACGAACTGTTCAAGGGTTCAATTAAAATTAAGCAATATTCGTATTGTTGTTTGATTTTTATTGTTTTGTATTCAACAAGTCAATAAATGTATGACTATACAGGCACAGAATTATATACGATATTTTGTTTTGTCGCCAAGTAAATTAACTTAGCAAGTTCTACACCTTTTGATCGCAACCCTTATAGTTTTTGCGCACTATGCAGTATACACAAAGAATTTTCTAATTTGAACTTAAGAATATTTAACTATGAGAGGAAATACTCACGATTTTCTTAATTGATTCGTAGTTTACTAGAAATTCGAAGTTTAATTAATTCGCTATCTAATTAGTGACATTACGTGCATGAACGAAACTCGTGCACGAAAGATGAAATAATAATAACAAATTAAAAATGAATCTTTAATGAACTGTTTCATGCTAATCAAATTTTTCCATTAAACTCTTACAATCATTTATTGGAAAATAAAGCCTTAGAAACAATCAGCGTGGGAATAAAAAAAACCTGTTCTCGTGGAGAATAATTTACAAAAATTTTAATAAAACTAAGCAACTTTTAATAAAACTAAGCAAAACAACCAACAATTCAACCACAAACCAATTGTGAAAAGAAGCCAAAACTTATATGTTGAGATACTAAAATTGTAGACGAACATCATTAAAACAGGACAACACACATTACGTTATTTAAATTTTCTTTTATATGATTGTGCTCTAAAGTTCAAGTAATGCAAAGCAAAGTGAAATTATTTTAAACGAGTTCACTTGCATCGACTTGCAATTAATAGTCAAGAGAGAAAGAAATAGTTCAGTAAGTAATAATCATGTTACAATGTAATAGTTTAATAATTAATTTAAAAATCAATTGAAAATTAAATAATTAAACAATATTTAAAAGAGTTTAAGAAATAGTTAAAAATGCATTTGTCTACTTTTCGGACCTTTATTACTCAGCTCTCATTCTTTGCCTGACTTTGTTGCTTTTACATATACATATTAACTTATCCTCCACCAAAATTTACTCTTCAACGAACTTGCATAAATAATCAAACTGAAAAGATTCTGTACTATCATACTGATAGAATAGACATCTTTATACGAATAGGATATAAATGGAATGATTTACGTAGGAGTCAATAGTCTCGGTTAAATTCATTTCAAAATGATTTAATAAAGCGTTCATTAACATCTCAGAGTGCAGTTGGCGTATAGAACCGTCTTTGGAACCCTTTATTTATACCTTTATTTACTTTCGCCCTTCTAGCTCAGCTAACCTTGTAACTTAAGGGTACCGGGTTTGATTTTCGACGGAGGCTAATGCAACTTTGCCTATACATTGTTTAGAATGTGTGTTTTTAGACCTGGATGTTAATTAATCATTCTGAATTAGTAGAGTAGAGTAAAGTAACAAGATGGAATCTTAGAATATTGAAAAAAATTGAGTTACGTGATGGGATTGTTTCGATTAATACAAAAAATATGTTGCTGCGACACATTTTGTAATCTCAACTGTATCACCGCCATTTTTCACTCGATTTATTATACCCAGTAAATAGTCAAATCCGATTTTTAGGCAACAATATTAATAAGGACCGATTTATACTTATGCTTTTTTTGGAAAACCCACTCATTAGTAGCTCACATTTACTTCTTACACTTAAAGTTTCTTTAAGTTTTTTCACGGTTTATCACTTCACTTTATAACTTGCTTTATCAATCGATTTTGTTCTTCGTTAAAAAGTTACAACTTTGAAATATCAACGATATTGATTCGGCTTTAAATAGACTTATAAGGTGTATTGAGAAGCACATTTACCACCCAGGGAGTTGAACCCCAATATGCCTAATCAAAACTGTATTTATATCTAGAGGTTTAACTGTTTGACCTCCAATTTTTGCTCATAATAAGGTCAATTTGAAAAAAATTATAACTAACTTTAACTTTATAAGTCTAACAGTTATTTAAAATACAATTAATTTTGTTTTACAAAAAAGCTATGATGGCAATTTAATTAAAATTTATGAATAAACCAACAACTGCCAAAGTTTTCATAAAAATTAAAATTAAATAAAAGTATTTCACTAACATACCTTCCGTTATAATATTTTTACATTTTATTTTACTCAAATTGCAAAATGTCGAACAATTGTTAGCTTTATAAGCGTCCCATTTCAGTTTTCCTATTATAAATACCCTTGACTCTAAAGATCAATTAAAACACATTTTACACTACTTATGAACACATTTTCATAATAAAAAAATTATAAAATATTTATTGTTTTCAGGCCGTAACTGAATTATTTAAAACTTACTAAATACGATTATCTCACTACATCACATAAAAATTAAAGCTATTTTTATTAAAAATAATTAATCGAAAAATCATTCATATTTACTAGTTTATGATACTAATATTATTATCTGTCCTTTTATTATATGAAATTTCCATTGATATTAACCATAATTTTAATTCATCTGATATTAATGGTCTTTGCTGACCACCAGGCATTTTTTTTAAAACTTCAACTAAATTTCTACTTGAAATATATTGTTTTGATAATGCAACCGCTCGCACATAATTATCACTTATTGTTATCACTTTTTGTTCTAAATAAATTGATTGTTCATCCCACCATATAACTCTGGTTTCAATTCGATATCGTGTAAACATTGGAATTGGACGACGATATCGTATATTTGTTGCTTGTACAAAACCACCCCCATGTGATCGAACTTCACCCCTTAATGGTGTGACTTCATAAAAATAGTAACGTGCAAATCCGAATTCTCTTAAATATCGTGCATTGTTCATGTATTTTAATGATATATCTGAATCATGCGGGGTGCAAATACCTAGAAAAATATAATTTTTTATAAATAAACAAACTCATGTTCTCCTTGAGTCTAAAGAAAATTTAAAAAAAAAAGTAAAGTAAAATTATAATTATAATTATCATCTCACCTGATATCGATATTGTATCCAATAATCTTGCTTTTTTTGAAAATATTTTTAAAAATCCGAATGTGTACAAACATCGTAAAATATAATTGCAATCCCAAACAAAATATAACATTAGAATTGAAACTATTTCCATAAAAACCATTTGTTTTATTCTTTCAACTTTTTTCAAATTGATTACTCTTTAGATTAACTTAATCCAAAACTTTTCATTGAGTCTTTAAATAAAAATGCAACCAAACTAAAAAGTAATAATCAACTAACTATACTCAATAAAGTAAAGTTTGCGTAAAGCTATTGAATTTAATAATAGTATGCTAAAAGCTATTAGTGCTTTACAATGATGTATAAATGAGGTAATATCAAAACTGCATATCAAACCAAAGATCTTGTGCATTCGGAAGTGGCTACATTTAAAGTTGTGGAACGTTTTATTGACACTCATTAACACAGGTTATGAACTTATAAAAATTAAATGTAAAATCGTTTGTAGAACTTAAAATCTCTAACAAACAACTACAATAGAAAAGTATAATAAATATATTCTAACTGATGGACGTCAGTATAAATTTAATTCATTTGATTAATAATTTAAGTAATTATAAATTTAATCGAATTCATAAAAATATTACTAATACAACGTGAGATTAAATTATAATAATTTCAAAATAATAAAGAACATGTGTGAGCTCCTTATTACTTAACACTTTTTGTTAAAATAGTTATTTTCTAATAAAGAAAGAGTTGAGAAGGTTCGTTTCCCATATCTAAGTTATAATTTTGTTTATCCACGACTACAAAAGAATATATGCTTTCCATGCGTATGTATTCCATTGTAATTGTATTCATTCCTTAACTAGTGAATTTGATTAAATTCTTTAGCAGTTCTATAGGTTATTAAATATTCCCTTAACAAATTGAAAACATCATTTGTTGATATAGTAATATAAGGTTAAAACAAGAACAATACATATTGTAATAAACTTCGTCCAGAATGGGTTAATTTAATTTAATCATAAATAACCAATACGTTCCGCCTAAATGTTTTCTACATTCAAACTATGGCAAAGATGACTTAAAAGTTAACTCCCTTTAACTAATACAAGTTGCATAAATTAATGTAAATTAAATTTGTACATTAATGAATTAAAAAGAGGAGTGGCCTATTGATTTCTAGAAACTACAGTGAGTACCAGAAGATTCGGCTTATTTGTTTTTGAATATAAATAAGCGAACAAAATATCAGATAGTCAGTTTTAATTTTGCAATTAAAAGTGTTTTACAAATATTCGCAAGTATAAGGAATAATCGGGTGGTACTTGAGCCTGGGTACTAATAGTGAAATAATTTGAACCTAGTGGAATAGTAAATACAGATTTTACGATTCCGACTCTCATTGATTCAAATTGTGGAAAGCGGTGAAATCTATCGTACACAAATTGGAGACCCTAGATTTTATTGTAATTAAAATCGGAAGCTGCTGTAATTTGTTGACAAATAAAGTTTGAGATTTTGTTAACCAAAGATCCGTCTTTTTACTGTCATATTTGTTCAATAATCGAAAAGAACCAACTAAGAGTCGTTGCAATATATTGAATATAAAATAAACAACAAACTTGTTTTGTTTTTTTTTTTTCTTGTTATCTTTGATGAATTAATTTTAATATGGCGATTCAATCTTTTCAAGGAAAACTGGAAATTAATGGAAATATTTGCAGTCGTGGATAAAATAGCATCTTGTATTCGCTTAGGATGATGGCAATTCTTATCTCGGATGATTCCCTCCACGCGTTATGCTCGTTCCGGGAAACTTCATCCTCGTTAAGAATCTTCATCGTGAAGAAGCCTTCATTCTAAGCTCATACAAGAATCTACTATTCTTTTTTAATTTGGTATGAGGATGTACACTAAAATCGTTTAATATTAGATATTTCATTATTGAATTGATTACATGGACTGTATGTCTGAATGATGAGAATCTGTTAAGATTTGTAAAATATGATTAAAAATTTTACGGCAAAAAATCGACAACATGTTCCTCTTCAATAATTACAACTTTTGTAAAAAAACGAAAGTTTTTCTGACACTATTATTTGCCTATCATTTTGTTCCTATCATTTTAAAGTACCCACAACTGAATTCAGTTGGTTCTTTATAATTATCAACCATTACAACTCAAGTTAATCGTGCATATAACTTAATCAACTCTTGACACACTTACACCTAAGTGGTTTATCTCGCCCTAAACAAATAGTTTATCTCGCCCTAAACATGCTTTTTGATCGGTTCGGCAGTTCTCATGCAATCGTAACGGACGGCCGGAAAACTGACCGATTGAGACGTTTTGTTTATTTATTTTAGACCCTTATGACCCAAAATTTCCCATGAATCTTATCCAAACCAAAGTAATTTGAATTATTTCCGCCTTATCGTTAAGTCAGTTAAGTCAACAATTGCCAATTAAACGTTACATATATTATTATGTTATTATTAGTGACAGAATTACTTTTGTTTTAGATAGTTTAAAAATTAATAACAAGTCCCAACTAAGTTCTTTTTTAACAACAATAACACTATCGTAGGTTATTGCTTCCTTAATTATTCAAGATTTATATCATGGAGAGTCCCATGTTTCTTTTAAATATCAAATAACGTAATCCATAATACAAATTCATAATCTATCTATTATAATAGCGCCGTGTTCTATCCCTCTACTTTGCGCCTAAAGTTAACCATACTCTAATCAAATACATTTAAAAAAAAAACATTAGCGACGTGGACTGAGGTGAGAAAGATCTAAGGTTTCAATCCCGAGTGTTGTAGTTTTTTATTATTTTTTTAAATAACATAAAAATAATTTATTGGGAATTTTTGAGATCAATTAAACTCAAGTAAGTAAAGAAGTAATTGGAATTTTTTTAATTCAAAGGTATGGATGGAAGTTTCTCTGAAAAAAACTCCACTTCTCATTTTTCGTGTTATTCGAATGAATTCGAAACCTTCCTCCTCAGTGCGTGGTTCGAATCCTTAGGCAGACACGCCGTTGAGGCGATGATATAATAATTTCTTTTCATTCATAAAAATTCCGTATTACGGCAATTCAATTTATCGATAATGTAGTTTTTTAAAGTTATGCCTCTTGTTTTTCAAACGTTTCGTTCAAATTAATATCATTTCGATATTAATAAGAAAATTAATTATATATTTGACAGGCCGTGCTAAAAATCATATAATATTTGTTTTCACGTCATAATTTTTGCATAATTTCATTCCTGTAAAATAAGGAAAAGAATCAACTATTTCAGAATTTCAGAAAATTTCAATTTTCAAATTTCGAATTTCAAAGTTCAATTTTTTTTCCCATACGAAAATTTCAACAAACGTCAAATGCATAGCATGTTTGATTGAAAAACCATGGGTTTCTTTGTATGATTAAAAATATGTATCGTAATAAAATCTGTATCGAAATGAATATCATTACAAAACGGATTTTGGTCATATAAGTGTATTTTTATAGTACGGGTGTAGAAAAATTTACTAATATAAACAAAAGAAGCAAATAATAGTAGATTCTTGTATGAGCTTAGAATGAAGGCAATTCTTCACGAGGATGAAGTTGCAGCGGAACGAGCGTAACGAGTGGAAGGAATCATCCGAGTGAAGAATTGCCTTCATCCTAAGCGAATACAAGATACTATTTTATCCACGACTACAAATATTTCAAATAATTCCATTCAAGTTTTCCTGTAAAAGTTTATATCGCCATATTGAAAAAAATCTATGAAATGAAAAACAAAACAAAACATGTTTGTTTATTTTATATTTATTGTTCTTGTTTTATCTTGTTTATATTACTATACCAACAAATCAAGTTTTTAATTTGTTAGGGAAATTTTGAATAAATAAAGTGGAATGAAATAAATAAAAAAGAATTTGATATATAGAAAGGAATGAATACAATTACAATGAAAGATATACGCATGGAAAGTATATACTCTTTAGTAGTCGTGGATAAAATTAATTATATATTTGGCAGGCCGTGCTAAAAATCATATAATATTTGTTTTCACGTCATAATTTTTGACTCATTTCATTCCTGTAAAATAAGGAAAAGAATTAACTATTTCAGCATATTCTTCTTTTAATATGAGTTGACATCTACATTGCTTCATCGCAAACACAAAATTATTAATAAAATTATTAATAATATTTTTGACACTTATTAAAAATAATACCTTAAAAACGTTTGATATGTTTGGTCCAATAAATAGTATTATTCGTAAAATGATTGAATTGTTGCGGAAACGGAAATTGAGAAAAATTTTATAGCAGTTTTTTCAAAACTACCTTCTTGCCGCGAACATAAGAGCTGGTTTAAACGAATAAAATAAAAGTGGGTGACGCATACATTAATATAGAAAAGGAAAAAATGTATTCTATATTAATCTCTAACAAGAGAGACTACCAACGTTTACTCCTTTTCCTTTCTGAATGCGCCACCCACTTTTATTTTATGTAACAAATGGGAACGGAAAACTGTTTGTCAATCGAAAATTAGCATTTTAAATTAGTCAAAAATTTAATATTTGCATCTATGCTAAGATGTGTTAAATACCATTTAAATATTTTTTCTTCTTACAATTTCTAAGGAAATATAATTATAAAAGACATAACGCTGGTGTTAATGCAAAATTTATTTTCTACTTTTTAGTTCGTTTTTCAAAAAGTGTGTTTTTTAAATTTTTTTTATTTATTTTTTTATTTTAGAGTTTTTAGTTATATAATTTTACCTACAAATAAGTTAACCACATTATTTCACAGAAAATACACCATAAGTAAAACTGGCAATTAAATCACTTACCGAAAATTTAATATTCTTTGAAATTTAAAGTAATTTTAATAAGGTTAATTGCACTATAACAATTGTAATTATGTTACTTTGCTCATTGTATTAATTTTAAGTTGTACATAAATTATTTAATATGAGATTTCGCAAATGTCAAGTTTTTTTCGGAAAAAAAGTCTGAATTATAGAGCTTTTTCCTTAAAATTCGAATCGTTATATTACTGTATGTAATTGACAGATAACATACAGTAATGATAATTAGAAATCATTAATTATGTATTAAAATGTATTGAAAAAATAATAATTATGCAACTATAGTAAAAAAAACTTAGAGAACACAAAACAATCTGGATTTAGAAGAAATAACAATTATTTAAAATTTTCGAAACACAAATCACTCATTATTTACAATTTAAGGCCATTTTTTCATATAAAAATGACAAAAATGTGTAATATGTCCTCTATTATAATGAGATACTCAGTATGGGCAAAATTTCAGTGCGGTAAATGGGTCATTCAGATCTTATGGATTTTCATATTTTCATACATAATAACTGATTTTTAATTATCATTGCTGTATGTAATCTGTCAAATACACCAAAATAACGATTGGAACTTTAAGAAAAAAGGTCTATAAGCTTTGAAATTAGAACGAAATGTCATAATTTTATTTTTTTTTTGTGTTCATAATTTATATTGTAAGGCCTTTTATCCATATAAAATGACACAAACATGTATGATGTCTATGATTATAATGATATACACAGTATTACCAAAATTCCTTCGCTCAAAATGAGTCAACCAGAGGATGAGGATTTCAGTGCAATTCTTTAAGGTCTTTCAGAATGAAGAAAAATTTAAATTTTTTTTCTTCAGATTTATAAAGTTTTTTGCTTTAAAAGTTTTAGAAATACGTACTGACTGCTTCAACAAACTTGTCTTTTCAATTTGGGATCAATCACATAATGGGAAGTTACTGAAAAATGAATCACAAAATTCCACCCATCAAAGCTCTCAAGAGTCAAGTTAAATAAAAGTGTGTAAAAAGTGCTTGTTGCTGTCGTCATCAACACCGTAATTATCTTGATAATCAACCAAATTCATAAATATGTATAATATACATTGTATATGTATATGTATATGAATATGTATATATTCCAAGTAGCAAATTAAAATAAGGTCAGCGGAATCAGAGTTCACCTACAAATACTTGTGATTAATTATTCAAATTGGTAATTTTGTTGATGGTTATTTCCCTTTGTTATATCAGAAAAAGTTTGTTGATTGTCGTCGCGGGACTGATTTTGATAGCAGCGGTGTTGTATTTGTCATCAACTTTTGCATAAATATTTCCATGACGAAACGAAGCAAACTGTATTAGTTTTAGGTAGATTTCATATAAAAATCTACCTATTGCAATGGGCTTCATTTCAGAATTCGGAAAAATTTTTGTGCCAAACGACTATATATGATAAGCAGAGACGAAAAACACAAAAAAAAAATTTATATATATATATATATATATATATATATATATATATATATATATATATATATATATATATATATAAACAGGCGGGACTGAAGAAGATATCAGTCAGCGTATTAACAAAGCCAGAAATACGTTCAATATGCTTCACAAGATCTGGAATGCATCCGTCCTGTCAAGAAAGACAAAGCTACGAATGTTCAATGCATGTGTCAAGTCAGTACTGCTGTATGGGTGTGAAACGTGGAAACAAACAAGAAAGATCACAAATAAACTAAACTACAGGTGTTTGTGAACAAATGCCTGAGAAGGCTGATCTAATGCTTCTGGCCAAACACCATCAGTAACCAGGAGCTTCTACGGCAGACAGAGCAGCTAGACATTGAGACCGAGATAAAACAAAGAAAATGGAGATGGATAGGACATACACTGAGAAAATCAGTCGAAGATATAACAAGGATGTCCCTAGAGTGGAATCCACAAGGTAAAAGGAGAGTTGGAAGACCAACCATGACATGGAAGAAAACGGTGCTAGCTGAAGCAAAACAAATTGGCAAGACATGGGGTGAACTGAAAGCGATTGCCCCCAACAGAGTTAGATGGCCCAGTCTAGTAGACGCCCTATGCTCCTAAATGGAGATAAAGGAAAAAAAAAAAAAAAATATATATATATATATATATATATATATATATATATATATATATATATATATATATATATATATATATATATATATATATATATATATATATATATATATATATATATACATATATCTATATATATATATATATATATATATATATATATATATATATATATATATATATATATATATATATATATATATATATATATATATATATATATATATATATATATATATATAATATATATATATATATATATATATATATATATATATATATATATATATATATATATATATATATATATATATATATATTAGACTGGTCGTTAAAAACTAAATTTTCCGAGACGCCCCCTAGAAAAATTCTTTGGGGTCAAAAAACCACAATGGCATTATTTTTTTTTTTTTAAATCAAAAGAACACGTGCCGCAAAATCGTTGAAGTTGATTTTTTGAAAAATCTGTAGATTTTTTCAAATATCTCATAAAATATGCAGATTTCAAAAAAAATCACATAACCATTTTTGTAGGAAATTTAATTCTCTACAAAAAAGGTCCATGTCATTTTTTCCCGAAAACTTATGGTTCTCATGATATTTTGAAAATGAACTTGTAAGTTTTCGTAATTTTTAAAAAACATAAAAAATAAAGATGACGAAAAACTCCTAATTTTCTTGTTATGCTATAGAATGAAATGTATAAAAAAATAATCGTGACAAAAAAAATCAAAATTAGTACTTTTTCGTCGAAATTTTCATCATTTGGTTTTACGAGTTTCGAAGAATTTCAAGTTTTATTTCAAAATATCATCAGAAATATAGGTTTTAGGAAAAAAATGACTTGGACCTTTTTTGTAGAGAATTAAATTTCCTGCAAAAACGATGAAGTGATTTTTTTTGACATCTGCATATTTTATGAGATATTAACAATTTTATCAAAAAATAAACTTCGATGATTTTGCGGCACGTGTTTTTTTCACTTAAAAAAAAAAAAAATAAAGCCGTTATGGTTTTTTGACCACAAAGAATTTTTCTGGGGGGCGTCTCGAAAAATTTAGTTTTTAACGACCAGTCTAATATATATATATATATATATATATATATATATATATATATATATATATATATATATATATATATATATATATATATATATATATATATATATATATATATATATATAAACGATATGAGATATAACGAAAACGACCGCCACTCTCACGGTCGCATTTGTTGAGGTAGATCAAAAAAATTTCTGTACTTGTGTGTTCTAATAATATCTTGGACAAGTTCGTGAATCAGCAAAAGCCGACACGTGGTTAAGAAACTAGAGGCTTTTTTCTGAAAAAAATTGATTTTTTAAAACCGTTATAACGGCCGTTTGGATACTAATATTTCAAAATATCAGGGTTGTAACGTATAATACGGCAACGTATAAAACACGTATTATACGTACGTATAAAACGTATAAAACGTACAGTATAAAACACACAATTATTTACGTTTTATACCGTATAAAAGTAAAATCCTTAATAAATTAAAATACATTTATATAATATTATCGCGGGCGTATTATTCATCGTACTCGTGATATTTAATATTTATAAAGCCTAGATTTCTGGACCAATAGGAACAGTTGCTTTAGAAAATATAGCGTCGTCATGCTAATTTCTTACCCAACTATTCCTATTAGTTCAGAAAACTTCCACATTTAACGTAAATGCTTCTTTTCAAAATATAATTATTTGTTTTCAAAACAAATTTAGTCTGCAATAACTTGACATTTCCAACCATACCTATTATTCATCAATGACCAAAATTGAATTTACTCAATAAACTTCTCACTGAACTTTTTCGTTTGACGTAAATACATATTTTAACTATTACAACTTTTGTATAAAAAGAAGATTTGATCTGCAAGAACCTGTTATTTTCAAACTGTGTCTATTTATTGGAAGTGGTGCAACCCGGATTCAACAAAACAACAACAAATTATTTTAAAAACATCTCTCTAATAATCTCTAATAATTGCCCTAACTGGTATGAAAAAAAAAGACATTTATTCTGCAACAACATACTATTTCCCAGCTGTTCTTATTAGATGGGAGGAGCTGAAGTTGGATTGAAACATATTTTATATATCATGAAATGTTGATGCCAAATAATTAAGTTCATGGACCAAATGTTTCTAATCCAAAATGTTTCCCATTAAGTTAATGTTGGAATCAAAATGAAAGAAAATCATATAGTATACGTGTTGAAAAATTCAAAAATAATTTAATTGCTTGAGTTTAAGTGCTCAAAATAATCTATAATATATAATTCAAAATTTTCAATATTCAAATCTAGTGAATTAAAAATTATTGACCAGTTTAATGTACAGTAACATAGTCTTTCGTATAAAAATATACATTCAAATAACATCTAGAATTTAAATAGTTTTTGTTATAAATTATAAAATATATAAATAATTTATAACTACGAATTATATTTTTACTAAAATATATATATTTTTACTAAAAATATAATTAATATTTGAAGTAAGAAGTATTTTTAATTTTTTATGAATGAATTTCAAAAACAAAATAATATTATACGTTTTATACGTTTTATACGTTATATACGTTTTATACGTGTATATTAACAACCCTGCAAAATATTTAACAAATTTAGAATCTTTAGAATCTTTTTTATCAATATGTTTTAAAAATAGACCTCTGCAGTTAGAGGTTCCTGAGTGAGCGGCTCCAACAAAAAAGTTTGCAAAAAAAATTTTTTTTTGAAACAACCGGCACTCTCACGGTCTCATTTGTAACGCCAGATTAAAAAACGTTTTCTAAAAATGTGCGTTTTATTAATATCTTGGACAAGTTTGTAAATCAGCCCAATCCAACACATGGTTTTGAAACATCCGGCACTCTCACGGTCTCATTTGTAACGCCAGATCAAAAAATCTTTTCTAAAAATGTGCGTTTTATTAATATCTTGGACAAGTTCGTAAAGCAGCCCAATCCAACACATGGTTAAGAAACTAGAAGCTTTATACTAGAAAAAAACTCTGTTTTTTAGATCCGTTATAACGGCCGTTTGGATTCTAATATTTTTAAAAACTTCATAAATTTAGAATTTTTGAAACCTTTTTAATCAGTTTCTTTCAAAAAAAACCTCTGCAGTTGGAGGTTTCTGAGTGAGCGGCTCCAACAAAAAAGCTTGCAAAACACCAAATGCGTTTCAATCAACCGGCCCTCTCACGGTTGCATTTGTAGAGTCAGATCAAAAAACCTTTCTTAAAAATGTGTGTTTTATTAATATCTTGGACAAGTTAGTAAATCAGAAAAATCTGACACATGGTTAAGAAACTATAGGCTTTATACTAGAAAAAAAAGTGGTTTTTTTAATCCGTTATAACGGCCGTTTGGATACTAATATTTTTAAAATTTTCATAAATTTAGAATCTGTGGAGACATTTTAATCCGTTTCTTATAAATATAAACCTCTGCAGTTAGAGGTTTTTGACTTGTTGGCTTCAACAAAAAAGTTTGCAACAAGCCCCAACTACAATTTCCAAAAACCTTATAACAGTCAATGTCAACCTTATACATTATAACAGTCAAAAAAATAAAAGATTTGAATAGAAGAAATTAATTTTTTTTTCTTAGAAATAAACTATTTTGATATTTTGCAGTAATTGCACGACATATGATATAGAGTAGGTTTGTGTCATAAATTCTCACACACATGTTCTGTGGTAGATCTGATATTTGTTTGTTGCAAAATTGGATAGTAATAATTTTGCTTGTAGGTAGCTAATTTTCTTTTTAAAATTTGTTCGATATCTGTTTGAAATTAGTTTGTTTTGTTTAAACTAATCTGATACATCAGATTCTACTGGCATACAAAACTGTCTGATCTCGAAATCTACCTATTTCTAGCGGATATACGTGCCGCTTGGACTTTTTTGTTTTTAATGTTTTAATTTTGTTTTTTCAGGCTGTATTTGGAAATAGTTGATTAGTATATATGTTTCCAAACGATTTTTTATCTGCTAGTAATTTATATTTTGATTCGACGTATCTAAACTTAACAATAATTTGCAAAAACTCAGCGTTATTACTACCCGATGATATTTTTCTTTGATAAAATAAATGCACGCAGTCCATATTGAAATTTAGCAAACCTGATAATTTTGTAATTATATCGTGTGCAGATATACCTCTAATTTTGGATGAAATCCATTGATAATGATGTCGTTGATCATTGCAGATTGACTTAAACGATTTAATTCCAGCATTAGATTAATGTCATTTTGTTTGAAAAGATGTTGTTGTTTCTGTATGTCAGCTATTTGGGCTTTTGTGTCTACGTGGTCTTCTCGAAGGTCATCTACGGTTGCACTCAGGGCTGAAAAGTCTATTTTTATGTTTTTTATAGACTCATTCAGATTATCCATGTCCACTTTAGCTTGAAATGAAGTTATTGCATCCATTAAATCAGCATTTGCTGGCTCATCTATAATGTTAGATTTTGAGCTTTCTGAAGTAGGTGTTCTATCTCTTTTAGGCTTTGGTACAGATTTTGGTGGCATTAGTGGATAAAATGCTTGATTACGCACAGAAATACAAATATATAGATTTAGTTTTGAAACTCACAAAATCGTTTGAAAATAATTTGGTTGTCTATAACTTAGTTGAAACGTTTTTCACTGCCAAAATGCGTCCACTTTTTAATGAAATATTTATATGCAGTTAATTTGATTGTTACTTATCAAAAAAAAATTGTCCATAGTTTGGTTATATAAATGAGTTAGCATTTTTTACACTACCACAGAAGCGACCTCTTTTATTTTTAATGAAATATATATAAAATGATTATTATAAGTTTTGATTGTAACACAATAACAAAATATTGAAAACTATTACTTCTTTACTATTTTTTTTAAATTTTAATTAAAGGAAATATTAATTAGGTAAAACAATTATTTATCACAAAAACACGTCTGATTCACTCGCTTGCCATTGAATCCATCCAATCCATTAATATTGTTGTTATCATTAAAAACATTGACATCTCATCTAATAATAATAAATATTGTGACCCTAATCGTCCAGTACGATGTACAAAAAAAACATCGTTCTAGAAAATGCTCTGGAGAGAACATATTTCCCCTAAAAGAATATAAAACATCTGAACTAAGATAACAAAAACAAAATAACACGTAACCGGAAATATTTGTTTATCTAAAGATTATTGATAATCTAAAGATTATTAAATAATTTAATGATTATTGTAAGTAAAGAATTGCAAGTGATATTGTGAGCAATTATAAGTAATGAATTATTGTGAATACAAGAATAATTAAGAGCAATAATAAAAGGAGAAATATTTATTGGACGAATAGCAATCCGGCCAAGAAACGTTACAATATTTATAATATTTGAAGTTTTTACAACTAAATTTTGTAATAGCATCCGATGTAGAAGAACTAATTTTAAATCTATTGGCTAATTTTTTTTTATAATAGTCATTATGACTCACAAGTAAAAGCAAATATTATGACTCACAAATAATCGAATATTAAATATATATTGTATAGAAGCGGAAGACACTGCTTGGCGAAACATGATAATAATAAAATATTTTTATGCCTCTTGAAAATGGTTGTATAAACCGAAATTAATCGAGGTATTTTATTAATAATTTTATAAATAATTATTAATAAATAAAATAAAATAATTTTGTGCGAACTAAACAAGGAGTTTTTAAAATTTAATATTATTATTAAATATTTTATTACGAATATTAAATATTCGTCAAAAAAAGAATTCCCTATTTATCATTTTTAATTTTTTAAATTTGAAAATTTAAAATCACAAAACTTTTAGATAATTAAATAATTTGAGTCAAACACAAAATCAAAAGTGGTAATCTCTTTAACATTGTATCTAAAAATTGACTTGCATCGAATAGATTGCTCTATGTTTTATTAGCAAGAACCAATCCAATTTATCTTTATTTTCTTTCAATAGTTATTAAGAATCTCTATCACATGATCTCAAATTAAAGAACTAGTTGAATGAGAAAAAATGAAAAAATCTAAACAATATTTCAATATTGCCATTTCTATTCATATCACAAAAAATCAATACACATGCCAACACGAAAAGCAAAGGCTACAACATCTCACAGCCAGGTCAAAAATAAAATAATAATAATAAATTTATTTTTAATAAAAGAAACACTTGTTTTTATTTCGCAAATTAAAATAATGTGATTAAAAACAAGTGTTTCTTTTATTAAAAATAAATTTATTATTAATAATGTTTCGCCAAGTGCCAACAGTAACCTCAATAAATACTATAAAATAAAAAATTGGTTAACGGAGTTTCTTTGGATGTTTTTGCTTTTTTTATTTTAATGTAGATTAAAAACTGAAATAGGATAATAAATTGTTTTTATGGGGTTGTTTTTAAATGGTTTTGATTCTTAATTTAGACCAGGAATCGAAATATTATCGTACCACGATACCTCACTTTGTATTTTTGAAAAATTAGTTAAACAGAAGATACATACAGATCAGAAGAGTCCGGGTGAAAAAAGGAAGAGTAAGTGAGCGTGCGGAGGAGTGGGAGGTGCGAAGCCCGTGGGATACCCCCAAGTATTTTGTAGTATTTTGATATTAATGGACAATAACAATTCATTATATTTTGACAAGCAGGTTTCTACCTCAACTGTTGAATTTGTTGAACTTTAGAAGTTAATTTGTAACTCTAACACATTGCGACGATAAATGTGTAAATGCAAGTAAAATACTTAGCAAACCATCACCATTGGAAGTTTAGTTTATACACAGAATTAGAAAAACCATCCAAAATGTTATTTTCAAACCAAATTATTCATAATAAAATTTAATTTTGCTTTAGACAGCTGCAAAAAAAATTTGAATAATCTTTTGCTCTTCAAAGTTTTTTAAAGTTAGCTACTGTTCGTAATTTATCTAATATACCAACAATTATTAATTTTTTATACAATTATTATATTGTATATTATATTATAGTGATTATAATTATTTACTAAAAAATTATGACTGTTTTTATTCCGTTTTCATTTTACTTCCAACTATTTCACTTTCCGGTTACTACTATGCTGGTATCAATTATTTCTAATCAGAATAACTACGCTTATAATGATTTTTAACCATACATATAGTACAATGTACATTGTTTAACGAGCTAAAAGTAAGAATTATACTTATGTATAATCAAATAAAAAGCATAAAAGTTTAAATCTCGAGCATCAGATTCATAAAAATATATATGCATTACACAAAACAACTATTTTTTCTATAACAAAAAAATCAATTTATTTTTAACAACACAAGCACCATAAATATCTATTAATATGGAAGGTTTTGAGAAGTCAATCAATTATTAATGCAAATTTTTGCAATTCAAAATCATTTTCCATTTCCTCTTAGAATGTTGAATTTCCTTTAAGGCTAAATTTAGGCTAAATCAAACCATTACTTCGGTCTGAAAGACCTAAGTATTACATTCATGAGCTAAAAGTGACATTCTTACCGCCACTTTTTTTGGGATTTCTCGACGTTTTAGGACCTACTGATTCTAAAATAGCAAAAAAAAATGTATGTCTGTCTGCCGGCCGTCACAACCGACGAAATCTAGAAACGGCTGAAGGGATTTGAAAAATTTTGAATTCTAAAAATAGGTACACTCAATGGTAAGAGCCGAGAGGACGATGTGTGCGATAACTGTACCAGTGGGTCAAAAAAATCGTCAAGTGTGTCAAAACAAGGAAATATGCATATTTCTTGCTTAAGAAACGTTCATTTTAAGTGATAATGTCTAGGAACAAACAATGTGGAGAAATCTGGGTGGTCGGGATTGGCATGTGAGATCAAAAACTGGATTAGTGCATTAGAAGTTTGTCAAAAAAATGTTGTCAAGTGTGTCAAAAGAAAGATTTTTATTTATTTTTTTACCCAATTTTGTGGAAAAAAATAAAATTGATTATTGGTTTGAAATGAAATTTTATTATTATTATTGAGAATTATGGCATTATAAGTTTGCCAAAAAAATGTTGTCAAGTGTGTCAAAAGAAAGATTTTTATTTATTTTTTTACCCAATTTTTCGGAAAAAAATAAAATTAATAATTTGTATGACATGAAATTTTATTATTATTAAAGAGAATTATATGGCATTATAAGTTTGTCAAAACAATAATGACAAGTGTGTCAAAAAATGATTTCATTTGTTTTTTTACCCAATTTTTTGGAAAAAAATGTAGCTGTTTTTATGACGTAAGTGTAATTGAAAATGAAATTGGACATGGAAATTTTTTAATTTGTTTTAGTTTTTGAAATATTTTTGGAAGTTTCAAGAAAGTTTGTATTTTTGATTTTGTAATAATTTTTGCAATATTCTTAGAATTTTGGAAAAATTTTAATTTTTGATTTTGTAAAAATTTTTGTAATATTTTTAAAATTTTGAAAAATTTTAAATTTTTGATTTTATTATAATTTTTGGAATTTTGAACAAAATTTCAATTTTTGATTTTGTTATAATTTTTGCAATATTTTTAGAATTTTGGAAAAAGTTTGAATTTTTAAGAATTCTAGGAATATTATTGGAATTTAGAAAAAGTTTAAATATTTGATTTTATTCTAATTTTTGGAATATTTTTGGAATTTTGAAAAAAGTTTCAATTTTTGATTTTGTTATAATTTTTGCAATATTTCCAGAATTTTGAAATAAATAGAGTTTTTGAATTTTATATATGTTCTTAGAATTTTGAAAAAAGTTTCAATTTTTGATTTTGAAAGAATTTTTGGAATATTTTTAGAATTTTGAAAAATTTTAAATTTTTGATTTCATTATAATTTTTGGAATTTTGAAAAAAGTTTGAATTTTTGATTTTGTAATAAGTTTTGCAATATTTTTAGAACTTTGGAAAAGTTTGAATTTTTAAGAATTTTCGGAATATTATTGGAATTTAGAAAAAGTTGATTTTGAAAAAAGTTTGATTTTATTTAATTTTTCCAATATTTTTGGAATTTTGAAAGAAATATGAATTTGTGATTTTGTAATATTTTCTCGAAACGCTAAATGGAGAGGTTTTTGGGTAGTTTGCTGAGTGTATCATCTTTTCACTAAATTATGTTAATTTATGATCTGTTATAATTTTCCGGCAACGTATTGATGTTTCGTGTTAGTTTTGTAATAAATTTCTATATAGAGATAAAAAAATACTTGTTCTTTAACAAAGAGTTATGTTTGATATACATCGCTGCCCAAAACTAAAAACCATGTTCTCATAAAAGTTTTTTGCCGAAAACTATATCAAAATCCTTAACCCAGACCGAAGTCTTGATATCTCAGAGCTGTGAGATTTCAGCCCCTACATATTTTATTTCTTACATTCATGTATTTAAGTCAATATTAGTTTGTATATCTATATTAATCTAATGTTTAGAAACCAGGCTTACAAATTTTTTAAAACAAACAAGAAATAAATTTATTTTTCCGTTAATTAACGCTTCTTATTAAACAATTTACATTAGAAAATTATTATTTTAAAGAACATATATGTTTATTAAATAATTATTTCAATGCAACTCTTTAAACTGTTTATGTTAATTTTTTATTATCTATCCTCTCACGCAAAGATTTGAATTAAATTATTTGTGACAACATTGTAGACATATTGATAGTTTCAGTCATCCTATAACTCCTGATATATGATATTGTGAGTATATCACCGAAAGTATGCGTCGTTTAATAATTTGAATTAATGATTTTCATGACCGGTAGACCAAAGTATATTATTAAAATAATTATAATATTTATAATCCTTGGATTTGGGTTTAAGTTACCAAAAACTTTTTCAAACTTGAATATATCTGCCTTACATATTTTCTGCAAGGTTTATTAAATTATCTATGTAATGTTTTGTGTATCCAGCAAATACATTATCCATGTCATCTTGCAGTCAACATATTGAAAGATTTTGAACCATGTCGGCAGTTATGGTATTTAAAAAGCCTGCAATTTAGCACATCGATAGAGACTAGGCGCCGACTAAGATCCACCTTAGTTTTGACCAAATCTAAATATTCCAGTGGTTGCGATTTTTAATAGTCGAAGAAATGCTAATGGAAATCCAAACAAAATTTAGCGAAATAAAACGAACACTTATCATCGATGATTTGAATTTTTTTGTTTTTCTTAAACATTACATAAATCACATTAATTTTTTCAAAAATAACAAATCAATAAAATATGATTAAATTAAATTAAATATTTATATATAGATAAAACGATCACATAAATATTTTTCAACTTTCAGCTTGCTCTAAAATAAAAAATAATAAAAATAAAAAAAAATTCTTCCAAATTAACAGGTGTTAGAATATAAAATTATGAGAAACTTCAGATTAAGAGATCGAAATTATTATCAGTGCATTAAACTAATAGATAGATACCCAAAAACGGGACAGTTTAAGCAAGCCACATGCTTGCACTTTGATACAAAAGATCAAAAAGTATATTTTTAAATTTGTAGGCAACGAATTCGGTGTAAACTAAATTAGTAGTTAGTAAATATATTCTTTGGTGTTTAAGTACATAATTATGAACTTTTTTGTTTTGTGTCGTAACACAATCCTTATGATAACCATTTGCCGCGACTGCGATTATTAAGTTTAATAAATTAATATATATTAATTTATCCATTTTTAGTCGTGTCGTAAGGTAGCACTTGATAGCTCATTAGCTTCAATCCATTTAGCAACCTAAAATAAAAAAATGTTTATGAATAATCGTTTAATTTAACAAGCAGCAAAGCCTAAACAAAAATTTGTTCAACCTCTAATGGAAGCTCGGGTTTTGCTTTAATATTTTCACAATCAATATTTTTGACGCCATCAGCCGGCTTATTTTCAATATCAGTAAGTAAACTATTCATTATCTCTTCCACAGAGCAGTTAATCACTCGTTGTTTACACCACATCAGGCTGTTTATAAAACCATCACGTTTGGAAATAAAACGATGTTCCATGTATATTGATTGATCGTCCCAATAAATAATCTAAAATAAAAAAGTTAATTTTTGATTTATGTAAACTAAATATAAATTAATTTATTTACTTTTGATGTTAGTTTATATATAGAATATGGCTTAATAAATCTTCGATAACGAATTGTAGTACCACCTTGAACAAACGTTCCTCCTTTTTCCTTAATTTTCCTATATAATTGTGTACGCTCATAAAAATCAACTCGTGCAAAATCTCCTTCTCTTAGGTAGCGTGCATTATTCATGTGAAAGAGTAATGTATCGATATCGTTTGATAAACAGATTCCTAAAAGTACAAAAAAGAAAACAATTTGTTTTGAAAATATCTGTAAGTCATATTTTGATAAAATTTTAAGTGCCAGTTAATTAATGCGGTTTGGTATCTCGAAATTATAAATTTAATTTAAAAAAGCTGTTGTGGCGACGAACATTTTCATTAAAAAAACTTTTAAAATTTTTAAATTTAGCAAGCGTTGTTTTTAGTTTAAATAGTTATTCGTGTCACTAGGACAAAAAATGATGAATTTTGGGACGGGTAAAAAGGTTGCGGTGTTTTTTTTAGGAACGTAGCTTATTCTAAACTTATTCTAAACTTATTCTAATAAGTATGTTTGCGAGGTGACTTATTTTGTATCTCTTTTTCCGTTAAAATCTAATTTGATATGTCAAATTTACTTTTTATTTAATTTAGTTAATATCTGTCACTAAATTGATCAAACGTTTTTATAAACCAAATTTAAACTAACGTAATTATAATAGTACATTATGATGCTAGGACGTAAAGCTAAAGATTTTCAACGGATGTGGAGTTTGCAAATCGAGGCGCTAGCCGAGTATAAGTAGCAGTGCTCGGATGAAAGCAGGTCCAAAATGCCTCAGACATAAGTTTTTCCCCGTTTAACTCGTCAATCGGTTTGTGCAAAAGTCAAACTGTCGAGATTACTCACTGCCATAGTAATAAAATGCAAAGGCATTTCTTTGTGCATACATCGTACAAATGGAATGCTTTGCCCGAATCAATAGTCTCGAGTGTCTTTTCAACCCACAAAGAATAAAAAAAGACGACCTGTTTGCTCAAGACGCATGTTGTTGTGGGAACCAGGTCTTAAAAGGTATCTATGTGTTGTTGTGACACATTTTGTAATTCCTACTGCACAACACTTTTTATTAAAAAAAAGGTTGGAGAAAAATTAAGTTTTTTAATTAAGGTTTTTGTTTTTGCGAAAATGTTCTTATAGTTTTTTCCTTCCGATTCAAAAGTTTTTTAATATTTTATCCAATATAAAAAAATCATTTATAAACAAAAAAAGAATAGTTTTAACTTTAAATAATAAAATAATATGGTTTTTATCTTCATTACACTTAATTTAATCTCCTTAAGTTTAATTTGAATTTAATCGGCATTTGCTCCAAATTTGTTAAATTTTAATTAATTGTATATAAACTCCGAAAAAAGCGTAAAAATTTTAACCACTTTTCACGAAGATTTCTAATCGTTATCGCCAGAGCTAGTCTTCGGTACGAACATACAATTTATTACCAATTGTATTTACCGCCTATTTCGAATTTTACTCTAAAAACAAGAATATTTATAATTAAAGAAATTCTTTAATGATTTGCTAATTTATTTCGGTGCCGGACTGATGTAAATTAAAGTCGAAATAATTTGAACAAAGGAATCATTAGAATTAAATGTAATGTTTTTTATTTAATTTTTTTTGAAATTTGATTTGATTTGTACTGCCGTTGCCTTTTGTTTATAGAATATTTTTGCTTAATACACTGAAAAAATTGAAGTAATGACAACCTCATCTCGAAGTTGGCAGTTTATTATTCAAACAAAGAATAAATGTTTGCAAACAATTTCAGCGTGATTGGGACTACTACACGATAACATTTTTCTGACAACAGAATGAGGTTTATTTAAAAGATAAAGTGTTATACCCAATATAACAGTAGTTGAATAAAGTTGATAACTGTTTCCATGAAAATCATTTTCTTTGGCCTTATATCATGAATTTTTCATTTTAAAATTGAAGTATTTGTGATTAATTGAACTATATTTTATTTTCAAATAAATATAACGTGTGATTGTCTCATTGTCTCAACTACATCGTTCTATAATTGTACAGTTGTTGAAACAATTTTCAATCAAGTTCGATTCGCGATATCTGCCGGCACGGTGAGATTGAGACAACTGCATTTCGATTGGAAATAGAACATTTTTTTCGGTGTAATATTGAATATGTATAATAATGTTGAGCGAGAGAACAAAAAAATTAAGATCCAGTTTTAAATAAATGATATTTTAAAATTGTAGATTGGAATGCGAAAGGGATATAGTAAGAGAAGGCCAGAGGCATGACATTCTGACTATAAAACATCAACCATTCAGTTAAGATCAGTGTTCCGATTTTTATTTTTATTTGCCCTTAAAAAGTTTTTGTCTCCCAAAATAAAATACATATAAATTAAAATCTGCACTCAAAGAGCTAAATTTTACTTTCTTATTTTTCGCCCTCAGATATTTTAATTTTACTTTAGAAATAAATTTTTGTACGTTATAGATTTTATTTTTTTATTTTATTTCGTTCAAAGAAAAGAGGAATAAAATAAAATCAATTTTTTTTTAAATTATCCATTTACGGTTACACCAATATTTTTGTTTGTTTTGTTTTATTCTGGTTAGTTTTCGTCCTAAGTATTTCGTTATTTGTATGATTGAATCGTAATTTTAGATAATGATCTCCATTTAGGTAAATAATTTAATAATGAATAATTTTTAATATGTTATGCATGAATTAAATTATGAAGTAAATAAAATTATTTATTATTATTTATTTAAAATGATTTATTGAACGGATTAGTCGATAATAGTCGAAAAAAAATTAATTAATTTACATTTATAAATTAATTAATTTTTTTCCGACTATTATTTTATCTATTAATTTTATATAAATTTTATTTCTATCTATTCCGACTGAAAACGTTTTTCTATTTTTTATTAAAACAGTAAAAAAACATAAGTCGACTTCGATTTGACTGAAGTAACTGTATTATCTGAAAAAACTATCGCTTTGTTGTTGTTTTTTTGTAAACTAAACTATTTTATATTCATATCGACCTCGCTTATTTTAATACATATTTTATTAACCAAACTAAACCAAAAGAAAAGAAAAAATAACTATCTGCCAACAAAATCTTTTCTCGTAAATTTTTATTTTGCCTATAAAGAGCTTTTTTGTAAATTTTTTAATATTATCCTAAGTGCAAGAGCGAAAAATAAATTATAAAAATAAAGCCCGTATGGTTTTATTTTTAAAATAAGTGTGAGCGCCCTTAAAAAATAAAAATCTGATCACTGGTTAAGATTATCGTCCCACAAGTGTCAATATTACTAATTAATTATTAGATAATTTATTTTAATTAACTCGACAATGGTTGTTTTAATCGAGTAAAGTATGTGTTTTTGTATAATCTTGCAAATGGAGTCAAGTTTAGTGTATATTATGTGAATATTACATGAACAAGATGGTAGAAAAACAGAGATCTTGTTAATAAGTGGCAATCACACATATATTTATGAAGATAACAAAAATGATTTATTGACTTTATACGAAGGTAAATTTGATGATAATTGGGCGAAAATTTTCAATAAAATAGATAGGGCTGATATTATATATAAAACTAAAAAGGAAAATGGAATTGTCATTGACATCTTTAATATTCAAGCAAGGCAACATTTGTTAATGTTATTGCTCCTGGACAGGCTGGTGAAAATATGATAACAGCTGTTGGTTTTGATATGAGAAAAAAAAGTACAAAGGGGAATGTAACGATCGGTTTGGGATTGGTGTGCAACCAAAACCTCGATGTTAACAATTTACCTGGATCAAAGAAGTGGATCATCAAGAAATATTTATTAATGTAAGTTTTATTATTTCTTTTGATTTTGTTTATAAAATATTTGTTTATGTTTTCAAAATTATTTAATTTTTTTTTCTATTCAACATTATAGTCCCTGGGCCTACGCTGATTTCATGTGATGATTACCACATATTTTATACTTCGTGAGGCGCCTGTTCTTGACGAGCCCGAAAACTTTTGTTCTGCTTCTCAAATCGGCCGCTTTTTCGTTTGGCAAGCTCCGAAAAATGCCGATTGCCCGCGATCTTGTAAATTTGCTACCACATTTTTTTTAACTGTGGCGGTAGAAAATTTGTTTTCAGGTAAGCTTGTCCGATCAAAATGTGTCTGCTATTGTCGAGTCCGACAAGTGTCATTTTCTTTGGCCTTATATCATGAATTCGTATTAATCCGTTCAATTAACCACAGTATTTGTGATTAATTGAACTATATTTTATTTTCACACAAATATAACGTGTGATTGTCTCAACTACATCGTTCTATAATTGTACAGTTGTTGAAACAATTTCGTAGTTCGATTCGCCATATCTGCCGACACGGTGAGGTTGAGACAACTGCATTTCGATTGGAAATCGGACATTTTTTTTCAGTGTAATACTGAATATGTTTAATAATGTTGAGCGAGAGAACAAAAAAATTAAAATCCATTAATTTTTAATTCACTAGATTTGAATATTGAAAATTTTGAATTATATATTAGAGATTTTTTTGACACTTAAACTCAAACAATTAAGTATTTTGAATTTTTCAATTCGAAAGTATATTTTGAATTTTTCTCAGAGAAAAACTACATTTTTTATGTGAAACTTCTTTATCGGCGTATGACAGAAATTTTTAGCAGTATAAAAATCATGATGTTTTGGTTACCGAAGTAAAACAATCGAATATAATATTCGGCAAATATACGATACAATTCGATTATGACACACATATAAATGTCAAGTCATTCATTTGTTCATTTGTTATTATATTGTTATAATTTTTTTTAATTGAAACTTCTTTATCGGCGTATGACAGAAATTTTATAGCAGTATAAAAACAAATCGTCACGATTTTCGGTTACGTGGTTAAGGTTGTCATGCTGATCATGGTTGCAATGGTGGTCACGGTGGTCATGGTGAATTGGAGTGTATCAGAGATTCAGAGATATATACGAAGATATATACTCTCCAAACAATTGGTTATCAATAATCGGCGTTTTTTTTCTTAAGCCTTATCTACCCAATTTCTGTGAAGTTCTAAATAGTATACAAATGATTTGACGTAAAGAAGTTTCACTTCTTACCTGTGTACTCTGGTACACATACACCTTTTTTTTATACACTTACTTAGTCTCGTACTAAATGTTATATGGGTTGGATGTGTTTATGGATTTTAATATTGTTTTGGTAATTTTATTTTTATTTTTTTTGTTATAAGTAAGAAAATTAAATATAAGATTTTTTTTTATTCACATATTCAGTCTCGTACTAAATGTTATATGAGTTGGATGTGTTTATAGATTTTAATTTTGTTTTGGTAATTTTATTTTTATTTTGTTGGTTAGTAAGAAATATCTTATCAGAATTGATTTTTAAAATAAAATAAAAGTTAAAGTTAAATTAGTAGTAGGTTTTGTGGTATGAGTTGAATTTAAATATAGTTACTTTACAATGTAATCTTTTACCGTGGGCAAAATTTAAAGAAGCAGACACATTCATAAAGTTTAATCTGAAAATGTTAATTGTGAAAATATTTTCCAAATTAATTTCAGATTATTGAGAGATGTTGTAAATAGTAGAAAAATGATATATCATAAAGAAGTTTCACTTCTTACCTGTGTACTCTGGTACACACACTAATTTTTTTTATTATACGTGTTTCGGATTGGGATTCGAACTATCCTCATCAGTGCCATGGTTCGAATCCGTTTTGGCAGACACGCTATCCAACTAACCTACCAAGGTGATGGTATTTTAAAGTTGAAATTTCATCATTATTTAAATACATTTTAAGTTGAATTTTTCTCACTAGGTATTTCTGTTTTTTGTAATTCAATTAGCCAATTCTAGTGCATTTAGTCTAGTTAACTCTACGAACATAGTCCAATGGTTTAGAAAAATTTTAGCTTCAGTTCTCGGTCCGATTTCGTTTCATCCCTGAACCTCCATTTTAATTATCTTCGGCCCTCTGTTGCTTTAAGATACACTTATTCTAAAATTTTCATTTTCAAAGCTCTCGAGACTTGTTCGCATGTCATCTTACGTACGAACTTTGTACGTAAATAGCTCCAAGCACCCACCATACGAAGGCCTTTCTCAATCTTTAGCCGTGATGATAAAAATTTCGTTATTAACCGTAAAGGTCAACACATTCGGGTTTCCATCGACAGATTGAAGCCTTACTTCAAGGAAGTATCTGAAGAAGACTTAACTAAAAATCGCTTCGAATCTCAGTCGCGCAGACGAAACGTCGTCTATTACTACTTCAGACATTCTATTCTTCAACCTTTACAAAAACGAAATAACGCGACGCAAAAGCTACTGTATCAACTAAAAGGGTTAGATTTACGCCCCTTTCCAAACAACAACTATTCCAACCTGCATCTACAATTACACGAGCTGGTAGAGCAACTAAAACTTCCCCTCGCTTTCTTAGTGCCCTTTCACACTGAAACCTTCCCATCGTTTTAACTTTTATACATAGTACTATCTTCGATGGCACTAGGGGTGGGGAGTGTTGTGGCGAACATTTGCATTAATAAACTTTTTAATTTAGCATGCGTTGGTTTTTGTTTAAAATTAATACATAAACAAAATTATTATATGTTTTTTGTTTCTCGTTTTTGTGAAAAAGTTCTTAGTTTTTTCCTTCCTTTAATATTTTTTCCAATATAAAAATCTTTATAAACAAAAAAAAGTATAGTTTAGAAAAATAGTGAACTTAAAATAATAAAACAATATTGTTTTAATTATTACTTTCGGCATTTACTCCATATGTGATAAATTTTAATTAATGTTATATAAAAACCGAAAATAGCGTAAAAGTTTGGTTTTATGTCAATTGAAAAATAAATGTTCAACAATTTATTTTATTTACTGTCTTAATGTATTAGCTGTGTTAAAGCTAAAACGACACCATAATCAACAAAACATTTAAAAACAACACATTAATCAATAATACTTCTAAACGACACAATTATCAACAATACATTTTTAATTCATACGACACAATCATCAACAATACATTTTTCATTCATACGACACAATAACCAACAATACATTTCTTAACACTTAAACAACACAATAATCAACCATTCATTTACTAATATGTAAACGATACAAATTATCCACCATACATTTATTAACACTTAAACAACCATACATTTATTAACATTAAATAACGATACAATTGACAACCATTCATTTATTAACATTTAAACAACACAATATTATCACTATTTGACCGACACAATAATCAACATTATATTTTTCCAAAATCAAAATAAACAAATGCATACACCATTCAAACGTCAAAATGCAACAAAAACCAGATAACAACAATGGGTTGTAAAGTTGCTAGCCATAATACTCCCTCTAGTAGGAAAGTTATTCAACGATAATGCAGATTATATCTTACGCCAAATTAAATAATGTGTGAAATGTGTCAACTAAGCTGGCTAGTGTAAAGCTATATTAACAGATGGAACTGGAAAATTGTCCTCTTTTGTCATCATTCATTGTCAACGAAGTGATCTTTCTAGATTATTGGTTTTCTCGTGCAAAGGTTTTTTTGTGAAATACTGGACGTGGTTGTTCTGGAGTTTTTATTATAGATAAAAATAGGGGATCCAAAAGCTGTGAAACCAAGGAGTTGGTGCCTAACAACATCGGTAAGAGTTTTTATTATAATAAAGTGATAATAAAATATATACGTGGTAATGATGACAAAATCTGTCCGTAATTTTGTGAGTGCATTTAATCTAGTCATCATATGTAAAAGTAATTAACGTCATCATAACAAATGCAATCAACTTAGTCTTCATGTGTGAGAATGATATGTGATGTTACAATCGAGTCTTCATATGTGTTAACAACTCAATTCCAGTCTTCAAATTATGATGATACCACAATATACGTCACCAGTCTTCAACATTGAATTGTGGTTATTTCATCTCCAACACAATAAAGTTTTCAACATTTTATATTACCACAATATACGTCTCCAGTCTTCAACATTGAATTGTGGTTATTTTAATCTCCAACTACAACATAAGACAATTTCAGTCTTCAACTTTTGATGATACCACAATATACGTCAGCAGTCTTCAACATTGAATTGTGGTTATTTAATCTCCAATATACAATACAACTCAATTCCAGTCTTCAACATTGAATTATGGTTATATAGTCTTCAATATTTGATATTACCACAATATACGTCTCCAGTCTTCAACATTGAATTGTGGTTATTTTAATCTCCAACCACAACATAAGACAATTTCAGTCTTCAACTTTTGATGATACCACAATATACGTCAGCAGTCTTCAACATTGAATTGTGGTCATTTAATCTCCAACATACACTACAAGTCAATTCCAGTCTTCAACATTGAATTGTGGTTATATAGTCTTCAACGTTTGATATTACCACAATATACGTCGCCAGTCTTCAACATTGAATTGTGGTTATTTAATCTCCAACTTACAATACAAGTCAATTCCAGTCTTCAACATTGAATTGTGGTTATTTTAATCTCCAACTACAACATAAGTCAATTCCAGTTTTCAACATTTGATGATGCCACAATATGCGTCAGCAGTCTTCAACATTGAATTGTGGTTATTTAATCTCCAATATACAATACAACTCAATTCCAGTCTTCAACATTGAATTGTGGTTATATAGTCTTCAACATTTTATATTACCACAATATACGTTTCCAGTCTTCAATATCGAATTGTGGTTATATAGTCTTCAATATTTGATATTACCACAATATACGTCGCCAGTCTTCAACATTGAATTGTGGTTATATAGTCTTCAACGTTTGATATTACCACAATATACGTCGCTAGTCTTCAACATTGAATTGTATTTATTTAATCTCCAACTTACAATACAAGTCAATTCCAGTCTTCAACATTGAATTGTGGTTATATAGTCTTCAACATTTTATATTACCACAATATACGTTTCCAGTCTTCAATATCGAATTGTGGTTATATAGTCTTCAATATTTGATATTACCACAATATACGTCGCCAGTCTTCAACATTGAATTGTGGTTATTTAATCTCCAACTTACAATACAAGTCAATTCCAGTCTTCAATATCGAATTGTGGTTATATAGTCTTCAATATTTGATATTACCACAATATACGTCGCCAGTCTTCAACATTAAATTGTGGTTATTTAATCTCCAACTTACAATACAAGTCAATTCCAGTCTTCAACATTGAATTGTGGTTATATAGTCTTCAACGTTTGATATTACCACAATATACGTCACCAGTCTTCAACATTGAATTGTGGTCATTTAATCTCCAACATACAATACAAGTCAATTCCAGTCTTCAACATTGAATTGTGGTTATTTTAATCTCCAACTACAACATAAGTCAATTCCAGTTTTCAACATTTGATGATGCCACAATATACGTCAGCAGTCTTCAACATTGAATTGTCGTTATTAATCTCCAACATGCAATATAGTCTTCAACATTTTGATGATACTACAATATACGACGCCAGCCTTCAACACCGAATTGTGGTCATTTAGTTTCCAACATCCAACATAAGTCAATTCCAGTTTTCAACATTGAAGAGAGGTTAATTAGTCTTCAACATACAACATAAATCAATTCAAGTCTTCAACATTGGATTGCGATGATTCAGTCTTCAACCTACAATGTTAATGAATTCCAGTCTTCACCATGTGATGTTATTAACGCAATTGCATTAGCAGCCTTCAAAATTGAATTGTTGTTTCTTCAAACCAATGTCAACCAACCTAATATACAGTCCATTAAAAATTTTGTATTGTTAAACATTAAATGAGATTTAATTTGAAGTTGTTCTTTTATTTTAAAGATTTAGGATTGGCCTGGATTTCAGGACGTGTTACCGTTTTGTCAGTGATAACCATTATCATTTTGGTCCTTCGAGCCGGATTTGGTCACCCCTGCGACCATTCAACTACGATCTGGATTAGGAATTATTGGAGGAAGTCACAGGTACCATCGTTTATATATTCTTTTCTTAACAAAAATAATAATAATATTAATTGTGTGTGTCTGTGTGTGTTGGGATTATTGAGTATTGGCCCTTTCCCATCGCTTTACAATGGCAGACCAACCTAAAATTGATCTTCTAAAAAAACAACGCTCGGCCTATAAAGGTCAAATAACCAGCTTCAAGACTCAGATTACAACTGCTTTGTCTGTCGGAGTCTGCGAATCACTATTGCGTCGCATTCAATTGGCTTACAACAAATATGATGGTGTCCAGACCAAACTTGAGGCCATTGATGACACGTCATCAACCGATAGGGGGTTATTCGAGGACGACTATGGCGCACTTGAGGCGGCCTTAATGAATAAAATCCATGATTTCAAGCGGCTGGATGAATCAGCTAGTTCGCCTACCTTTCATGACGCATCCACACTAGATGCTGGTCTGAATACGTCATTTTCCATGGGCATTAGGCTACCGGAGCTTGTCTTACCATCATTCAGCGGAGCTGAAGCAGAGTGGCTTGCTTTCCGTGATATCTTTCTTGACTTAATACATAAAAAAAATATTGAACCAACTGTCAAATTTTTGTATCTGGTGTCAAATATTCGTGCAGGCACTGCATACGGACTGATTGAAAATCTTCCAGTTACGGGTGAAAATTATGAAATTGCATGGAAAATTTTGTGTGATCGGTACGACAATGAGGTGATCATCCAGAAGTTCCACATGCGCGAACTGTACAATGTGAAACCAACCTTAGAGCACTCGCCTAAATCACTCCAATCCTTTGTTGATTCTGTCTCAAAGCATTTCAACGCATTAAAAACTCTGAAGGTTAAGGTTGAAGAGTGGCACCTTATTTTGACTCATCACTTACTGCAAAAACTGGAAAATTCATCTCGGATTGCAGTTATTAAAGCTTCTAAGCCCACTGAAATTTTGACTGTTCATGAGTGAATTAAAGCTTTGCGAATGAGAATCACCATCATCGAGTCTATATTAGCGTCTTCGTCGGCTGCCCCACTGCGCTTTCACAAACCCCAAAATAAACAAGGTTATAATTCCATATCTAATGTCTTAGTTTCAAATACTACTTCATGCCAGTATTGTTCAGAGTCTCACTACTTATCTGACTGCCCCTCGTTTACCAGTGTCAATTTTCCGCCTTCTAGAAGATTTAACTTTGTCAAAGAGAATAGGTTATGTTGGAATTGTTTGGGAGAAAGACATACGGCATTTAATTGCAATGCCCAACCCTGTTCGAAATGTTTCCGTAAACATCATACTCTGTTGCACTTTCAATCTGATTATAACAAGCCCACCATGCAGACGGGTCATGCAGGCAACAGCTGTCCAACCAAATCAGCTCTTTCTTCCGTCGTTTGCGAACTTGAAGGTGCACCTCCAGAAAGTGCTATATTATTCGTGACTGACAATTTACGGTCTCCACCTTTACTTCAGAATGGCTCCAGAACCAATCAGGTACTTATTGGCACTGCTTTGGTGAATGTCACCATCAATGATTCCATCGTAATCTGTAGAGCTTTATTGGATAGTGGTTCTTCACTAAATTTTATCACAATTGATGCGTGTAACCTGCTGAAAGCATTGAAAATTCCGACTACCAAATCGATTGCCGGAATTGGAGCTACAGAATCATACATCCGTTATAAGGTATATTTGACCATATCATCTAGAGTTTCTGATTACACGGTTACTCTGAAATTTTATGTGCTGCCAAAGATCACCAATAACATCCCTACAATCTCATTTGAGCACAACACAAGTTATCTTCCCTGCAGTGTGGATTTGGCAGATCCCTTCTTTTACCTCCCAGATCGCATTGACCTGCTGTTAGGAGCGGAA
The DNA here is from genome assembly GCA_963693315.1 of Diogma glabrata. NCBI lineage: Eukaryota > Metazoa > Arthropoda > Insecta > Diptera > Cylindrotomidae > Diogma > Diogma glabrata. Next base: position 228,892,253 of record OY856188.1, on the reverse strand, counting down.
ATTTACCAGGAATTATTGTTGGGGTCTTCAGTCAAACTTTGTAATGAACTCCCTCCGTTTTACTCAACAAAATTGGGTTATGTCATCAGTGGAAAAACTTGTTTCAAAGCATCCGAGGTCAAGGAACAATCGTATCCTGCTTTATGTAGTATACAGTCTTTGGGGAAGCAATTGAGACAGTTTTGGGAAGTTGAAACGATAAATGGAAGCTCAATACAGTCTTTAGAAGAAACTCTTTGTGAACAACATTTCTGCACAAACGTTAAACGTCTACCTAGTGGACGTTTTTGTGTTTCCTTGCCAGTTAAACCAAATATTGTAAACCTAGGTAACTCCTATCACTCTGCTCACCGTCAATTTCTATCTTTAGAAAGACGTCTGATTAGCAGACCAGAAATTTACAATCAGTACAGAGAGTTTTTAACTGAATACATCAATCTAGGTCACATGCTGCCCGTTTCAACTCCCATTAAGGGGTCGTATTTTTTGCCACACCACTGTGTTCTAAAGGAACATAGTTCCACTACAAAACTGCGTGTGGTGTTTAACGCGTCCTCTCAAACTTCATCCGGATTATCCCTCAATGATTGTTTGATGGTTGGACCCACCGTGCAGCATGATCTGTTTTCGGTTACTATTCGGTTCCGAAAACACATTGTAGGTTTTTGTGGCGATATTGCAAAAATGTATCGCCAAGTCCTCGTCACCGAAGATCAGCAACCTTTGCAACAGATTTTGTGGCGATTTCATGCTTCAGACGAGTTACAGAGCTTCAAACTAACAACTGTAACCTATGGCACTGCTAGCGCTCCGTTTTTGGCCACACGAACCCTCAATCAACTGGCACTTGAAGAATCGGCACGATTTCCCGCCGCTGCAAAGGTGACTACCACTGATTTTTATGTCGATGACCTCTTAACTGGTGCTCCAACCGAAAACGAAGCTTCAATTTTAAAGGCCCAACTCATAGAACTTTTATCTTCCGGAGGTTTCGAATTACGAAAATTTCATTCAAATGCAAAGTCATTGGTATCACCACAAACGCCACCCGTAAGTTCCACACTCGTCCTAGGAGTATTATGGAACACGCAGACTGATAGACTTGAAAACGATTTTAAAGAATTGCTAAGTTCCACTACGACGACGAAACGACAAATGCTGTCCGATATCTGTCGATTGTTTGACCCATTGGGAATGTGTGCTCCGGTTATTCTAACTGCAAAATTGTTCATGCAAACGATTTGGATACTCAACGAAATCAGCTGGGATGATCACATTCCAGAGGATATCACCAAATGGAAGACATTTAAGAGTCAACTCCCTCTGTTAGCCCAAGCATCATTGCCCAGGTGTATACTAGTACCACACACAAAACGTCTAGAGATACATGGTTTCAGCGACGCATCTGAAAAGGCATATGGCTGTGTGCTTTACACACGATTGATTGATAATTCCAATGTAATACACACAAGATTAATATGTGCCAAGTCAAGAGTGGCTCCCTTAAAAAAGCTAACCATCCCTCGTTTGGAACTCTGCGCTGCAGTTCTATTGGCTGAACTCTTCCAAAAGGTAGTACCAATTTTAGATTTGGATATTGATGCTGTGTTTCTTTGGTCTGACTCCGAGGTCTCCTTATACCGCATCAAATCGCAACCCTATCGTTTCAACTCATTTGTTGCCAACCGAATTGTTAAGATACAAGAGATGACTTCACAAATTGATTGGCATTACGTCCAGTCGTCAGAAAATCCTGCGGACTGCTTGTCTAGAGGTTTATCTCCGTCTCAACTGATGAATATGACTCTATGGTGGAATGGTCCTGATTTTCTGCTGAAAGAATCCAATGAATGGCCACCCCAACCTCAGGGTTTTCATCATTCTGACTCTGAGATCCGCAAGTCTGTTTTTCCGGTTCTCAGTCAAGTTAATCCAATTGAACATCCAATTTTTTCTCGATATCATTCTTTCATGACTTTAGTACGTGTTGTTGCATTCATGTTGCGCTTTGCTCGAAATGCTCGCTCTCATGTAATGCGATGTCAATATAAAGATCTGGAACTTCATCCTGTTGAAGTTGACCATGCATTAATCGTTTTAATCAAGTTAGTTCAACAACATCACTTCTCTGACGAAATTAAAACTCTTAACAAGACGTCATCAGTGTCGACTCGAAGTCCATTGCGATCCCTCTCTCCGCAGTTGGATGTGAATGGGGTTATACGAGTAGGAAGTCGGCTACACAACGCCGAATTAAGCGAAGAACAAAAACATCCAATTCTTCTCCCTCGCAATCACACCTTAAGCACCTTAATTGTTCGACATGAACATGTGAGGCTATTACACATGGGTCCCCAAGCGCTATTGTATAACATTCGGCTGAAGTACTGGTTGATCGGCGGTCGTAGTCTGTGTAGAAAAATTGTTAACCAATGCATTAGATGTTTTCATGTAAGACCACTTATTCGTCATCAATTCATGGGTGACTTACCATCTGATCGCGTGACTATGACAACAAGGCCTTTCCTAGTGGTCGGCATCGACTTTTGTGGCCCATTCTTTTTGCGGCAATCTTCTAGGTCCAAATTAGTCAACAAAGTGTACATATGTCTGTATGTTTGTTTCACCACCAAAGCGATTCACATGAAGATTGTAATGAATGCCACTACTGAATCATTCTTGGCATGTTTACGCCGGTTTGTCGCTCGACGAGGTATATGCACAAGGATCTATTCAGACAACGCCACCAATTTTGTTGGCGCTAGGTCAGAACTCGCTGACCTAAATAACTTGTTTAAATCTCAATCGTTTAAAGCAGACACTCTTAAATTTTGCACAACTAATAATATAGATTGGCGAACAATTCCACCACGGTCCCCTCATTTTGGCGGTCTTTGGGAATCGGCAATAAAAATGGCCAAACATCATCTGAAAAGAGTCGTTGGAACATCAATATTCACAGTTGAAGAGTTCACCACATTGACAGTACAAATTGAGGCATGTCTGAACTCCCGGCCTCTATCTGCCATGTCCAACGACCCCTCAGACTTATCAGCCTTATCACCGGGACACTTCCTGATAGGGGCACCACTCACCGCAATTCCTGAGCCGTCTTTGCTGGATCTGCGCAGCAACAGATTATCTAGGTTTCAAGCAATTCAGCAGTCACTTCAACATTTTTGGGATAGATGGCACAGGGAGTACTTGTCAGAGCTCCAACATAGATACAAGTGGACTCAACAATCATTCAACATTAAAATTGGAGCATTGGTTCTCATTCACGAAGATAATACCCCCCCTCTTAAATGGCCTTTAGGCAGAATCACTGACTTGCATCCTGACAAATCTGGAGTCATTCGTGTCGTATCTATCAAGACAGCTAACTCTGAAACCAGACGTGCTGTCAATCGTATCAGCGTCTTGCCAATCAACAAAGATAATTAACTGTTTCTTATACAAACCACTAATTTAAGCTCATATCATTTGATAATTGTTGTTATCTTCCCCTCTTTGATTCTAATTTTGTGTTCTAACTTTGTTCTAAGATGTGTGTTGACAACAAACAACTTACTACTGTTAGTTTAATGTCCAAGTAAGGTTCCTGTTTATAGTTTTTTCTGGTTTGTCAGCATCTAAGTTATGAATTTCGCATAACAAGTTTGTACTAGCCAGATCGAGAGTACAATTGAGAAACTAATAGTTAGTTTATTGGATACGTCTGTGATGTTCAAAATCGCCAATGTAAATTAAAGGTCCTAGTTGCTTTTTGTTAAAGTGGTTACTTTAAGGTGGCGGGAATGTTAAAGCTAAAACGACACCATAATCAACAAAACATTTAAAAACAACACATTAATCAATAATACTTCTAAACGACACAATTATCAACAATACATTTTTAATTCATACGACACAATCATCAACAATACATTTTTAATTCATACGACACAATCATCAACAATACATTTTTAATTCATACGACACAATAACCAACAATACATTTCTTAACACTTAAACAACACAATAATCAACCATTCATTTACTAATATGTAAACGATACAAATTATCCACCATACATTTATTAACACTTAAACAACCATACATTTATTAACATTAAATAACGATACAATTGACAACCATTCATTTATTAACATTTAAACAACACAATATTATCACTATTTGACCGACACAATAATCAACATTACATTTTTCCAAAATCAAAATAAACAAATGCATACACCATTCAAACGTCAAAATGCAACAAAAACCAGATAACAACAATGGGTTGCAAAGTTGCTAGCCATAATACTCCCTCTAGTAATACCCCCTCTTACGCCAAATTAAATAATGTGTGAAATGTGTCAACTAAGCTGGCTAGTGTAAAGCTATATTAACAGATGGAACTGGAAAATTGTCCTCTTTTGTCATCATTCATTGTCAACGAAGTGATCTTTCTAGATTATTGGTTTTCTCGTGCAAAGGTTTTTTTGTGAAATACTGGACGTGGTTGTTCTGGAGTTTTTATTATAGATAAAAATAGGGGATCCAAAAGCTGTGAAACCAAGGAGTTGGTGCCTAACAACATCGGTAAGAGTTTTTATTATAATAAAGTGATAATAAAATATATACGTGGTAATGATGACAAAATCTGTCCGTAATTTTGTGAGTGCATTTAATCTAGTCATCATATGTAAAAGTAATTAACGTCATCATAACAAATGCAATCAACTTAGTCTTCATGTGTGAGAATGATATGTGATGTTACAATCGAGTCTTCATATGTGTTAACAACTCAATTCCAGTCTTCAAATTATGATGATACCACAATATACGTCACCAGTCTTCAACATTGAATTGTGGTTATTTCATCTCCAACACAATAAAGTTTTCAACATTTTATATTACCACAATATACGTCTCCAGTCTTCAACATTGAATTGTGGTTATTTTAATCTCCAACTACAACATAAGACAATTTCAGTCTTCAACTTTTGATGATACCACAATATACGTCAGCAGTCTTCAACATTGAATTGTGGTTATTTAATCTCCAATATACAATACAACTCAATTCCAGTCTTCAACATTGAATTATGGTTATATAGTCTTCAATATTTGATATTACCACAATATACGTCTCCAGTCTTCAACATTGAATTGTGGTTATTTTAATCTCCAACCACAACATAAGACAATTTCAGTCTTCAACTTTTGATGATACCACAATATACGTCAGCAGTCTTCAACATTGAATTGTGGTCATTTAATCTCCAACATACACTACAAGTCAATTCCAGTCTTCAACATTGAATTGTGGTTATATAGTCTTCAACGTTTGATATTACCACAATATACGTCGCCAGTCTTCAACATTGAATTGTGGTTATTTAATCTCCAACTTACAATACAAGTCAATTCCAGTCTTCAACATTGAATTGTGGTTATTTTAATCTCCAACTACAACATAAGTCAATTCCAGTTTTCAACATTTGATGATGCCACAATATGCGTCAGCAGTCTTCAACATTGAATTGTGGTTATTTAATCTCCAATATACAATACAACTCAATTCCAGTCTTCAACATTGAATTGTGGTTATATAGTCTTCAACATTTTATATTACCACAATATACGTTTCCAGTCTTCAATATCGAATTGTGGTTATATAGTCTTCAATATTTGATATTACCACAATATACGTCGCCAGTCTTCAACATTGAATTGTGGTTATATAGTCTTCAACGTTTGATATTACCACAATATACGTCGCTAGTCTTCAACATTGAATTGTGGTTATTTAATCTCCAACTTACAATACAAGTCAATTCCAGTCTTCAACATTGAATTGTGGTTATATAGTCTTCAACATTTTATATTACCACAATATACGTTTCCAGTCTTCAATATCGAATTGTGGTTATATAGTCTTCAATATTTGATATTACCACAATATACGTCGCCAGTCTTCAACATTGAATTGTGGTTATATAGTCTTCAACATTTTATATTACCACAATATACGTTTCCAGTCTTCAATATCGAATTGTGGTTATATAGTCTTCAATATTTGATATTACCACAATATACGTCGCCAGTCTTCAACATTGAATTGTGGTTATTTAATCTCCAACTTACAATACAAGTCAATTCCAGTCTTCAATATCGAATTGTGGTTATATAGTCTTCAATATTTGATATTACCACAATATACGTCGCCAGTCTTCAACATTAAATTGTGGTTATTTATTCTCCAACTTACAATACAAGTCAATTCCAGTCTTCAACATTGAATTGTGGTTATATAGTCTTCAACGTTTGATATTACCACAATATACGTCACCAGTCTTCAACATTGAATTGTGGTCATTTAATCTCCAACATACAATACAAGTCAATTCCAGTCTTCAACATTGAATTGTGGTTATTTTAATCTCCAACTACAACATAAGTCAATTCCAGTTTTCAACATTTGATGATGCCACAATATACGTCAGCAGTCTTCAACATTGAATTGTCGTTATTAATCTCCAACATGCAATATAGTCTTCAACATTTTGATGATACTACAATATACGACGCCAGCCTTCAACACCGAATTGTGGTCATTTAGTCTCCAACATCCAACATAAGTCAATTCCAGTCTTCAACATTGAAGAGAGGTTAATTAGTCTTCAACATACAACATAAATCAATTCAAGTCTTCAACATTGGATTGCGATGATTCAGTCTTCAACCTACAATGTAAATGAATTCCAGTCTTCACCATGTGATGTTATTAACGCAATTGCATTAGCAGCCTTCAAAATTGAATTGTTGTTTCTTCAAACCAATGTCAACCAACCTAATATACAGTCCATTAAAAATTTTGTATTGTTAAACATTAAATGAGATTTAATTTGAAGTTGTTCTTTTATTTTAAAGATTTAGGATTGGCCTGGATTTCAGGACGTGTTACCGTTTTGTCAGTGATAACCATTATCAAGCTGTTTGAACAGATATTACTAAATTGGTGGAGACGGTGGATTAACAGGAATTCTGTTAAACTACACAAAGTATTCCATTTATATGATAGGAGATTCCGAAACAGTTCTCAGCTTATTTATAAAAATTGTTTTTGCAATATCAAACCGTAGAAAATCAACAAAAAAATGTTCTGAAACGTATCCTAATAAAATTGGAATTGGAATTTAATCAAGAAAATTTATATTGTTGGAATTTGTGATAATAATATGTATCTCATTATTATAAAGGAATTATAGAAACCCAGCTTTGTCAATTTGTCAACCCAGCTTTGTACCCAAAATTGTCAATAGCAATTCAATAAACCATCAAAAATCCCATGTAAGATCTCTAACGAACCTTATCCGAGGTCGATATTTGTCAATGGCAAAACAACCAACTAATGTTTTAGAAAAAAACTTAATTCAAATAAAACTTATTCACTTCAACTTTTTCATTTATAAACTTGTAAATAAGAACAACAATAATAACTTGTAAATATGAACACAAAATTTTAAAAACCGGGTAACTGATCATGAAGTTGATGGTGCAAGATGATATACACAAAACTCCATTAAATCCTATAATCATGAGGTTATACACTCACTTAATTCAAATGTATATTGTTATTTATGTTCGTGCAAATTTTTGTGAAAACCTCATATTTCGATAATAATAAAAAACACATTTTTAATATAATATACATATCACAATAATCAATAAATGTATTCATACGAAACCCACCAGTAATTTCCGTTGTATCCAAAACATGACAACGTTTCTTTATATAACGCGCAACCAGCCAGTTGATTATCATTCTAACAAAATAATGTACATCTATTAGTAAATACGCTATGAGTATTATTCCAATTAAAACTCCAAAAATAAAGCATTGACCCATCTTCTCACGTATCTATAAAAACACCTTTTACTGCAATTTCGAAAATTCACTTTTAAATTTATTGAGACAGGTTGAAATGCAAAAAAAAAATAATTAATTCTTCGATTTAATTTTAACTAACGACAATTTATTTTATTTCTATAGACTATATATAGACTATAACTTATATCTTATTTAATTTCATCACATATATTTTACTCATAAAATTATCACTTTTTTAACTAAATTTAATAGATAAATAAAAAAAAAACAAAAATCTGAAACATTTTTGCGTTAGGAACAATATAAAACACAAATTTCGCTGAATGAATATAATTTCAATCTACTCTATTAGACCCATTACAAAAAACTGCACTAATCAAATCAACACAACAAATAATGCAAGTTATTTTCAATTATAATTTCACACAAATAATAAAAAAATACTGAAAATTCAGCACCATTTGACATATTCCCTAACAAAAACGAAACACTACAAATTTTTTAATTTGGCTTACGAGGATGGGTTGACAACAAACCGCCCCGATATACATTTGGTTTTCATTATATAATCAAAAAATCGAATTATATCAATAACATATCAAGTGATCCTTATATTAATGAATCCATAAGAACTTGAGGTAGGTTGTTGATTTTCCATTTATTTATTTTTCTTAAAAATTTTGACTTGTCTGTTTGCTCGATTTTAATGATTAGGTTTGGTAGACGCATGCGTCTGATATCGAGAGGTTGGAGGGTTGTTTTATTTGTAATTATAAGTTTTCAATAAAATTTTGAATTGAAACAAAACGTCAATTTATGAAATTATTAAGAAAATAAGTTAACAAAATATTTAGCTCGAATACAAAAAAACAAAACCACTAATGATATATAACGAAAATATGGACATAACATTGTTTTGTTTTTGTTTTTCATATACGATCTTGTTATATAGTTATGTTTTCATTCGAATAATTTTAGTTTTTCCTGTTCAATTCAAACGATTGTAACATAATCAATACATAGATGTAATATTCATTGAATAACAGAGAATGTTATAAACTTTATATTTAACATTTAATGGAACATTATGTAATTCAGTTAATAAAATTTAAAAAAGAAAACAAGAACCGCGGAGTTGGGGTTAGGGTGAATGCATCACAATATAATAATAAACTGCAAGAGATTACTTCCTGTATTGCCTCTACGATCGTACTCATAAGCACGAATCAAACCATCGTCAATTTTGACCAACCTCGTACTGTCAAGACGTTTTTTTTGTTTAAGTGTTGAATTAATGTTTATTGAATTTTGAATTCAAACGGTTTATTATTCTCGAACTTAAGTCAAATAACCTGCGGTTGAAATTTTCTTGACCTGATCGATATTTGTTATTTTATTTCTCATTGTCCTAAAGATGATCTGCATTAATTCAAGCTTTGGAAATAACACTTGTTTGATTTGTTATACCCAATCTAGTTTTCGTAGTAATTAGATCCTCTTCGTTTTTTCGTACATAAAGATACACTGTTGCTGCGTTTCAGGTGAATTATTGAATAAATAAAGTTGCACTATAGAGCTCTAGAGTCTAGACTAAAATAATATCGAGGGTTATTGCAGTTCTAGTTTGTAAACGTTCCAGTCTTTGCGATATTTTTGACAAACAAAAACTGGAAAAAATATATTAAAATATGCTAGGGATTATTATATTTATTTTGATATGGCACACTGCCATTTTCAAGTTAAAGAAAAAGTATATGTACATACAAAATATTATAAAAATTGACACAAAAATTGAAAAAACTTAAATGAACTGAAAAAATTATAATTTTTCCAATTGATTTAAGTTTTTTCAATTTTTATGTCAATTTTTATAAAATTTTGTATGTATATTTTTTCTTTAACTTGAGAATGGCAATGTGCCGAATTATTGTTTTTTATTAATTTAATAATAAAAAATTAATTTTAAAGACTGATTAGTGTAAAAAATAAAAATAAATATGCTAGGGAGTTCTAGATAATTATATAATCAAAATTAGTCAAAATAAGACGATTACTAAATACAACAAACTGACCATAAATCGACACAACGACTGCAGTCGTAAATTTTTTGTACCAAACGAAAATATCCACCAAAAATGTTGTCATTTCTAGACATATTGTTCGATTAAGCATAATACTAAAGTACAGAACAACACGTTTTGGTCTCATCTTTCACTTTAAATGTCATTCATTAAGATTTGTGACAACTCATTTCTCTGGTTTTTCAAAAGAATAGGTTAACTCATTTTCTAATTCCCAAAATGTTTATCGATCCCTTTTTTGGCTAATTCCTGGTTTAGAGGCAATTTTAAAATAAAGTTTTTATGGTTTATACTTATTCTAATATTATTTGTCTTTCATCTAAAACACATTGTTTTGTGCGGACGGAAACACTGCGGGAGGGATGGGAGCTATCGTTGGTCGAAGTCTTGCAGGGTGAAAAATAAAATAACATATCTTTAAGTATCTGACCAATAGCACAAAACAAAAATCGATCAGATGAAGTGATGATTGAGAGAAGGGGTGTGAAAGGAGGGCTATCATTTACCAAAAGGACAGCAGGGTCGCAGAAGCGAGTGAAAGAAAATTTTAATAAAAGCCATTGTTAAAATATGAACATACATACAGTTGAATTTTATAGGATGGCTGGTGAGTTGTATAACGGCTTTTACAATCATCTGAAGTGGCAGGTGTTGAACATTGCGATATGGATGATGACATTTTAAACATTTTTTTGATTCACTAAAAAATTAAAATGCTAATAAAATTAAATATAGGAAAACTTTTCGAAAATTTTTTGTCTTATATTTCCTAATTCTGAATTGGCGTAACTAGGTAGAGACCAAGAGAGCTTGGCCCCATCTAGAAGACAAATTTTGCCAAACCCCCGCCCCCTCTAGAACATGAAGTTAATGAAGCATATGTTGGTTACAGAAAACGAAATTGTATTTACTAAGTCAGACAAGGAAAATCTAAGAAAACCAATTTGTATTTCTTTACAATAAATCGCTATTTACAATAATTAGTGGTTGTGATATATCATCACCCCGATAGAAAAAACCATATACCCTTATAGACCGGGAGGCAGCGTTGCATTTTGGTTAGTGATTTGACGCCGATTGAATTTAATTTTTATAGGTAGATTAATTATTTGTGATGTAGAAAATAAGAGTCAGCCGTCAGACTTGCGGGGGGTGTGGTTGTGGGGGAGTTTTAAACTGGTAAAAAAAACGAATTCCAAAAGTAATTTGATGCCGCTTCAAAATTTGTATGATGCATGTTTACACCATAGCAATTGAAAAAATAGTCGTCAGCTGATTGGCGGATGGGGGATTATACGTCAGCTTCTCGTATACATCAGTATAAAAATGCAATATAGTCAAGACCTTTCTGCATAGGATCTTGATGAAACTTTGGCAAATGATCCAGGCTCACTTGAAAATGGAAAATCTGAATTAATTTTAAATTTGGACAAAATGGCGGGGGGTCTCCCGAACACCTCTAAGTTTAAATCTTCAATAACTTCTAATCCCGACTTATGATCTTATGGAAACTTGGTATATAAATTTTTAGTACTGGTTCCAATATTTCTGCATTCCAACTTCCGGTTTGACAGTTCCGGTTAAAAAGTTTTTTTTCCAGGTATTCATCCCTACTGCAGCCTACAATTACCGATCGATTTTCATGAAACGTTGGTAAACGCTTTCAAGTAACATGAAAAACATTTTGTTAGCTTTTGGAGTACATTGGATAAGGGGTTGGGGGGTCCACCATACAACAGATGGTTTTTTCCACAATGTTTTTTATGTTTGTTGGGAGCATAAAACATTCGTTCGTGAATGAATTTTGACGACACTTTGGAAAAAGATGCAAATATGTATGGCAAAAAACTGATTAGTTTTTTAGCGATAGTGAACAAAGTGGTGGGGGGTCCCCCAAATACCTGTTCTTTTTAAAGCTTAATAACATTTGTACCTGATAATCGAATTGGATGAAACTTAGTACATAAACATTTGGTACGGTTCACAACAGTTCTGCATCCCAACTTCCGGCTTTTCATTTCCGGTAAAAAATTTTGGTTCGTAATTTTTTTAACTTTTTTCACTGCCTACAATAATGAAGTGGTTATGATGAAACTTATGGAAAAAGTTTCAATTAGTGAAAAATAGTTATCATCTTTTGGGACACATTGATCAAAGTGGCGGGGGTCTACCATACATCTGCTGACTTTTCGCACTTGGTTTATAAAGTTTGTTGGGAGCATACAGACTTCATTCATTAATCAATTTTAGTGACACTTTGAAAAAATATGGAGACTTAAATGACAAAAAACTGATTAGTTTTTGGACAATATTGAGATAAGTGGTGGAGGGCCTCCCGAACATCTGCTTATTGTGTCACAATTGTTGCAATGTTTGTTGGGAGTACCAAACATTTTTACCGGAAATGAAAAACCGGAAGTTGGGATGCAGAACTTTTGTGAACCGTACCAAATGTTTATGTACCAAGTTTCATCCAATTCGATTATCAGGTGCAGATGTTATTAAGCTTTAAAAAAAACAGGTGTTTGGGGGACCCCTCACAACTTGGCTAACTATCGCTCAAAAACTAATCAGTTTCTTGCCATACATATTTGCATCTTTTTGCAAAGTGTCGTCAAAATTCATTCCCGAACGAATGTTTTATGCTCCCAACAAACAAAAAACATTGTGGAAAAAACCATCTGTTGTATGGTGCACCCCCCAACCCCTTATCCAATGTACTCCAAAAGCTAACAAAATGTTTTTCATGTTACTTGAAAGCGTTTACCAACGTTTCATGAAAATCGATCGGTAATTGTAGGCGGCAGTAGGGATAAATACCTGGAAAAAAAACTTTTTAACCGGAAGTGTCAAACCAGAAGTTAGTACGCAGAAATATTGGAAACAGTATTAAAAATTTATACACCAAGTTTCCATAAGATCATAAGTCGGGATTAGAAGTTATTGAAGATTTAAACTTAGAGGTGTTCGAGAGACCCCCCCGCCATTTTGTCCAAATTTAAAATTAATTCAGATTTTCCATTTTCAAGTGAACTTGGATCATTTGCCAAAGTTTCATCAAGATCCTATGCAGAAAGGTCTTGACTATATTACATTTTTATACTGATGTATATGAGGAGCTGACGTATAATCCCCCATCCGCCAATCAGCTGACGACTTTTTTTTCAATTGTTATGGTGTAAACATGCATCATACAAATTTTGAAGTGGCATCAAATTACTTTTGGAATTCGTTTTTTTTACCAGTTTAAAAGTCTCCCACAACCACACCCCCCACTACTTTAGCAGCTGACCGCCAAATTTATCATCAGCTGGAGTTAATTAATTAAAATAAATAAAAATCAACCGGCATCAAATGACTTTTTCATTTGCAACGCTGCCTCCCGGTCTATTAAAGTATTAGAAATAAATCAAACCAAACTAGATTTTGACAATTACGAAAAAAAACATTTACAGCTCATACCATTGGCTTTCCAAGCAGGATTCACCCGACTCTGAAATACGGCTAAGCACTTGTCCATTAATGGTTAACAGTAATTAACAGCAGCATACTTTACTTTAAATGTCCAAGGAATGATTAACATTAACTGGCTATTGCTATTGGGCCAGTACTGCAACCATAAATTGTCCGATCTATGTAATTGGGTTAAAATTCTCTATAGTAATTACCATTTTAGAAATACATAGTTTGAAAAATTTCGCCTCTAATTTAGTTATGGCTTCTTGGCTGAAACACTATGATATTGGTAAGGTTGGCACAAGTTTAAAATTTTTTTTCATTAGACATTTTTAATTTATTTTAATAATTACTTCGGTTTTGAAAAATTACTTCGGTTTTGGAAAAACCTAATTATTGCATTCATGAGCCAAAATTGAAATTCTTACCCCCACTTTTTTGGCATTTCTCGACGTTTTAGGACCAACTGATTCTAAAAGAGCAAAACAAAAATGTATGTCTGTCTGCCGGCCGGCCGGCCGGCCGGCCGTCACAACCTACAAAATCTAGACAACCGCTGGATGGATTTCAAAAATAGGTATACTCAATGGGAAGAGCCGAAAGGACGATGTGTTCGATAACTGTACCGGAAGTGTGTAAAAAAATCGTCAAGTGTGTCAAAACAAGGAAATTTGCATATTTTTTTCTTAAAAAACGTTAATTTTAAGTGATTACGAATGGAAACATTGAATTTTGATGGAACGTTGAAATTTTGATGGTCCGGATTGGAATGTGAGATCTAAAACTACATTATTGCATTGTTTGTCAAAGAAATGTTGTCAAGTGTGTCAAAAGAAAGATTTTTATTTATTATTTTACCCAATTTTTTTGAAAAAATAAAATTAATTATTTGTATGACATAAAATTTTATTATTATTATAGAGAATTATGGCATTATAAGTTTGTCAAAAAAATGTTGTCAAGTGTGTCAAAAGAAAGATTTTGATTTATTTTTTTACCCAATTTTTGGAAAAAATAAAATTAATTATTTGTATGACATAAAATTTTATTATTATTATAGAGAATTATGGCATTATAAGTTTGTCAAAAAAATGTTGTCAAGTGTGTCAAAAGAAAGATTTTCATTTCGTTTTTTAGAAAATAATAAAATTATTTATTTGGATGAAATGAAATGTAATGATCATGACATTATTATTATTGAGAATTTTAGAGCATTATAAGTTGGTGAAAAAAATATTGTCAAGTGTGTCAAAAAAATGATTTCTTTTATTTTTTTAGACAAAATAGATTGTATTTTTGATTTTGTAAGAATATTTGGAATATTTTTAAAATTTTGAAAAATTTTTAATTTTTGATTTTATTATAATTTTTGGAACTTTGAAAAAAGTTTCAATTTTTGATACTGTTATAATTTTTGCAATATTTCTAGAATTTTGGAAAAAATTTGAATTTTTAAGAATTTTTGGAATACTATTAGAATTTAGAAAAAGTTTAAATATTTGATTTTATTCTAATTTGTGGAATATTTTTGGAATTTTGAAAAAATTTTCAATTTTTGATATTGTTATAATTTTTGCAATACTTTAAGAATTTTTGAAAACGTTTAATCTTTGATTTTGTAATAATTTTTGAAATATTTTTAGAATTTCGAGGAAAGTTTGATTTTATTTAGTTTTTACAATATTTTTGGAATTTTGAAAGAAATATGAATTTATGATTTTGTAATATTTTCTCGAAACGCTAAATGGAGAGGTTTTTGAGTAGTTTGCTGATTGTATCATCTTTTCACTAAATTATGTTAATTTATGATCTGTTATGATTTTCCGGCAACGTATTGATGTTTCGTGTTAGTTTTGTAATAAATTTCTAAACAGAGATAAAAAAATACATATAATTCTACAAAGAGTTATGTTTGATATACACCACTGGCCAAAACTAAAAACAATATCCTCATAAAAGTTTTATGCCGAAAACTATATCAAAATCCTTAACCAAAACCGAAATCTTCATATCTCAGAGCTCGAGATTTCAGCCCCTCCATATTTTTGTACTTGATTTGTTTAAATTTACGTATGATATTTTATATTTTTTATTGGTCAAGTCTTGTTTGCCAGTAATCGGCCATTGCTGCAATACTGGTCATCATTATTTATCCACTAATAAATATATTAGGGAAATTTAAAAAAAAATTTTTAATTTAAAAATTTATCCCCACCTTCCAATTTGCTCAACGAAAGATTTCCTAATAAAAACAATTTTTAAATTGTTTTAAGACAATATACTTCTGATTACTCCATAAAACCATACCGGAACGCACTAACACAAGCGCTCACTAGCAATTACAGTTGCAATATGCTTCTGAGCGATTACAACGATTTTGCCTCTTTTAAAACCCTTTTCACCGAGCCATTTTCCACCAACTTTGCAACAATTTTTCGAACGACAACAATTAGTAGCTAATTTTATGTACCATTTTTTTTACGGTTGGCACCTGTTCAGGTGTGGTGGTTAATATATTTAAATCTAAATAATTAATCACCACAAAACTTAAAAACGATCACACGATCAATTATACTCATAACATGAACCATCTGCGAACGTTGCCAAGACTTAATCATACGCACGCCACCCATACGATAAATTAAGTAATTAATTTATTCGAAATCAAAATCGAAATAATTCAACCAAATTGAGTTCAATGCCTGTCTTCATCATTTTGGTTGGCGGAAATAAATAAAACAAAAAACACACACTCTTAGTCGGGCCTTGCCGAGTAAAACACAACCAAATAAATTATATTAATTAAAATAAGGATCATAAGCTAAATATTGGTGTTATCAATTACATCCCACAAACTGAAGAATCGCATCAGTGGTGACCAAAGCGTCGGTGTTTACCGAGAATTACTACACGCTTCGTAATTGATAAGCCTGATACATTTTTGTATCAGGCTAAAAGGTATGCAATTGATACAAACATATTACAATATATCGAACGCCACATTTACACATATTTTTTTTTTATTTCGAAGACGTAATCGACGTGTGCATTACATTGCAACCTGAGAATTCAAGCCGCCATATTTGGAATACAAATATTACTTTTCAAATATACAAAGATAATTAATGGAATCATAAATATTACGGACAACAGAAATTATTTGCAAAAACAACTTTTAAACATTATAGCAGCAACATCATTAACAACATTAAAACAGAATATTGCCGAATATAAAATTTTTTTTAATTCAAACAAAACAACAATTTTGGAGTCATCATCAAGATAATAAATATATTTTTTCTGTGACGGGAAAAAAGTTTAACATTTTACTTCTGCTGACAGGTGCAAAAATGCTACTTTTCATAAAATACTTTTTTCCCCGGAAAAAAGTATGTACTTTTTTCCCGGATAGATAAAAATATATATATATAAATACATATATACACATAAATGATGAATATTATGAATATTTATGAACATTTATGACTATTTTAATGTTAATGAAAAGTTATACCGTTTTCTTCTTGATGTTAATAACTGGTTTTGACAAATAAAAATGAAATTTATTTTTAAGTTTTTATTCAAGAAAAATTCGTATGGTGTGGTGAATATACATATTGTAATATTTGTTTAATATTATTTTTTCAATAATTATATTAATATTTATCCAGTCACAGAAAAAAATAGTGTATTATACACGGGAAAAATTGTAGATTTTAGCTCTCGGTTTTTTGTCTCCCTCCGCTTCGCGTCGGGAGACAACACAACCTCGAGCTAAAATCTACTACTTTTTTCCCTTGTATAATAAATAACTATTTTGTAAAAAATGTGCCGCTATCATCAAGAATAACCATATCTTCGCTGGACCGCATACCAGATAAATTTTTTTTTATATTATTATTACATAATTTTAATTTTATTATTTCTTTTCTAATTATTGAATTCATTTTGAATTAATTTTACCTCAATTGAATGAGTTTGGTTTACATTAGTATCACTAAAGGTGTTAAATATTCAAGTATAAAAGATTTTTATTAATCAAAATTTGATTATTAGCATTCAATCAATTTGTTTGGATTGATCATTTGAAATAATTACGAATTTTATATATATTTATATTTTTCTTATTTTCTTATACATTGATAAATTTTTTTTTTTTATGGTTTTCTCATATTAATATATTATTACAGAAAATTATTGTTAGTCATATTTTTCTGTAGCAAGCGTATTTACGATTATTATATTATTACTAGAAGAAATAATTCGCGTTGAATTTTTAAAAAGAAAGAAAATATTGCTTTCAATTTCTCATTTCGAACAATTTTTACTCGCGTGCGTTTACTTAACCGTTTGTTGTGCGCTCATTGATTTGATCGTTTTTTTTTTACTTCACAAATTAAAATATTTTTTTTTGGGGAAAAATATTGTATTCTTCCAAGCTCGAAACAAATTATCGCGTTTACTTTTCATACTTTTTATACACTGATTTTGACATTTTTTTTACCGTCAACCAATAAAAATGTCCGACGACGACATTGCGGATCCAGCTCGAGCTGTTAAAGACGAAATCCCTCTAGAGCTCGGCTCCTCGACTAGTATAAAATTACAACAACTATGGCCCAGGCAAACTCAAACTTGGTTCAAGATTGCGGAACAAACCTTTGAATTCCAAAATATTAAACAGGATAAGCAGAAATACCTGCATGTTCTGCACGCTCTACCGCCAGATATATGCGAATTGGTTTCTGATGTCATCGATTCTTTGCCGGAGCAGAATAAGTACGAGTCATTGAAGCAAACGCTGCTGGAACGGCTGGCACCGTCAGACGAGCGCCGTTTAGAAGCGCTCCTGACGGGACAAGATCTCGGTGATCAATTACCATCTGAAGCTCTGCGTAATATTAAAAAACATGCGGGCAATAACTTCAGCGATAAACTAATACGATCGCTCTGGATACGCAACATGCCGGAAATAATCCGAATCGCTTTGGCCGCTCAACCGGATTCAACCACGACAGAAGTGATGTCGAAGATGGCGGACAAAATGTTCGAGGCAATGTCCCTCAACACAATCCGCAATAAAATAAGTGAAGTTCGTCAATCTCGCCCAACAACGCGGACAGTTTTTTTAAATCGAAGTCAAGCTTCACCTTCGAAATTGGCAACACTAGAAGACCGTCTGGAAAAACTAGAGAGACAATTTAACCAAATAACTCGGTTACATCGACCTAATTCGAGAATTCGTTTTTATTCTCCACGATCCGAATCTCGCAGTAGATCAACATCTCGGTACAGACCTAGATCCAGATCTCGCGACAATTCCACACAAAGGACAGGATCGTGTTACTACCACAGAACGTTTGGGGCTATGGCACGAAAATGTAGACCTCCTTGCACATTCGGTCAATCTACATCGCAAACTGCCATGGATGTAGACCAAACGACATCTTTAAAAAACGGGTAAAGCTCGGCATCGCAACGGCTGTAATCGAAACGAACAAATCCAGCCGTCTATTCATACATGACAAAATAAACCAACAAACCTTCCTTATTGACACTGGAGCAGACCTGTCGGTGCTCCCAGTCAAATCTAATCTATCAATAACAATTGCTTCACAATCTACAGATCTAGTCTTATCAGCTGCCAACGGCACGATAATCAATACCTACGGAACAAAACTCCTTCAGGTAGATATCGGCCTAAAACGAACATTCACACACGCTTTCGTACTAGCGCAAGTGAATCGTCCGATCATTGGCGCTGACTTTCTAAGTAAATTTGGCCTACTTGTCGATCTTAAGCGAAAACGGCTGATTGATACAGCTACCCAGCTGTCAATCAATGCCACAATGGTTAACGTAGATACGCCTACTCCTATTCATTTCACGATCGACAACGATTACGGTCTGCTACTAAAGAAGTTTCCTTCCCTAACAGCAGAACCGAACTACAATTTACCGGTCAAACATAACGTGGTACATCACATTGTTACCACTGGGCACTTGCCTGTATCAAGACCACGCAGACTAGATCCGGTTCGTCAAAAAGCTGCGTTCACTGAATTTCAACATATGGTTGAACTTGGAATTTGTCGCATTTCTTCCTCTTCTGTATCTTGTCCGCTTCACATGGTTCGAAAGAAAGATCTCGACTGGAGACCACGTGGAGATTATCGCAGGTTAAACGCGGTCACGATTCCTGATCGCTATCCAATACCGCACATACAAAATTTTTCGATGAATTTGTATGATTGCAAAACCTTTTCTAAAATTGACCTAATTAGAGCTTATCATCTCATTCCTGTTGCGAATGAAGATATACATAAAACCGCAATTACCACTCCATTTGGCCTCTTCGAATTCACTCGAATGCCATTCGGTTTACGCAATGCCGCACAAACGTTTCAGCGTTTCATTAACGAAATCGTTCGAAATTTAGATTTCGTATTCGTCTACATCGATGATATCTTAGTGGCATCGAAAAATGAGGAACAACACAAACTCCATTTGGAACAACTCTTCCAGAAACTTAGCGAGTTTGGTGTCCATATAAAGAGTTCAAAATGCGTTTTCGGCGCAAACACTCTCGATTTCCTCAGCCACACGATAACTCCTAATGGTATTCTGCCTTCTCAAGAACGAATTAATGCCATTACGGAATTCCCAGCACCAACATCAATCAAACGTATTCAGCAATTCGTCGGTATGATAAACTATTATCATCGATTCATACCGAAACTAGCTGAAACACTAGCTCCAATTCATACACACTTGGCCGCTTTACTAAAGAAACCCAAGACTCCGAAAAATTTTACTTGGCCAAACGAATGTCAACTAGCATTCACCAAGTTAAAAACCGAATTGGGCAATATCACGTTGCTAGTTCATCCACGTAACGATTCTGCATACAGTATCACTACGGATGCATCGAACATTGCTGTCGGAGCAGTGTTGCAACAACGTAATAACGATTGTTGGGAACCACTGGGATTTTTCTCAAAGAAACTTTCAGACGCTGAAACTAAATACTCTGCATTCGATCGAGAGCTACTCGCAATTTACCTAGCTATAAAACACTTCAGGTATTTTGTCGAAGGTCGCGAATTCACAATTTACACCGACCACAAGCCTCTCACTCGTGCAATACATTCTAAAACTGAACGAAACCCAAGGCAATCTCGCCACTTGGATTTCATAAGTCAATTTACTACCGACATCCAACATGTGCAAGGTAAAGACAACACAGTCGCGGATGCATTATCTCGTGCATCCGACAACGAAACTGCATCAGTTGAGACTCACTTCAACTACGATGCTATCATCGCTGCACAAAAAGCAGACTTAGAACTTCAGAATTTATTTTCTGGTTCCGTATGTCACGCTAGTTCATCAATGAAACTAGAGCTTTTTAAACTTCCAGGATTCGAAATCGTCTGCGAAACATCAACGGGCAACAATCGCCCATACATCGCAGAACCATTACGCAAAACTGTCTTTAACACTTTACACAACTTGTCACATCCTGGTGTCAACGGTACACGTAAATTGATTACATCTAGATATTTTTGGCCCAGTATAAATAAAGATATTAATCACTGGACAAAATCTTGTTTATCTTGCCAACGCTCTAAGGTCCAACGGCACACAAAAAGTCCAACTGGACAATTCGAAATTCCACAGTCTCGTTTCGAACATATCCATATAGATATCGTAGGTCCGCTTCCTCCTTCTAATGGATGTTCTTATATTCTAACTTGCGTTGATCGATTCACTCGATGGCCAGAAGCTTATACTATGTCTGACATGTCTGCTGCTACCATAGCCACGACATTTGTCACTAATTACGTATCACGATTCGGTGTTCCACTGCACATCACAACTGATCAGGGAACACAATTCGAGTCAAAACTTTTCTCCGAGTTAACAAGACTTTTAGGCTCTCATCGGATACGTACAACGGCTTACCATCCACAAGCGAACGGAATGGTAGAACGTTTTCATCGACAACTAAAAGCTGCACTTATGGCCAGAGGCAACACCACTCAGTGGAGCTCCGAAATACCAATAATTCTTCTAGGTATTCGAGCTACAGTGAAAGAAGATCTGAAGTGCTCACCTGCAGAACTTGTCTACGGACAAACACTGAAACTGCCCGGTGAGTTCTTCGTCGAAAATCCTCTTTCACAACTGCCAAGTCACGATACAGTTATCGATCAACTTCGAAATACAATGCACAACGTAATTCCAACAGCTACACGACAAACTAAACAAAACGACATATTTGTTCCGAAGTCGCTAGAAACCTGCGACTACGTTTTCGTTAGGGTTGATAGAATTCGCACCGGTTTACAATCCCCATATGAAGGTCCATACAGAATCATACGACGTCTACGAAAACATTTCGTTATCGACATCAAAGGCAAACAACAATCTGTCTCGATCGACAGATTGAAGCCAGCGTATGGTATCTTGTGTTCAGCTGATCGTTTACCAGCTTCTCTAACACACAAAGCTGTTCATTTCGAACAGACAAACTAAGCGGGGGTTTTCATCTACGAGCGGGGTACTGTGGTGGTTAATATATTTAAATCTAAATAATTAATCACCACAAAACTTAAAAACGATCACACGATCAATTATACTCATAACATGAACCATCTGCGAACGTTGCCAAGACTTAATCATACGCACGCCACCCATACGATAAATTAAGTAATTAATTTATTCGAAATCAAAATCGAAATAATTCAACCAAATTGAGTTCAATGCCTGTCTTCATCATTTTGGTTGGCGGAAATAAATAAAACAAAAAACACACACTCTTAGTCGGGCCTTGCCGAGTAAAACACAACCAAATAAATTATATTAATTAAAATAAGGATCATAAGCTAAATATTGGTGTTATCAATTACATCCCACAAACTGAAGAATCGCATCACAGGTTTTTACAACTTCTGCGTAAGTTTTACTCTTAATTTAACTAAACTCAAAGTTACTTTCAAAAACAAATACACAATCACAAATTAATGATGTGTCGGTTGTGAACGAACCGAAGTTAATTGAACGGATCACTTCAGTGAACCACGACCGATCGTTCAGTAATAAAAGAAACGTCGTTCGTCGCTCACTAGCTTTTTATGTACTATTGGAATTTTTTTTATGTGCAATGAACATCTTTCAATATATAATATAATGGCAGCACTGTTAGTTAACATCATGCAAACTTCCATATATTAAATTAAAAACGTAGTTTTGGATTTGAACATGATTTCAATAATACACCTCAAATAAACCTTCAATAAAAAGTAATAATGCACCTCCGATATCATTTCGTCATCAAATTTTCATTACGATCAAATTTTGACTCCGACCATTGTGATATGCGAATTTGTTTTCTCCTCTCAAAGATTTATTCATTATATTCAACATCTTCACATAAAAAAGTGACCTGAAAAAATGTATCTAATAAATATGTATCTAACAAATACACATTTAAAAATTGTAAAAAATATCCGCACTTCATCTAACAATGAAAAGGAAAAATTTTCTAACATGTGAAAATAACACTAACAATAACAGAAAACTAATAACCAATCCAATGAAACAAAACCAAACTAACATAACCATATACATTATACATTTATTAAAATCATAAATAGAAAAAAAAATATTCTAACGAAAAATTTATCATAAAAAACAAAAACTGAACTCGTTCAGCAAATAAACAAAACACAAAATGATAAAAATAAACAAAATTAAATATCAGTTCGTTCGAAAAGCTAAGAATGATTGAACATAAAGAATAAAAAATAAAATGCCATTTTAGAAGAAAATATAAATGCTATTGAAAAAAAAAAGAAATGGATTTCATTCAAGTTTTACAAATTATGAATTGTGAAATGAAAATGGAAAAAAATTGATTATGAAGATGATTGTTTGTATATATTAATTATTGATGATTATGAAAAAAACATTTGTTTGTACATAATACATATCTGTATTTAAATTGTTTTTATTGTTATTGTTAATTTTTGTTAGTGGATAATTACTAATAATAGAATTACTATAGTAGAATTAATTTCATTTAAGGTTTTAAGATTTAATTTAATTTTGTATGCAATATTTGCTGTGAAAAAATTTTGTTTTTTGCACCTTAGCTAAAGCTTTAGTTAAAAATTGACAATTTACTACATGTCAGGACTTAAACGTTATATTCCTTATTCTATAGTGCAATTTTGTTTTTAATAACGTTTTTTCCTTAAATCGATTTATGGAATGGATGAGGATTTTTTTTATTGAATGTTAATTAGAGGATGAGATGTTATCACTAAATCACATATCTAAATAACTATAGATGGAAAATCGAATCAAAAGGCCGATAAAAAAAAAATTTGAACCTGACAATTTCTACGTTTTTTTAAAAGTTCGGTAATCGTTTGTATAATAAAAAATTAATAAGTGTATTTTTAATTTGGCTAATTTTGACACCGGGGGCCCGAAATATGTTAGGAAATTCAGAGTCAATTAAGAAAAGTTTCAAACTATATTGTGATTAAACGGGTTAACCGATTATAACAATTTCTTTTGTTTGAGACTAAGCGAGACTTTATTATACTAAAAACATTATATTTGATACGATTTTTCTCCATTATTATTTTTCAAAGATGCGATTTTATAAACAGATTTTCTTTTAATATTTATAAAGAGGTTTTCTTTTAATTTCTTATATTTTGAAGATTTATTATTTAACCTTCGCGTGAAAGGAAATTTTTAGCGACTGATATGAGCAATATCTACCCCGGTAGATATTACATAAATCATAATATCAGCAAACGCAACTGTGTATTTATTTTACTTTTGTGTAAGCATACTATAAAAGCATATATTTCAAAATAAAGTTACTTGTTTTTCACGTTGACCAGTAAAAATGTTCATATAAAACCCAAGGAAAAAATATCTACCCGGGTAGATATTGTTTTCTTGCGTAAAAAAAACCATAAAAATCCAATATAAGTGTTAAAAGGAAGTCCAAAATATTTTTTTCTCAGATTTTGCGAAATCAATTTAAAAATTAGTCACATAGCTGAACAGGCATGATGATTGGTTAAAAACTCATAAAGTTATTGAATTACAAAAACCGTGATATCTACCCGGGTAGATACTGTTCACGTGAAGGTTAACCTTCATATATTTCTAAATAACTTAGCTTAAATAACACATTGCACTCTATTAAAAAAAATATAAACGAAAATAAATTTGAAAATTAGACTCAAATAGCAATGTATTAAAAGAAATAATAAATAAAAAAAGAAATTTTTACTACTTTACTCAGCAATTTTACGGGGCCATGTGACAGGTTCACCCTGGAACAATTTCCAAGTTACGGCAATGTAATTTTGTCAGCCATATTTTAACAAACCTGATACAATTAATTATAAATCTATACATTGTGCTAATTCGACTCATGGTGCAGAGCAAAAACGTCCATTTTTCTGTGAAGTAGACGAAAGGCTTTTTACCATCTTAAATTGCAACTCATCAAAAATGTTTTTTATATTTTTAAAATTTATGTAACGAATGAAACCTTGTTCTAAGGGCCGATTGTATGAACAAGGATGGATAGAAAAATATTCGAGAATAAAGTTTTATGTTCATCCGAGGATTTTATTGCAGTTTATAGGAGAAAATTTTATAAATGGCATTATTTTTTCTTTTACTTTTCTATTAAATAAATTTAATTATAAATTAAGAAACATTATTTCAAAACATAAATTGAATATATTAAAATTATGTTAAAAATAATATTTATTTCACTATTAATTTATATCAAAAATAAATTTTAGAAACGCACAAATTTAAATTAAAAAATAACCACAAATTCAAAACAAAAAATATGGAGGGGCTGAAATCTCACAGCTCTGAGATATCAAGACTTCGGTCTGGGTAAAGGATTTTGATATAGTTTTCGGCAAAAAACTTTCACGAGGACATGGTTTTTAGTTTTGGGCAGCGATGTATATCAAACATAACTCTTTGTTAACGTACAAGTATTTTTTATATCTGTTTAAAAACTTATTACAAAACCAATACGTTGCCGGAAAATTATAAATAAAATCAAACATTGTTAAATTAAATAAAATCAAACTTTTTCAAAATTCCAAAAATATTCCAAAAACTAGAATGAAATCAAATATTTAAACTTTTTCTAAATTCCGATAATATTCCAAAAATTCTTAAAAATTCAAACTTTTCCAAAATTCTAAAAATATTGCAAAAATTATTACAAAATCAAAAATTAAAACTTTTTTCAAAATTATAATAAAATCAAAAATTTAAAATTTTTCAAAATTCTAAAAATATTCCAAAAGTTCTTACAAAATCAAAATATGATGCTTTTTTCAAAATTCTAAATATATATCTATATAAAATTCAAAAATTCTATTTTTTTTCCAAATTCTAAAAATATTGCAAAAATTATAACAAAATCAAAAATTGAAACCTTTTTCAAAATTCCAAAAATATTCCAAAAATTAGAATGAAATCAAATATTGAAACTTTTTCTAAATTCCAATAATATTCCAAAAATTCTTAAAAATGCAAACTTTTTCCAAAATTCTAAAAATATTGCAAAAATTATTACAAAATCGAAAGTTGAAAATTTTTTCAAAATTCCAAAAATTATAATAAAATCAAAAATTAAAAATTTTTCAAAATTCTTAAAATATTTCAAAAATTCTTACGAAATCAAAAATTAAAACTTTTTCAGAAATTCTAAAAATAATGCAAATATTATTACAAAATCAAAAATACAAACTTTTTCAAAATTCCAAAAATATTTCAAAAACTATAACAAATTCAAAAATGTCCATGTCCAATTTCATTTTCAATTATATTTACGTCATAAAAACAGCTACATTTTTTTTCCAAAAAATTGGCTAAAAAATAAATAAAATTATTTTTTGACACACTTGACATTGTTTTTTGACAAACTTATAATGCCATAATTCTCAATAATAATAATAAAATTTCATTTCAAACAATTTTATTTTTTCCAAAAAATTGGGTAAAAATAAAAAAAAATCTCTCTTTTGACACACTTGACAACATTTTTTTGACAAACTTATAATGCCATAATTCTCAATAATAATAATAAAACTCATTTCAAACAAACAATAATTTTATTTTTTCCAAAAAATTAGGTAAAAAAATAAATAAAAATCTTTCTTTTGTGTTCACTATTACCAAGAGGTAGGCAGGTAAAATTTTACCTTTTATTGCTTTGATGTAATAAATTTATTTATTATTTTAAAGCATTTTTCTTGGTAATAGAAACCCAAAAATCTTGTTTTAGTTGTTATTGATTTTTTTGGATTGCCTGGGTTTTTTTTTTTTTATTTGAAGTTTTGTGACATGATCTAGCTCCTCCCACCTCGGACTTATTTTGGGAGTTGGAAAGTGTCAGTTGGTTGATTGTGAAATGTTTTTTTTTGACAAAAGTTAGGAATTTCGAATTTAACCCTTTATTTGTGCTCGTCAATTTTGTTAGTGTATTTTGTGTCCCCATTTTTTTTTTGCTTTTCTCTTATCGTGCTACTGTTGCATGAAATCTGCTACCGTGTTTTTGTGACAGAGATACCCAGTTTCTTTTGTACTGTTTAGTGTTGAAATTTAGGCCTGGCCGAATTTCAGTAGCTATGCCTGCAATGTCAAAGGGTAAGTCTTTGTCTCAACAAAATGGCCGCAGAGTGAACCAACAGCTTAGCATTGACTTCACCAACATAAGAGGTCTCAATTCGAATCTAAACGAGGTTCATCACTACATCGAAAAAAATAAACCTGACATATTGTTTCTTACCGAAACAATTGTTAGTGGCAAAGCATCGAAGTTGGATCCCGACAAATACCGGATGCCTAGTTACGAAATGGAACATTCCTTTTATAACAAGCATGGTGTCTGTGTATTTGTTCGAGATTCACTTTCATGTGTGAGAATTAAGGCCTACGAGTTGAACTCTAAGCACCATAATTCTATAGCACTGAAGATCTCAGGTGTTGATGAAACTATGTTTATAATAGGATTATATAGATCCCCAAATTCTCCCCCAGGATGTCCCTTTTTCGATCAAATATCGGCTAATCTAGACAAGATTACCACGGACTACCCCAAAGCAAGACTGGTCATTCTTGGAGACTTTAATATTCATAATAAAGAATGGCTTAAGTATTCATCGCGCACTGACGACGTAGGAAGACAAGCCGAACTGATACTCGCAGATTATCACGGTTTGACGCAAATGATAGAGTGTCCCACTAGAATCGCAGACAATTCACATCATAACAATAATTTGCTGGATCTGTTTTTGACAAACGAACCAGATACTACGAAGACAAAAGTTGAACAACCCCTCGGAACATCAGACCATTTACTAATATCAGCAATAGTGCAATTTACATCACCGACACAAATTAAAGCAAATCCTCGCCGGGTTTGGAACTATAAACGCGCTGACTGGGAGGGACTGAGAAACTTTTATGACGAAACACCTTGGAAAACTATTTGTTGTGTTGATCAAGATCCTAGCACATCGGTAATAAGAATTTCTGAAATCATAAAAGAAGGAATGCGGCGGTTTATTCCAAATCGATTAATCACTCCTAAAACTGAGCCTTGGTTCACACGGGATGTTGATGAGGCAGTGAGGAATAAACGCAAAGCATTCAAGACGTATAACGCTAATAAAACACCTGAAACCCATAGCGCCTATAAGAAAGCCAGAAATATTAGTAAATTCAAAATAGACTTGGACAAAGACGCGTTTATCCAGAAGAAAGCAAAGAAATTCGCCGAGCACCCATCTGGCTCACGTAGTTTCTTTCAGGCAGTTAAATCAGTCCAGAGCAATTTTACTCGATCCTCTATTCCAACCTTAGTTCTGAATGACATTCCCGTGAGCGACTCGAAAGAGAAAGCGGATCTATTGGGTCGTATTTTCGCAGAAAACTCGAACATAGTTGAACCCCCCCATTCTCCTACACTCATTCCCCCAGTTGTAACGAAAATGAAACCAATTATTTTTCGTTGCAATATTGTACGGAAAATGCTTCTTTCTATCAATATCAACAAATCTGCTGGCCCAGACGGTATTCCACCCCTCATTCTTAAAAACTTTGCTAGGCAACTAGCTCCAATTTTAACAAAAATTTTCTATTTATCTTATAAAACCGGAATATTTCCCGATTCTTGGAAGCTGGCCAGCGTTCAACCCATATCAAAGAAAGGCAGTAAGATAGACCCTAACAATTATAGACCAATTGCAATTCTGTCGGTTTTAGCTAAAATATTTGAAAAATATGTTAACTACAATTTGATAGATTATTTGGAAATGTCGCAAATTATTGATGATAAGCAGTATGGTTTTCGTAGAAGTCATGCAACAGGTGATCTGTTAGCCTACGTATCCCATCTCTGGAACAAATCGCTGGAAAACCACGGTGAAACATTCAGTATTTCACTTGACATTTCTAAAGCATTTGATAAAGTGTGGCATAAAAATCTTATAGCTAAATTAAAATCTTATGGCATAGACCATCTTACTGTCTCATGGATTCATAGTTTTCTTACAGGTCGCCAATTTCATGTTAATTTAGATGGTATCACATCCAATATTTTCACAACCAATGCTGGGGTTCCCCAAGGTTCGGCACTCTCACCAATCTTGTTTCTTTTATACATTAATGACTTACTTATTTCCACAGTGCACCCAATCCATAGTTTTGCTGATGACAGCACATTACATGCATCACATGCATCTCCTAAATTTCGATCTCATACTGCAGTTACCACTGATAGAGAGTTGCTAATTGATTCCATCAACAAAGATCTGGAGCGTATAATGGAATGGGGTGATCGTAATCTCGTTTCATTTAATCCAACCAAAACCAAATTATGCCGTCTTTCACGAATGGAGCGACATAAAAATTTTCCTATTAAAATAAACCAAGAGGAATTGCGTGAGGTTGAATCAGTTAGACTTCTTGGAGTGGATATTCAAAATAACCTGAAATGGAATAAACATGTGTTCAACCTCGCTAAATCTGCAATGCAAAAATTAGGATTCTTGAGTCGATGTAAAAAGTATTTCAATCCCGAGCAAATTTTGCTAATCTTCAAGTCCTTTATTCGTCCATGTATGGAGTACTGCTGTCATGTTTGGGGAGGTGCTTGTCAGTCAACAATAAATTGTTTAGACTCTGTACAGAGAAAAGCAATACGGTTGATTGGTAATACCGAACTAACGGACCAGCTTGATTCACTCCAGCACAGAAGAAATGTGGCTGAATTGTCAATCTACTATAAATATAACTTTAGCGAATTCTCCTCTAAGGAAATTCAAAATATTCTTCCATCGTGTGCGCAGTATAATCGACAAACAAGAGCTGCCGAGTTATCCCATCCATTTGTTGTACAAATACCTCGTTGTAGAACTGTGTCCTTCCAAAACGACTATTTCAATAGAGTGGCCAAATTATGGAACTCATTGCCCTCCTCTGTATTTCCCGATGAATTTTCTCCTCAGGCATTTAAAGAAAATGTCCATTATCATTTAAAAAAATTAGTATAGTTATCCCTATATCCCCATTCCTTCCATTCCTTTATAGTTGACATGGTATCTTCGGATATTCAAAGAGTCTAAATAATGAATATTTCATATTTAGTGTGCTAAACATGTCTAACTAATTAATAAAAAAAAAAAAAAAAAAAACACTTGACAACATTTTTTTGACAAACTTATAATGCAATAATCTAGATTTTGGTCTCACATACCAATCCCGATCATCAAGATTTCTTCAAATTCAATGTTTCTACTCGTAATCACTTAAAATGAACGTTTTTTAACCCAAAAATATGCAAATTTCCTTGTTTTGACACACTTGACGATTTTTTGACACACTTCCGGTACAGTTATCAAACACATCGTCCTTTCGGCTCTTCCCATTGAGTAAACCTATTTGTAGAAAAAAAAAAATTTGAAATTCGTTCAGCGGTTTTCTAGATTTCGTCGGTTGTGACGGACGGCCGGCCGGCAGACAGACACACATTTTTTTTTTTTTGCTTTTTTAGAATCAGTAGGTCCTAAAACGTCGAGAAATGCCAAAAAAAGTGGGGGTAAGAATTTCACTTTGAGCTCATGAATGTAATACTTAGGTCTTTCAGACCGAAGTAATATGGAGGGGCTGAAATCTCTAGCTTTGATTTTGATATATTTTTTGGCATAAAACTTTTATGAGGACATTGTTTTTAGTTTTGTACAGCGATGTATATCAAACATAACTCTTTGTTGAAGTACATGTATTTTATTATGACTCTTTAGAAATTTATTAACTAACTAACTAACACAAAACATCAATACGTTGCCGGAAAATCATAACAAATCATAAATTAACATAATTTAGTGAAAAGATGATACACTCAGCAAGCTACTCAAAAACCTCTCCATTTAGCGTTTCGAAAACATATTACAAAATGACAAATTCATATTTCTTTTAAAATTCCAAAAATATTGTAAAAACTATATAAAATCAAACTTTTTTCAAAATTCCAAAAACATTCCAAAAACATTATAGATTAAAATCAAATATTTAAACCTTTTCTAAATCTTAATAATATTCCAAAAACTCTTAAAAATTCAAAAATTCAAACTTTTTCCGAAATTCTAAAAATATTGCAAAAATTATAACAATATCAAAAATTGAAACTTTTTTCAGAATTCCAAAAATATTTCAAAAAATATAACAAATTCAAAAATTTCCATGTCACATTTACGTCATACAACAGCTAAATTTTTTTTTCCAAAAAATTGGCTAAAAAATAAATGAAATCATTTTTTGACATACTTATAATGTAAAAAAATTCTCAATAATCAATAATTTCATTTTCATTTCATACAAATAATTAATTTTATTATTTTGTAAAAAAATAAATGTAAATCATTCTTTTGACATTATTTTTTGACAAACTTATAATGCCATAATTCTCTATAATAATAATAAAACTTCATGTCATACAAATAATTAATTTTATTTTTTCCAAAACATTGGGTAAAAATTAAATAAACCGAAGTAAAATCTTTCTTTTGACACACTTGACAACATTTTTTTGACATACTTATAATGCAATAATCTAGTTTTTGTTCTCACTTACCAATCCCGACCATCAATATTTCTTCAAATTCAATGTTTCTATTCGTAATCACTTAAAATGAACGTTTTTTAAGAAAAAAATATGCAAATTTCCTTGTTTAGACACACTTGACGGTTTTTTTGACACACTTCCGGTACAGTTATCGAACACATCGTTCTTTCAGCTCTACCCATTGAGTAAAAATATTTTTAGAAAAAAAAATGTTTGAAATCCGTCCAGAGGTTTTCTAGATTTCGTCGGTTGTGACGGGGCCGGCCGGCAGACAGACATCTGACATATATTTTTTTTTTGCTTTTTTAGAATCAGTAGGTCCTAAAACGTCGAGAAATGCCAAAAAAGTGGGGTAAGAATTTCACTATTGGCCCTGCTATGCGCACGTCAAGAAAAAAACAACTTGTTTTATCCTTTGTTTTATACAAGAAAAAGAAAGAATAGAATTTTAATCTCGGGTTAATTTGTTGTTCTATCCTGATTCATACAATACAAACAACGATTTATCCGAGGATTTATTTTCTATCCGCATTCATAAAATTGGCCCAAAATATTCAGTAAATTTGTTGTGGATAACGTAGGTTCATATAAATTACCCACAAAATCGACAAAATCTGGAATTCAAAAAAATATTTGTATTTTATATCGAAAAGTTGCATGAACTTTACAGTGTAGTCGAATTTTGAATCACTCTATAAACTGAAAGATCAAGTTAACTGAATCACGAAAACAAATATGATCTTGTTTTGGAAGAATCAATACTAAAATCTGGTCAAAATTTAAACAAATGAGATAAATTTCTTGAGATAATTTCATTAACTGAAAAGATTAAAATTAAATTTTAACAAAACAGATATAGTGATGGAGATAAAGAAATGAAATTCAGTAATTAAATGCTAGCGGGAAACGATTAATCTCAAATTTTATTGAGAAGGTTGTTTAAGAAAACAATACACGTTAGTTATTAATTTGCTTTGACGTTTTGCTAATTTGTTTGTAGGATAATTTGAGTGAAAAATGAATCACGATATATCGACTTCGGTTTGTTTTTAATAAATTTTTTTGCGTAATACGAATTAAAACGTGTAGCAACGCATAAATATATTTTAAGGTCTCGAATCAACAGCATATTACTTGTTGACGGTCCCTATTATAAAATCTTTGTGAATTTAAGCCATCATTAAATTTTTATGCTGTTTGCTATGGTCAAGCATTCTTGCAGGTGTATGAAGTCATTTAACCTTAGCAACAAAAAATCAGGTTGCTTTGATTTTAAAAATCTTTTTATTATGTTTGAAAATTGTTGTTTTAAAAGTTTTTGTTTTGTTTTAACCTTGTGTGATAGCTGGGTCTCACCTACTAATATTTACTAGTCGTTTCATAATAATTCACGTTACGATCCTTATGACATAAATAAAATATGCAGGGGCTGAAATCTCAAACTCTGAGATATCAAGACTTCGGTTTTGGTTAAGGATTTTGATATAGTTTTCGGCATAAAACTGTTATGAGGACATTGTTTTTAGTTTTCGACAGCGATGTATATCAAACATAAAACTCTTTGTAAAAGTACAAGTATTTTATCTCTGTTTAAAAATTTATTACAAAACTAAC
This sequence comes from Diogma glabrata, assembly GCA_963693315.1. Taxonomy (NCBI): domain Eukaryota; kingdom Metazoa; phylum Arthropoda; class Insecta; order Diptera; family Cylindrotomidae; genus Diogma; species Diogma glabrata. The sequence continues at coordinate 228,859,030 of OY856188.1, read as the reverse complement.
ACGAAACATCAATTCGTCGCCGAAAAATTATAACAGATCAAAAATTAATATAATTTAGTGAAAAGATGATGCAATCAGCAAACTACTCAAAAACCTCTCCATTTAAGCCGGGCATTCACATACAACGGAAACAGAAACCGAAACCGAAACTGAAAATTTTCCGTCTCTGTTTCTGTTTCTAATATGGCTGACGGTGGTGAATAATAAAACAGAAATGGAAACCGAATTTTGTTTGAGTTTGTGAATTTGTTATCCATTATGAATAATAAAATTGAAGAATAACAAAAACAAATAATTTTTATTTATTAAACCTATTTATTAAATTCAAAATTCAAAGCTTTTGCTACCACAATTCAAAATAATAATTAATATTATGTGACAGTTTCTGATCATGTAACAGTTTCGGTACTGAAACAATTCAATTTTAATTGTTTCCGTTTCAGACAAAACTGACGAATTTTACGTTTCTGTTACGTTTCTAAATTCGGTTTCTGTTTACGTTGCTGTCAAATTTGTATGAAATTCGGATTCTGTTTCCGTTGTATGTGAATGCCCGGCTTTAGCGTTTCGAGAAAATATTACAAAATTCATATTTCTTCCCAAAATATTGTAAAAATTAAATAAAATCAAACTTTTTTCAAAATTCTAAATATATTCCAAAAATTATTACAAAATCAAAAATTAAAACTTTTTTCAAAAATTCTAAAAATATTGTCAAAATTATAAAAAACCAAAAATTGAAATTTTTTTTCAAAATTCCAAAAATTAGAATAAAATCCAAAATTTAAAATTTTTTAAAATTCTAAAAATATTCCATAAATTCTTACAAAATCAAAAATTGAAACTTTTTCCAAAATTCCAAAAATATTGCAAAAATTATAACAAAATCAAAAATTAAAACTTTTTTCAAAATTCTAAAAATATTGCAAAAATTATTACAAAATCAAAAATACAAACTTTTTTCAAAAATATTTCAAAAACTATAACAAATTCAAAAATTTCCATGTTCAATTACAATTACGTCATACAAACAGCTAAATTTTTTTTCCAAAAAATTGGCTAAAAAAATAACACCATTTTTTTGAAATACTAGACAATATTTTTTTGACTAATAATGCAATAAAATTCTCAATAATAATAATATCATATTCATTACATTTCATTTCATACAAATAATTAATGTTATTTTTTTCTAAAAAAGTAAATGAAAATCATTCTTATCGACACACTTGACAACATTTTTTGACAAACTTATAATGCCATAAATTGTTTTTGTTTTTGGAGCACTAGATATTATATATAAAATATTTTAGTTTTGAGTTTAAAACACAGTTTTTTAATATCTATATGAGTTTTTTATTTACCAATTAATTTCGTTAATTTCTAAACTTTAGTTTAGAAATATCCTTGATAATGTTAGCATAGCTAACGAAATTAATTGGTAAATAAAAAACTCATATAGATATTAAAAAAGTGTGTTTTAAACTCAAAACTAAAATATTTTAAAATATTTTATAATGCCATAATTCTCAATAATACAATCTCTCAATCTCAATAATAAATTTCAGGTCATACAAATAATTAATTTTATTTTTTTCCAAAAATTTGGGTAAAATAATAAATAAAAATCTTTCTTTTGACAAACTTCTAATGCAATAATCGAATTTTTGATCTCACATATCAATACCGACCATCAAGATTTCTCCACATTGTTTGTTCCTACTCATTATCACTTAAAATGAACGTTTTTTAAGAAAAAAATATGAAAATTTGCTATTTTTGACACACTTAATGATTTTTTTGACACAACTTCCTGTACAGCTATCAAACACATCGTTCTTTTGGACCTGCCCATTGGGTAGACCTATTTTTAGAAAAAAAATTTTGAAATCCCTCCAGCGGACGGACGGCCGGCCGGCAGACAGACATACATTATTTTGGGAAAATTATTTGGAAAATTGCAAAAATTTTAAGGGTTTCTGCAAACCATGCTAGTTACGACTTACGATCTGATAAGTTCCACGGTGGTTATTTTATGCCTGATGAATATGAGTCAATAACATCAAGTCACGAAATCTGATTTTGAAATTAATGCTCTTTTTATATAACTACAATTGTACATCTATAATTAAATAACACATAACCTGGATCAATCAAGCGTAAAACTTAATAGTTTTTAGACAAAATTGTAAGGTTTAGATTAATACTATTCTTAATAATTCTACATCATTCATTTCAATTCCTCATTATTGATTAAGCAAGTTTTTCAGATGAGACCCCCACTTTTTTGTGGAACAGAGTGTACAGTCATCCTCTGTTAAATTAAATTACGTATAAGCTGCTTAGATAGATTATAGATTATCTTAAATTTAATAAAAACAAAGTATTAATTTTAATCAAATTCAATCCGAATTTAACGTAAAATAATAAAGCATCTTAGGCTCGAACCTAAGCCAACAGAACCATATCAAAATAAATTTTCGTTCCATTCTTGGATAACAGTAAACTGACTTAAAATTACTCACATTCCAGGGTTGCTTAACACTGTAACTTCTAAAACAACAAACCTTAACCTATCTTATATGCAAAACTAAGATTTTTTTCAGACAACTTGTTTACTATTATGACAAAAACGTAGTCAGAACTCAACTATACATATTAGCAAAACACTTTTTTTTTTAATTTTAAAACTTTTATGTTGTGATCTAATCAAATAAACCTTTTTTTCTACATTATACTAGAAGAAAATTATTTTATTTAAATTTCAAACGACAATTTAAATAACATTTTTAAACAAATCTTTACAACTTTTAATAAACGATTATAACGATTAAGTCTCAACTATTTAGAATTGCGAATTTCGAATATTTTACATCAACTCAGTTATCAATACAAAGAAACTGCTGCAATACTAAAATTTGGGAGCATGACAGAATTAAAGTTTGAATTTGCGATTAAATTTAAATTAATTATATTATTTATCTGTAAAACTTAAAACTTGTTTGATAGTTTTTTATGGTTTATTTTTTAAGTTACCGGCTTATACAAATACTTATATAAATGCTGATTGTTACGCGAAATATACTAAAAATATAAATATTTTAAATTAGAGTAAAAATGTTAGTTTCAACAAACTCGTAGATTTGATGAACTATTTTAAATTAGTACAACGAACATTTTTTATACATTTTTTATTCACCATCCACCCTTAAAATTTTCTTTAACCCACTTAGTTCATTACCATAAAACGTAAGAAACGTTGCTTAATGAAAGAGTTCATAAATTCCTCCAGTTGACAAATGATGCGTAGTCTGAACTCTGAATAATAATTTGAAACTCGAAGGTAATTCAATTGGAGTGACCGTTTTTAGAATTAACTTGAAAATTGGTGCTTTTTTCATGATTTTCGTTTTTGAAAATAATTTTTAATTCTGTTAATGCAGTTATTCAAAAAAATGATTTCATACATTCAACACAAACTCAGACAATTCATCGAAATCGATCAATAACAGCTATCTGGAGAGCCAAAATATTAAACATACATATTTCAACGATATTCGGATCTGTTTGAATCTTCTTATATATTAATACGTTAAAAAAAAACTTTCTGGAGCCTAAGGCTTTTTTATTCGAATTTTGATTAATTTCAAATTTTCAGTGCTAACTGATATTACTGTAACATAGGTTTTAAAGATTTTTGGGATTTTTCAGATTATAAATAAAAAAGTAATTATATACGAAAAACTTTTTATATACATATGCATCATAAGTTTACAAACATACAAAAACGAAATGAAATTTAAAACTTAAAACTTTATTTTATTTTTTTATATTTTCTTTTTTATATATTCTTTGGTAGTGGTTAATAAACGTATTATTTTTCTGTGTTTTTAAATTTCATTTCTTAAAGTTTATCGTATTCGAAGAGTTAAAGTTGTTTGTTTTTTTTATGATAGATGAAATGAATGGTAATGTTGTGAATGAAGAAATGAATGATGATTTAGAATTGAATGTGGTGAATGGTGAAATAGAAATTCCCTTGGTAATTTTGAGAGATTCGCTCGTGTGCTTTGAATGTCATTCCAGGTAACCTTGATTCGTATGATTGTGGTGCTTTGGATATGAGTTGTCGTTTTTGTCATGCCAAACATATAAATTTAAAAGCCTAATATGTTTGAATAAAATATTTCCTTATACATATTTTAAAATTCATGTGTTTGTTAAATTTGTCAGATGAAGATAGAATTGATTCGACGTGATAATTTTTGTGAGTTTATATTATTTTTCTTTGTTTTATTTATTATCTTATATATTAATACGTTAAAAAAAACATTCTGGAGCCTAAGGCTTTTTTATTCAAATTTCGATTCCTTTCAAATTTTCGCTGCTAACTGATATTACTGTAACTTAGGTTTTAAAGATTTTTGGGATTTTTCGGATCATACATAAAAAAGTTATTATATACGAAAAACTTTTTATATACATATGCATTATAAGTTTACATACATACAAAAACGAAATGAAATTTAAAACTTAAAACTTTATTTTATTTTTTTATACTAGGAGGGCCCGGCGTGCTTCGCCACGCTTATAAATAAAGTTTTTGCGTAGACATTTTGTTGACGTAGAAACAATGATTTCAAAAAGTGGTAATGAGAAATGCTAGCATACAATTTTTAATTTTTCTTTTTAAATATATGAATGAAAAATAATCAGAACTCTAGCTGATCAGTTCGGAATATATGACAAATTAGCGATCAAATAAGTTAGAGATCAAATAAGCTTACTTGAAAACTTATTTGATCGCTAATTTGCCATATATCCGAACTGATCAGCTAGAGATCTGATTATTTTTTATTCATATATTTAAAAAGAAAAATTAAAAATTATATACTAGCATTTCTCATTACCACCTTTTGAAATCATTGCTTCTACGTCAACAAAAAGTCTACGCAAAAACTTTATTTATAAGCGTAGCGAAGCACGACGGGCCCTCCTAGTTTTACATTAATAACTTTGAAATAAATTAACGAAACATCTACATTAGAAAACTCAACTAACCCTTATAATATAAGTAAACACTAACACTTATAATATAACATAATTGTTCAAATACCATTACACAACATATAAAATTCAATGATAATAACGAAGCACAAAAATTTCGGAACTAACTATAATCAAAATAACTAATAGTATATTAAGAAACTAGTTTCATAATCGACGATTTTATCGCACGCAATCTGTTTAGAAAACGGCCCGCGCAGCGGGGAGTTTTCTAAAGGATAAGTGCGATAAAACGTCTTATGAAACGAGTTTTTTTATACCATTTTTTTTATTTTGCATTTTTTGTGTTGAAATTTTAAAAAATGTGTATTTTATTAAAAAATAGTCAATTTGAAATTTTGTTATTATTACTAATTATTTTAATTAATTAAAATATATAACACTAATTTAGATATTCTTATTAATTTTATTTACATAATTATTCGTTTTAATGTTCACTTGTATGACCAATGTGACCAACCTTGAAAGACAAAACTTTGCGTATCGTAATGAAGGCCATTTCGATACGCATTTGGGTATCGAAATCAGTGGCGTCATTTCACCCAAATCTTAGGGGGGGGGGGGGGGGCGAGAATTTAAATGACATAAAACGATTTTTTTCGTAAAACATAACATACACATTTTTATACACACATATATCTAAAAGCATTTAAATGCATGTACTTAGAAATAAAAATAAAATGCTTTTTTGAGCTACCTTGGTTACTCTGCTAGATCTTTGTCTTCTGGTGTTGTTTCATTGAAATGAATGCCGCAAAGATCTGCAAAATCCCTTCATTTGTTAAAAATAATTTTAAATTTAGTATCATCTCTGCATTGTTTAAGCATCAAGAAAGTAGTTTTAATTAAAGCGCTTGTGCTAGAAATTATTATATCTTTGCTTTGTAACTGTTCAGAGAGTGAATTTGTAAACGACAGCAGATCGTGCAGCATAAAAAAAGGATGGTTTTTCTATACGATCCCGGTAATCCCGGGATTTAAAATTTATGAGTCACGTAGTTCCAGGATCCATAAAACACCACGGGATTGCAATCCCTACGTGACTCCTCTTATGTCGAATCGTTGTTTTTTTTGTTTGTTTTCCTTTATTTGTGTCAAAGAGAAAGAGTTATGTCTACCCTAAACTGACCAGAGCCAAATCGTTAACATGATGGGACAAAATGCAAACATTCTTCCAAATACTAACTAATTAGAATTTCTATTACGAGAAAGTGGGACGGTGAAAACGTGCTAACTAGATTGTGCATAAATTTACTATTTAATGCTTTCCTTTACTATTTGTTTACTATTTAATTCTCCAAAAAATTCTGTTATTTTAATTGGACATTGTTCTACCGTTAAGAAATGTGCTTACAGTGGTTCGTATATTTTCAAAATTCTTTCTAGGGCTGGCATTACCGCCGGCCAGCGAGTTTCACTGTATCCAATAAGTTGGTTATGTTCGACATTACTTCTGCCGCAGAACTCCTTCAACTTAAACCAGTAAAGACAGTAAAATATCCATTTTTTTTAACCCTATGCCATTTAAATCAGCAGCACTTCTTATTGCATTATTTAGAATATGGGCTGCGAATCCAATACCCAACACATTCTGGTTCAAGCTCGCTTTTAAATTTTCACCACTTGACGTGACACCACTAAAATTTGTGTTCGTGTTATCAACGCAAATTACAACAAACTTTTTGTCAATGTTAAATAACAACAAGAAAACAAAATAACAACAAAACTTGTTTAAGCTACTGGAGCTGGCGGCTTATAGCAACGCTTTTTTATGTTTATCTGTATCTATATGTCTTTTAATATCATAATGTCCACTGTTAATTTGAAAATTCACTCGGAGTGGTAATACAATAAACTTTTGCGTCGTTATATTTTGTTTTTTTTTTGTAAAAGGATAGTCCAATTCAATATCGTATGAGAATTTACGTAAACGTTTTCTATCCGTCTTGATTTGCAGGAGAACTTTTTAAATATAATTTTAAAAATTAGTATAAATTTACCTTTTATAGTAGCTTAAAACTTTTGTTACGCAAGTAAAGACTGCAAAACAATTGAAACAATTTATTTTAAATTTACTAAATAATTAATATCTTCTGTATTCTGTAAGTATAAGAGGTAAACAGTATACCTCTCGTTCTATCTTTTGAAAATCTATACCATTTATCAAGTTTTTATGCTTACTTTGTTAAATAAAAATAATAATTTTACTTTTGAGGTACCTAGTTAAAGTGTTTTAAACAGAGTTTGAAGCGCTACTTATATCACTCCTTTACTTTGTTCTTTCAGAGTGCGTAGCTTAAAAAAATATAACACTCCTACATACAGGAGTGAAAATAATAAAATATCATTCTTGCTACTAAATTGAAATAAATATTTTCTTTCAAATACTCAAAACTTTTATTTTTGCTTCAAATTTGATGCTTTCCAACGCAAAATGCTTCGAATGATTCGTTCAAATATTCATGTATTGTTAGAAAAATGAATATAAAGGATAACTAATTTTGTTCTTTTGCAAATTGAATGAAAGAACAGGAAAATGTAATCTGCTCCAAAGGAGAAAAATCGAAAAAACAAAAATTTTACTCTTACGAGTAAGAACGATATTCAAATTATGAACATTTTAATTTTTGAATATTACTTTAAAGGATTGAAATGAGTGCTCGAATAAAGTAAAATTGTAAACTCTGGTTTGAAAATTTAAATGTTTATGAATTTATACGGAAAACTGCGTTTTTTTAAGTAAAATATTTTGTATTTTATTTTTCATAATATACTTTCGTTCTCTCGTATATACACCGGGGAGATGTTTCTATAAACAAAGAAACCTTTTCGCTAAGGTAGATGTGTTAGACATCAAAAGATATTTGCAAAATAAAATGTAAATTATTGAAGTGAAAAAAACTGAGCTTAGTATTTCTAAGAAAATTATAGTTAAAACACTATTTAGTAAAAAAAATATTGCACTGGTTTGTTCTCTCAATATAGTCAAATCAACATATACATAACATTATACAAACTGCAAGAAAAAACTGTGAAGCCATTGCTTTGACTAAGATATTTCGCAAACTATAAGTAGGTAGATATAAGGTTTTTTGATTATTTCGATAATGCGGGCAAATGTGGTGGAAATATTTGTTTCGTGGGACAAATTTCTCCGTGGGACAACGCAACGAAATGTGGAACATTTCCACGCAGCGTGGGACGTCTGGTCAGTTTACTACCCATAAACGTGCGTAAATTTTTCATTTGATTCAAAATTGTACAATTATTGCGAGCTTCTTTTAAATCTATAAGAAAAACCTACCACAAAAAAATAATAGCTTCTCCCTCCCTGTGACTGTATTAAAAAAATGAACAAAGATTGACGTTTAGGATACGTTTTAGATTTTATTATAACCAATCAAACATATAATTTTTGCTATTTTATGAATTAAAAATTATATTCCATATAGCGAAAAGAATTTGTCTGCAAGTTTTCATAGCATACTTTGAAAATATTTACATAACTTAAATATTTGTTCGTGTCGTTAGACAATATTGCTTGTCCATAATAAAACCTTCACTATTATAAAATCACTGGAAATAACACAATAAATTTAAATTACTCCCGTAATTATTTTCATTCATTTTATAAAAATTAGTACAACTATCAAGAAAAACTTTAGATATGTTATAGGATTTTACATTTAGAATTGTTTTTAATTTATTGTTTTTAAAAAAGTCTTGCAAAGTTTGTACAGATGTTTGATATAGATAAAAAACAGGACCAAACAGTCAGGGTTCTCAAAATAAATGGGGCATGGAGGGATCAGTTTTAATTGTTTTAAAATTTATTTTTTTATTTTTGATCTGCGGGTGTGACAGCCCCGCGTACTGCAGTCCCTGCTATTGACATATGAGTTAACGTGAGATATCACATACCACTGGCAATAGCAGTGAGATATCACTAGCCAAGGTGACATCTTAGGAGTGGTGGCGGATGAACTGTATTCAGTCAACGGTAGCACCCTCAATCTTAGCTGTGAAATAATCCTTGATGATGAGACGCTATTGCTTCCTTGAAGAAACGAGCCTTCAAATAACTATGTGTGAGCTTTAATCATTAAAAAAGACGTGCGTCACAGGATCAAGGAATATGTAACCGGCTAGATTATTGGCAACTACATCTTTGTTTTGTTTCAGCAAATTTTTGACAAAATTTGCTATTTACTTTTTAATTTACTTTTATTTTGTTTATTCTATAAAATTCCTACCTTCTCTATAAAATATTGGCCTATGTCATATTTTGTCAGTGATAGGATTTTTTGTTTAGTTATCCATTCTTTAACAAAAAATATAAAAAAACAAAAAAGAAGGAGATTTACGTCCATCAACACCTTTGAACGTATGTTGTTGTGGGACCTTGGTCTTGAAAGGTTTTTAAGTGTTATTGTGACACATATTGTAATTCCTACTACACAACACATTTTATTAAAAAAAAAATAATTAGGTTGTGTTCTCCTGCATGTACTTACTTTTAAGTTTCTATTTTTTTTTTTAATAAAATGTGATGTGTAGTAGGCATTACAGTATGTGTCACAACAACACATAAAAACCTTTTAAGACCAAGGTCCCACAACAACATGCGTTCAAAGGATGTTAATGGACGCAAATCTGTATAATATAAATTACCAATGGCCAATAACAATTGAAATTTGAATGTTAAATACTGCACTATGAACTCCCGAGGAGCCCTATACTAATGAAATATTTTGTTTCCTCTGGAATCTGGATCAGACACGAATATCTTATAAATAAAACACAATCGTTCTTCTAAAAGCAGTGATGCCGCGCACCTTATAGTACGATAGAATTTTGTCAAAATACGCACCGACGGCGTTCCTGGAAGAACGATCGTGTTTTGTTTATAAAACTGATTTCATCAAAGGATTAGAAGCAATACGACCGCCTTTCGTGTTGGCGGCGCTCTAGTCCTTGATACAAAGAACGATAACGGTTTGAATATTACGGTGAACTGTACCTTAATCGGGCCAAAATAATATGTAACGTAATAATTATATTATCAGATATGTTTCAATTAATAGTGAATGTCAAATAGTTAAGATAGATAAATGTTTTAACCAAATTTTCTAAATTCTTAAAAAATTTCCGATGATGCCAATGAGGCGAAATATAAAATAAAAAATAAAAATAAAACTTAAAAATTAAAAAATAAATAAGATTTAAAACAGAAGCTGAATTAGTGTTTTTTATAAAAACTACTTGAAAGAAATTGAATAATTATCAGCATTTCACAATTTTACATATTGTTTCAATTAATAGTATGCGATAAAATTGGTATATTAGTTAAGTAAATCTTCTAAAAATTAGACGAATTTACAAAATAACAGTGCATTGAAATTTTTATAGTGTATAATTCTAGCACGATTGAATGGTTTTATTGAATCGATGTATTGATAGTATCAGATCCTTGGTGGGGGAGGGAGGCCAATGCCCCCCCCCCCTCCCCAGCCCTACCCAATTGACGCCCCTGATCGAAATGACTTTATTTTAGACGCAAAATAGAAAATTTTTATTTATTTATTTATTTATTTATTTTCAAAAGAAATCTATAAATATGATTTCACATAATATACAAAAAAAGCAAAAATGTTTACCTATTAAAAATGATTAAAACATACAAAATAATAATAATAATCATTAAATTACAAAAAATAATTAGAAAAAAAAAATTATAAATAACAATAATAGTACCTAAGCTTTGCTTAGTCGTCTAAAATCAAAAATAAAATAAAATAAAATACATTTCATATGTATAGATTTTAAAATAAAAAAAAACAAAAATATAAAATTAATATAATAATAAATTATAAATTACTTATAAAATAGACTTAAAATATAATCTAAAAAGGTATTCAGAACGAAATTGTCAAGGGTTGCTTAAGTGCAGGTAGTGTTTTTTAATAATGTTTTTTAAATTTAACTTGTTTATATTGAAGTCAAACAGATCGGATATTTCATTAAAAGTGGATGCCATCGCATTAATTGGTTCATGCATACCGTAGTTAGTTCTATGAAATTGAATATTTAAGAAACCATGCTTGCGTTAGGTTTTAGCCGGGACATTGAATGATATATTCTCAAGAATGTAAGGAGAACTCATATTTCCGTTTATGATGTTTGCTAAAAAGCAGGATGATAGAAGTTTTCTTCTATCTTCGAGATTAAGGATGTTGAATTTGTGGCATCTTTCTAAATAGGATGGAAGGAGTGCGAGGTTTTCATGATATGGGATGCTGGAATCATATCTTCCTCCATTTTTATAGTGTAGAAAGATTAGAAACTTTTTTGAACTTTTTCTAATCTGTTTATGTGCACTTCGTAGTAAGGATTCCACACTTGAATAGCATACTCGATTTGAGAACGAACATAAGCAAAATATAATGTTAATATGCAATCAATATCTTTTATGTCTTTGGTCCAACGTTTCAGAAATCCTAGCATTTGATTAGCTCTTGCTATGGTGATATCCATGTGCTTATTGAAAGTTAGGTTTTGAGTAAAGGTTATACCCAAATCTCTTACTTCACAAATTTGGGCCAGTAGGATGTTATTGATATCGTAGCTGAAATGGATAGGATTATTCTTTCTATAATGACTTATGACTTTGCATTTATCAATATTCAAATCCAGCCGCATTTTGTAACACCAGTCACTAATATGATTAATGTCTTCTTGAAGCAGAATACAATCTTCAATCGTGTTAATAACTTTAAAAATTTTCATATCATCAGCGTAAATAGTATTTATTAATAGTAGTTTAATCAATGAGTGTATAATGAAATAGTTTATTTTCAAGCAAAAGTTTAAAATTTGAGCGAGGCACGAGCGAGAATTTTAATTTGCGAGAGAATAAAATTCATTAAACACGAATCGATTACAATACTTTATTCCCTGACAAGAATTGTGTATTATAAAAAATAAAAACATTTTCTTCAATTAAAATAATAAATCTTTATTGTTTTAATTGATAAATCAAATTTCTTATTAAAAAAACCCTGATGATAAAAAAAACCCATCCTATACAATCAACCAAGTTTTTTTTTTTTTTTTTTTTTTTTTTTTTTTTTCCTTTATCTCCATTTAGGAGCATAGGGCGTCTACTAGACTGGACCATCTAACTCTGTTGGGGGCAATCGCTTTCAGTTCACCCCATGTCTTGCCAATTTGTTTTGCTTCAGCTAGCACCGTTTTCTTCCATGTCATGGGTGGTCTTCCAACTCTCCTTTTACCTTGTGGATTCCACTCTAGGGACATCCTTGTTATATCTTCGACTGATTTTCTCAGTGTATGTCCTATCCATCTCCATTTTCTTTGTTTTATCTCGGTCTCAATGTCTAGCTGTTCTGTCTGCCGTAGAAGCTCTTGGTTACTGATGGTGTTTGGCCAGAAGCATTTGATCAGTCTTCTCAGGCATTTGTTCACAAACACCTGTAGTTTATTTGTGATCTTTCTTGTTTGTTTCCACGTTTCACACCCATACAGCAGTACTGACTTGACACATGCATTGAACATTCGTAGCTTTGTCTTTCTTGACAGGACGGATGCATTCCAGATCTTGTGAAGCATATTGAACGTATTTCTGGCTTTGTTAATACGCTGACTGATATCTTCTTCAGTCCCGCCTGTTTTTGCTACAGTACAACCAAGGTACACAAATTTGTCAACTTCGTCCACTTGTGTATTGTTGATGGTAATTGGTGTTATCGTTTTGGTGTTCAATCTCATAGCCTTTGTTTTTCTGATATTAATGTTGAGACCGACTTCATGTGCAAGGGTTGATAGCTTCTGTATTTTCTGCTGCATGTCCGTATGTGTGTGTGTAAGTAGACAGATGTCATCTGCGTAGTCTAGATCATTGAGCCGTCTTGTTGTATTCCATTGGATTCCATTTGGACTTGCATCATCGAGCTTTCTCATGATACTATCTAGTACTATTAGGAATAGTAGTGGGGATAGTACACAGCCTTGTCTCACTCCTCGGTGGTTGTAGTATTCATCACTTTGCTGTCCTTTGTATTGTATTCTGTTTGCAGCATCCCGGTACATTTCTTTGATTAGATCAACTATTTTCTTCGGGATGCCCATTTCACAAAGTGTCTTCCATATCGCGCTCCTGTTGATTGAGTCGAAGGCGCGTTCGAAGTCCACGAAGAGGAGATACAATGGTGAATTCCATTCATTTGATTGCTCAATGATGATACGGATTGTGTTGATATGATCGGTACAGCTTCTTCCTGGTCTAAAGCCGGCTTGTTCATTTCTTAGTTTCATGTTAATTGATGGAGATATTCTTTCGAGAATGATCATTGCAAGTATTTTCATTATTGTGTTGAGCAGAGATATACCTCTCCAATTTTTGCATTCTCTTAGATCACCTTTCTTTGGGATTGTTATGGTTAAACCTTCTTTCCATTTGGTTGGTATTTTACCTTCGTTCCATACATCAGCTAATAGTGGTGTTAGAGCTTCTGCTGTTGTGTTTACATCTGCTTTGAGTAATTCTGCTGATATATTATCTGTACCAGCAGATTTGTTGTTCTTGAGTTTCTGTATGGCATCTCTAACTTCCCGTTCCGTTGGTGGATGGGTGCTAATAGTTTCGTTATAGTTGTCATCCGGAGACTGCAAGTTATTTTCTTGTTGGTGGCAGTTGTCTTCGAAGTATTCTTTCCATCTATTTAGCTGTTGTTCATGAGTTGTGAGAGTTTGACCAGATTCATCCTTTATTGGTGGAGTGTTTGTATATTTGTTGGTGACCTTTCTCACGCATTTGTGTAGTGTGCGCATATTTCTATTAGCTGCTGCTGTTTCCGCAGTCTTGAGAATGCTTTCTGTATATCTTCTGCGATCATTCCTTGCCATCTTTTTAACTTGTCTTGCTGTATTTTCATATTCGTTGCGGATCTCGCTTGTGTTCTGGTGACACAACTGCAACTTGAGCTGTCGACGCTCTTCAATTTTCTTCCATGTATCATCGCTAATCCATGGTTTCCGTGATTTGTCTTGGTAGCCTAGCACATCTGTAGCAGTTTTGACGTAAGCTTCTTTAACTTGTTCCCATTTTTCGTCAATGCTGGTGGTTTCGTTGTTTAGTAGATTGAGCTGGAGCGACTCTTTGAAGATGTTATTTGTATTTTTGTCGCTCAATCTATTGATGTTAAATTTCCTCTGACATGACTTGTTGTTTTGTTTTACAGCGGCTGGTTTAATTTTGAATGTTGCAATTACCAGTTGATGGTCGCTGTGTATGTCTGCTCCTCGTTTTGCTCTGACGTCTTGTAGTGAGGATAGAAACTTCTTATTCACCAGTACGTGATCAATTTGATTCTTGGTTCTTCCATTTGGTGATGTCCAAGTGTATTTGTGTATGTTCTTGTGTGGGAACTTGCTGCCTCCTATGAATAGTTGATTTGTGACACAACAATCGATGAGCCTTTCTCCATTATTGTTACGTGTTGATTCTAGTGCATTTTTGCCCATGACTGATTCCATTCCGGTGTTGTCGGTTCCAATTTTGGCATTGAAATCCCCTTGTATTATTTTGATGTCATTTCGGTGTGCACTAGCCAGCGTTGCTTGGAGCTGTTCGTAGAATTCATCTTTTGTCGCATCATCAGCTTCTTCGGTAGGTGCATAGCACTGTATGATCGTTGTGTTTCTAGTTTTCGATTGGAATCTTGCTGTTATTATTCTGCTACTGATTGGTTTCCATTCGAGAAGTGCTTTCTTTGCGTTAGGTGTTGTTAATATTGCTACGCCTTGTTCATGTGTGTTGGATTTACCAGAGAACATCATATAGTTTCCTTCAGTTGTTGTTAACTCTCCGCTGTTTTTCCATCTTACTTCACTGAGTCCTAGTATCTCGATGTTATATTCTTTCATTACTTTCTCAACTTGTGCTAGCCGCGATGTTTCTATCAGAGTTCTGACATTCCAGTTTCCTACTCGTGTCCGGGTACGATAGCTAAGGGTCGATATTTTATTATTCCGGTTTGTTTTGCTTTGTATCTTTCTAGTATGCGTTTCTTTAATCATTTGAATTTCGGATTCACCTTTCGGATTAACGGGTGATTGGGCCATCGAATCCTAGCCAGTTTCCAGGGCTGCTGGATAAGGTATACTGGCATACCGTGGGCGAGATATTCCTGCTTCAATGTGATTCAATCGTATTTCCATATTTTTTCTGGTGAAGTTCCCAAGCGGTCACCCGTTTAAGTTCGCACCCTTCCCAGTGTTGCTTAACTTCCTTGTAAGTGATGTTGTTGACTTATCCACTTCTCCATCTCGCCCACAATCAACCAAGTTTAACTAAACGAAATAAGAGAATTTAATTTAAAATTTGATTTTTGAATAAAACTTATCAAAGCAATTGTGATTATACATAATTTGAAAATAATTTTAATAAAATCAAAATAATTTGACCAATTGGAATCATACCAATTGAATAATGATAATTTTTTTATAGGAAAATTTTCATTAGACAATAGGTTAAGTTCATTAGGCTATAGGTTAGAAAACAATACAATAATACATACTATTATTATCGAAAAAACATACAAATAAAGCTGATATAATTAAATGGAAGAGAATAATAGTATATTATTGAATTAGGAGTAAAGTTGTACTTTTTGTACTTTTGTACTTTTTGTGCTGAGTCTATAGTTTGGCGGCCGACCGTAGGGAGGCCGACAATTATAGACGAAACACAAAAAGTCACTTTAGCTCCGAATTCAATACACTATTTTTTCGGCAAACGTTTAAATTTGTTTAAAAATATGAAATTAATACATCAAATTTTTTATAAATATGTTTTAGGTAATAAATTTTCTGAAATCAATTTTTATTGATTTTAATTCATTAAAATGAACTGAAATGCATTCCGTTTTGAACAAATTAATAATATTATGTTATTTTACTTAAGCCGTAAAAATATGAAAATTACTTTACGCTCTCTTACTCTCTCTGGCGTTAACATACCATGGAGGGAATTTGCCGTCTGTGCAATCAGCTTCTAATCATCTCGTTCCATGACCAGTTGACCCCAGTTTCGACATCCTATATCACGAAGGTCTTGGATGATGTCATCCCGCCAGCGTCGTCTACATCTTCCTCTTCGACGAACACCAGCTGGTTGTTGTTGGGACGCTTTTTTAATCATTCTATCTAATGGTGCCCTTTCCACATGACCAAACCATCTAATCCGGTTGGATTTAATGAATCCGATTACATCGCAGCCTCCAAGAAGCTGTCTGATTTCATGATTCATTCGGATTCTATACTGATTTTCAGCAACTTTACATGGACCATAAATTGTTCGTATGACTTTCCTCTCGAATGTTGATAGAATTCTACAATTGGAGAAAGTCAGTGTCCAGCTTTCGCTTCCAAATGTAAGCACAGATCGGATTAATGCTTTGTAAAGTGTGAGTTTGCACGACTGCGAAAGATGTTTGGATCGCAAAGGTTTTGAGTATGTATATGCTATCATATGCTTGCTTGAAATCAACGAAGAGCTGGTGAATGCTGATATTATACTTCCAAATTTTTTCCAGAATCATCCTTAAGGTAAAACATTGATCTGTGGTTGAGAGGTTGGGACGAAAACCACACTGATAGTCACCGATGATAGATTCGGCGAACGGGATGAGCCGAGCGAGTACGACAATAGCTAGTATTTTATATGCAGTGTTCAACAGTGCGATTCCACGATAATTCGCACACTTTAGGCGGTCACCTTTTTTATGTAGCGGAACAATGAGCTATTTTCCATTCAGCAGGTAGTTCTTCTTGGTTCCAGATTGCAAGAATCAGATCATATGTACGTGAGACCAGAGCTGCTCCTCCATTCTTAAATAGTTCTGCAGGGATTCTATCGATACCTGGTGATTTGCCATTTTTTAGTTTTTTGATGGCAGCTTCCACTTCTTCTATTGTTGGGTAAGGGACAAAAATCTCCTCACTTGACGGAGCCATTGCTCGAATAGGATGAACTTCATTCGTCCTATTCAGTAGGTCTTGAAAGTGGGATCGTCATACTGCCAGCACAACACGTTCACTTGTTGTAAGCTCGTTGTTTCCATTTTTGATGGCTGTAAATCTTGGGTGGAAATCTTTTGTCAGATTCCGTGCGTTGGCAAAGCACTCTTTCGAATTCCCGTTGACCGCATGTTGATTGATGTTTTCTATACAGCTCTTCATGTGTTCGCGTTTCTTTTTCCGTAGAAGTTTTGCTGAGGCTTTTCTGGCGCATAGATAATCAGTTTGGGAGCTTCGGGTGTTCCTTGTTAACCATTTTTCTCGCAGTTTTTGTTTGGGCTCAATGCTTTCGCGGCACTCGTCATCAAACCATTCGTTACGTGATTTCGGTGGTCGTTTTCCGATTGTAGTTTGTGCTGCGGATATGATGGTTGATTGAAGCGTTTGCCATTCTTCTTGTATGTTTAATGGCATCTCAGACTGAATGTCATGCTCTGCTATGCTTTGCGTTACAATTTCATGATATCTATTCAGTGTTTCCAGATGCTTAAATGCTTCGACATTCCAGCGCACGGTCTCTTTTGCTTGCCTATTAAATGTAGATGATAATTTGCACTTGTACTTAAAGATGACAAGCATATGATCGATGTCCATATCAGCACCTCTGTATGATCGAACGTCAGTTACACTTGTAGAGTGTCTCTTAGAAATCATGACGTGATCGATTTGATTTTCAGTTCTTTCATCGTTTGATTTCCACGTTGCTTTGTGGATTCTCTTATGAGGAAAGAAAGGGTTAGAAATTACTAGATCATACATCATAGCCAGTTCAGCTGCGCAAAAGCCGTTATTGTTACTAGTATGATGCAAGCTGTTAGGTCCGACATGTGTTTTAAGTTCTGCACTTCTACCAATTTGCGCATTGAAGTCACCTACCACGATTTTTATATCGTGCCGCGGGATGTTATTGATGACTTCTTCGAGTTTTAGAAAGAACAGGTCTTTAATGTCATCTGCTTTGTCTTCAGTAGGTGCATGAACATTGATGATCGTTACATTAAATTTTTGCGTACGGATTCTCATTGTTCATATCCGCATATTAGTTGAGCGAAATTCGATAACATGTTGATTCACGTGACGATGTATGAGAAAGCCAACTTCAAATTCTCCTCCGTTTTCATGACCGCAATAGTAAAGAGTGTATCCCTTGGCTGTTTCGTGGATTCCACTCCCTGGCCATCTTAGTTCTCGTAACGCCACTATATCTAGTGTATAGCTATCGATTTGGTTTGTAAGTATTAGTAGATCTCCTGGTCTTCTAAGGCTTAGCTCGTTCCAGGTTCCCATTTTTAAATCGTAGTCCGGGTACATTTCCGAGGTCGTTCTAATAATGAATCCGAGATAATCCGAGGCCTGTGTACAAAATTCATGACAAATAATCTTTTACGGAAATGGGGTATTAGCCCTTCGCCCAACCCAAATTTTCGTGAATGGGTTCGTTCTGCATCTTAAGGTCATCAGAAACAACCTTTTTACATGTTTATATAGCGAGCCGCTTGATCCAAGACAGACGCCCGCTACAAACCGCCCCTAACATGGAGAACAGACGCTTGCTACACATTTATATAGCGAGCCGCTTGATCCAAGACAGACGCCCGCTCCAAGCCGCCCCTAACATGGAGTCCAGACGCTTGAGATGTATTGGTTATGTGGCGCCAATGACTCGCCATGGTGCAGAATTATTGAGTATAAGCAGTATTTACTCTGCCCCTCTCAACTACACCAACCTAATTGTAAGCGATACCCAGGTAGCACGGCGTGGACGTAGAATTTCCGGCTCGTTTTTTCAAGGAAGCATTAGCGTCTCATCATCAAGGATTTTTTCACAGCTAAGATTGAGGGTGCCACCGTTGACTGAATACAGTTCATCCGCCAACACCCCTAAGATGTCACCTTGGCTCGTGATATCTCACAGCTATTGCCAGTGGTATGTGATATCTCACGTTAACTCATATGTCAATAGCAGGGACTGGAGTACGCGGGATTGTCACACCCGTAGATCAAAGATAAAAAAAATTTTCAAAACAATAAAACTGATCCCTCCATGCATACATACATACTACATAGTATAGATACATAGATTTATTATAGAAGTTTTCTTATATCGTTTTAAATTTCAGCATGTATTATTATATTAGCCGACGTTTTATTTAAATATATCTTATCATCACTGATTATTTCAATGAGCTTTTTATAAATTTCTTCGATTTGTATGAATTGTAATTAGCCTAACTTTTTCATTTCTAAAATATGATGTACTGTCAAATTCTCAAAAAGAACTGCCTCTGTTTCTAGCTTGGTACCCAAAACGTAACATTTTCATTCATCACAATAAAGTCAGAAATTCTCAAAATAGCTTCATTGTTTTTCAATTGAACTATAGAGTCATTCATTTTTATCGATTGACTATTAAACTCATTGGTATGAAGAACTGTTCCTGCAAAAATACATCTTTCAATTATAGGTCCTGGTGCGTCATCTCTTTGAACAAACTAGCCAACAATGGGACATAGGTTCTCACATCACTTTCAAAAAGTCCTGTTCCTAAAGGAATTGCTTCATTTGTGGTTTTTGTAACATTCGGTGTTAACGAAACACGACCAAAAAGAGATTTTCAAAATAAGAGTTCTCTTTCTCTATATAACTATTAAAATTCAACCACTTTAATAAGTTTTTACTATTTGAATGGATTTTTGGACTTTTGATTAATTTCTTTAACTAGAATATCTAACCAGATTATCTCAAACGAAAAGTCTGAAATTGACAGAGCAAAAGCTTCAAAACTTACGTCTATGTCTATTTCTGACAAGAGTCTCTACAGTGCCATTAATTCTTTAAATTCTGTTACAAAATCTTCTATTCCCCCTATTATTGATGGTGATTCAATCGTCAATGATCTCGCAAGAAAAGCTAACTTGTTCGCTGAACGCTTTGCTCTGAACTCCACAGTTTTGGAAAATCCTAAAGAAATACCCCAAATCCAGTCTTCAGGAGCTAATATGAATGAACTCCACTTCAAACCCAAAATAGTCGTTAAACTTTTATATGGGTTAAATATCAACAAAGCCTCAGGAATGGACAACATTCCACCCATTATTTTAAAAACCTTTTCTAAAGAAGTTGCACCAACTTTGACTAATATATTCTACCAATCCTACAAATCTGGTATATTTCCCTCGTGCTGGAAGTGGCCAATGTCCAGCCCGTCACCAAAAATGGACCAAAATCCGATATCTCAAATTATAGGCCAATAGCTTTACTATCGGTAGTATCCAAAGTCTACGAGCATTATATTAATCCACATATTTCAAAATTTCTGGAAGTAAATCATTTAATAGCCGACAGCCAATACGGTTTTCGAAACAAAAGATCAACTACCGATCTATTAAACTATGCAGCGCATTGTTGGAACAGCATACTTGATAAAGGTGGTGAAACATACGTTATCGCTTTAGACATCTCCAATGCATTCGATCGAATCTGGCATGCCAACTTAATCAACAAGCTCATTGCGTATGCTTTTCATTTCAATGTTGTGAAGCTGATTCAAAATTTTCTATCCAACCGATACATTTCGGTCTCCTTAGACGGATTTTCGTCGGAGTCTAAACTAATTAACGCTGGTGTACCTCAAGGCTCAATATTGTCCCCAACCCTATTTTCGATTTATATCAACGAATTGTTAAAAATCACCAGCAACCCAATAAATAGTTTTGCAGATGATAGTACTCTGCACAAGTCGTTCGAGCCCCTTCCTTCAAAAGGTAAAATGCACGAACGAATTAATCCCGCCCGGAGAGACTCTGCCACAAACGTGAATAAAGACCTAAAAAAAGTCGCCGTTTGGGGTGACCAAAACCTGGTCAATTTCAACTCTACCAAAACACAGCTGTTTTTTGTTTCCAGATAAAAGACCGAGTTCCCCAAAGATATTTTATCCGTAATTGTGTTATGAACCAATAGGTGAATGTAAAAACATTCGTTTATTGGGTGTCACAGTTTCAAATGGCTTCCTCTGGACAGGGTTGGAAAAAATCATGACTTTTTAAAAAAAGTCAATGAGGTCGGACTTTTTTGATTTAAATCAGATTTTTTTGATTTAAATCAGACTTTTTTGACTTTTTGTTTAAATATACGTTTTCGTCAATAAAATTTAGTTAAATATAGTGATTTTCTCAGCCCAGCTTCTGTTCGATTGTAAAAGCCTATAGTGCTCATATAATTATACAAAATGGCATGAAAATTAAATAAATACCCCCCCATAAATTTGATTACAATTTTATTTTCCTCTGATGACAACGCAATTTCTTAAGGAATCCTCATTTTTTTGACTAAGCAGAAAGACAGCATGAAATGGTGTCAAACAAAACTTGTATCTTTTCAAAAATGTGTTTCTGTCTTCATCATCAATTAAATTTTCCCTAATTAATGTTTTCTCTAAAGTTTTCCAAGATATGTAAAACACAGTCC
This sequence comes from Diogma glabrata, assembly GCA_963693315.1. Classification (NCBI taxonomy): domain Eukaryota; kingdom Metazoa; phylum Arthropoda; class Insecta; order Diptera; family Cylindrotomidae; genus Diogma; species Diogma glabrata. The sequence goes on along the minus strand of OY856188.1, from coordinate 228,837,394 downwards.
GCCAATTTTGATTTATTGTTTTGACTGCTCTTGCAACGGGCTTAATCGCATTTTTATTGTCATCAGCTTCCCGTTTAACGACAAAATTCATGATTATTTTTCCAATACTTTTGTCTCTTTTTTCTTCTGATATTTTTGCAAGAATTGACCAATTTGCCAGATACGAATTAAGAGAATCGTAGTTTGTATTCCATCGAACTTACTTGGACTCTGGAGTATAAAAGCGGATCTTCCAGTTGTCTTGAATCATGCTTATTGCGCATAAGGACTTTTAAAATATTTAAGTAAGTTTCTTTGTATAACTTGTTGAACACAAACAATAGTTTGTTTGTTTATATTTGAGCATCCAACAAACGCCAAAGTAAGCGGAACGTTTTGTTTGTTGGATAACATTGCTGATAATTTGGGTTTGTCTTCGTGATAAGCCATGGTTAAGCAATCTACCTCCTATCAGTTTTCGATTTCGGGGCATATATTGACAGAGCAGACCACGTTATTTTCAATTCTAGATTTCCATCATATTTCCTACACCAACTTTTACCATAGCTCACGAATTAAAATTAGCTATAGAGCACGTAGAATCATTAGATTGACCTTTGAGATACACTAGGGGTTTGTTAAATTTTCAACAGAAGCAGATTCAATAGAAGAAAATGTTTCACTTAGGTCTTAAAAGGTAGTTATGTGTTGTTGTTACACATATTGTAAGCCCTATAACAAAACACTTTTTATTTTAAAAAAAGAAAACTTAAAAATTTTACTTTCATAAGGAAATGCGGATGTTGCTTATAAGGGGCCAAATCGGCGTACAGATTCACATAAATGAATAGCACTATGCAAATTAAATGTTGCTACAGTAACATCGTTCTTTAATTGAATTTCTGCCCCAAATTAATAAATTATCCAATTCGCATTGATTCAAAGCGGTTTGAGAAGTATTATCTTGTAACAGTACGTAAAGACTGTGTATCAACAGTACAAATGGATTTAAACGATCTTTATCTAACTGTTAGCAGCACCCATTAAAGGCAGTGAACTGTATTATAATTTCTTTGATGAACGAGGTTATTTATTAGAGTTGCAACATAATCCCTTAAAAAATATGCATGCCTAATAAAGGCAACTTGGTGGATCACGTCTGCCCAATAATAGCAGCTGGCCGATGAAGATATGCATAAATCTGCCTTGAAACGGCAATCACTTGATGAAATTATTGTATAAATCTGAATAACAATGGCAGCTGACTGACGATCAACACTGATCAAATCTGCCCAATAATAGCAGCTGGCCGATGATGATATGTATGAGTCTGCCTTAATACGGCCATCACTTGATGAAATTATTGTATAAAACTGAGTAACAATGGCAGCTGAACGAAGATAACATATTAAATCTGCCTACCAATGGCAGCTGAGCGATGACAATATATAATTCTGCCTTTATATGGCAGTCAATCGATGAATATTATTAATTCTGCCTAACAGTGATAGATGGTTGAAGAAAATATATTAAATCTGCTTAACAATAGCAGCTGAGCGATGACAATATGTAATTCTGCCTTGATATGGCAGTCGATCGATGAATATCATTAAATTTGCTTAATAATGATAGCTGGTTGAAGAACATATATTAAATCTGCTTAACAGTAGCAGCTGAGCGATGACAATATATAATTCTGCCTTGACGTGGCAGTCAGTCGAAGAATACTATTAAATCTGCTAAACAATGAAAGATGGTTGAAGAAAATATTGTAAATCTGCTTGTAACGGGAAGGTTTTTCAGGTAGACCGTGAAGGTCTACCATTTGGTCTTGCACGCAAAAAAAAAACCCTGCCGCTAGCTCGCAGAGCGAAGGTTCTAGACCCACCTCTGTACAAGAAATTTAAATAAAACGAAACATCACGCGTGCATTAATCCTCACCCAGAATCTCCAGAAGGAAGATCTGCTATATCACAACTCTCCCTATAATATTTACGCTTAACACATCATTTTACTTTAACACAATAAATAACAAAAAAAAAAAAAAATACCAAAACAATAACAAAAAAAACTAATAAGAAAAACAAATATAAATAAATGAGGTTACCTTCTTTAATCGATTTATTCAAAAAAAACTTTATATCCAAATGGTGCATCCAAATCACAACTTGTTTCTGCATCTAAGTCAAACGGCTGCAACAAAACATTCGCTAGACATCATAATTGTAAGTACCTTATTCCCGACATCTTAATTTCAATTTGTTCATCCCAGAAATCATAATTTTAATTTACATCTCACCCACTTCTCATTGCAGGTCACATAGTGCAAACACCAAATTAAAATAAAACGACATATTTGGTCTAGCCAACATTGCATGAAGCACCATCACACAAATTTTATTATATTTGCTTAACAATGTTCCTTTTGTTTGCCTTATTATTAACAATATTAATTTCTTTTTTGTTTCTTTAATTTTGTTCACTTTACCTTTTTACTGTGACACTTAATAATTTTAACAACACAAAAAACTTAGTGTAAGATATAATAAAAGAGACTTGCTTTAAAAAAACTTTAAAGCATAATAACTTAAACCAAATAAACTACCCTTCTGTCTCGAACTGCACTTCCCACCTCAAACAAAACCGACTCAGCTCCTCATCAATTAAAAAAAATGAACTTTTCAAACCGAAGTTCCGATCCCAATCAATTAATTAACTTTACAACTCCACTGCCAACCACCAACTCACTAATTAAAAGAAAAACAATTAGCAGAAATTTTTTTTCTACGAGCAAAAAAAAATTTCGTCAGCATAAATTTTAGTTAAATTTATTAATTCTCACAATTTTCTTCATATTCATGAAAAAAAAATATACAGAAAATTAATAAAAAAATAATTTAATACCGAAGGTGTTGGATGTACATTGGAATGTTTAACCAGTTGTTACACAAACGGGTTGAAAAGTGAGTGATCTATAGTATATTACTATAGGATGAAAAATGGAAGTACACCCAACATTTAAAATCTTGCCCATTACATGCTTAACAATAGCAGCTGAGCGATGACAATATGTAATTCTGCGATGATATGGCATTTAACTGTTAAATAGCTCGTGAACATCCAGTGTATTTTCATGTAATTTAATTCGCTTACCTTTAAAACACGAAAAAATATAGTACAAAGTCTATGATACCATTCAGCTGCTTTCCATTTACTTCTGTGTACACGATACACAATTCAAAACGATAGGTTAACCAAAATTTGGTTTTTACGATAGAAAACGATCAAAATGGAAATGCATTACATTAATACAAAATAAAACAATGTGAAATTCCTATAGAAAACGATTCAAAACGATAGGATAATGTACCAAAATTCGACTTTTACGATAAGAAACGATTGAAACGGATAGGAATTAACACTTAACAGAAAATAAAATAATGTGAAAAAACCCATTGAAAACGATTCGAACGGTAGGATATCGCACTAAAATTCGGCTTTTACGATAAGAAACGATTAAAACGGATAGGAATTAACAGAAAATAAAATAATGTGAAATAACCCATTGAAAACGATTCAAAACGCTAGGATATTGCACTAAAATTCGGCTTTTACGATAAGAAACGATTAAAACGGATGGAAATTACCAGTAAATAAAACAATGTGAAAAAACCCATTGAAAACGATTCGAAACGATAGGATATTGCACTAAAATTCGGCTTTTACGATAAGAAACGATTAAAACGGATGGGAATTAACAGAAAATAAAATAATGTGAAAAAACCCATTGAAAACGATTCGAAACGATAGGATATTGCACTAAAATTCGGCTTTTACGATAAGAAACGATTAAAACGGATAGGAATTAACAGAAAATAAAATAATGTGAAATAACCCATAGAAAACAATTCAAAACGATAGGATATTGCACTAAAATTCATTTTACGATAAGAAAACGGATAGGAATTGACAGAAAATAAAATAATGTGAAATATACCATTAAAAACGATTGGATAATCTACCAAAAAACAATAGGACACGATAAAAGCGATACAAACGTTCTATCGGAAAAAAACGATACAGCCTCATCCATTTTACGGAAAACGGTTATTTTTTACTAGATTTTCATGTCTATCAGAAAATAACGATAAGAAACAGCCAAAAACGATAGAAATTGCATCCTTATCAAAAGGCAAAACGTAAGAGTTCGCATCCGTTTCTATTGGAAAAAACGATTCCAACCCATTAATTCTCATTCAAAAACCGCATAGGAAACGATAGAAAACAGCTCTATCGTTTTCTATTATTTTTTTTTACAAGGGATGCACATACATCTTAATAAAGTTTCCGAGGTTGATTCGATCCTATATTTGGGATTTAGTGTTACGTCAGAGGCACAGGTTTCAGAAAACTTTAAGGGATAGGGAGCAAACGGTTTCAGAAACTACTGCACTGCATCATGGTTGGCCAAAAATATTTTGAATTTGCATGTTGAATCTTTTGTCAAATATGCATTGTTTTTTAGCCATAATTTGGCCAATATATTTTTTTTTAAAACTGGTTAGCTCAATAATAAATCCCAGCATATAATAAAATATTACATATGGAATATTTTATATGATAGGATGTAAAAAAAACACAACCAGGTGAAAACAAAATCTTTAAATATTAATTAAATTTTTAGTCAAAGTGAAGGGAAACAACAGGTCTTCGTATATTGCTGTTTTTATTTTTATTTATTTTTATTTATTTATTTATATCAAAAAAGAAAGTACGTAGTACTTATACATTTGATTTTAATTACAATGTTATTTTGAGTATCACAGACTAGGCCAGAGTAAAGTTAAATATTAAAATATACTAAAAAGAAAAACATTATAAACGTTACTTAAAATACTTAAAAACAAATAACATCACAACAAGCTGTGAAAAATCGTCATCTCTGAGGCACATAGAAGCACCCCATACGCTTAGATATATACTGAGCTGTAACTAAAGTTTACAAAATTGACCAGGAATATGGATTTCGACCCGGTCCGTTTTAATTCTAGCGGTAGGTTATTCCACAGTTTGATCCCCCTTACGAAAACAGATTTATTAAGAGCGACGCATGAATTTGAAGCGGGGATGAGTCTCAGGTTATCTGAGAATCTAAATGAGAAACGTAATTTTTCATAGAGATAAGTGGGACTCTGAGTACGAATTAAGGTTTTCAGGAAATAGCATGTTCTGAAATTCAAATAGGTGAGTATATCACAGCTCAATAAACGCGTAGTATATGGAGAGATGTGGTCAAATTTTCTTAGTTTAAAAACATATCTGGTACAAGCATTAAAGCACATACGAAGCCTATACTCGCATTTCTTGCTCATTCCGAAGAGGACCGTATCCCCGTATAAGAAATGAGGAAGGATGTACGATATAAATAGTCGTCTTTTCAGGCTGACATCAGCGAACATTGTGAGTCTCCAAAGTCCGCGAAGGCAACTAAAAACTTTTCGAGACAGACTTGTTACGTGTTCGTCCCAAGTTAACTTGTTGTTGATCACAACTCCTAGATTTTTTACATTTTTCGAGTATGGCACTGGATTGTTTAGCAACATTAATTTCGGCAAATCATTCAAATTATATGAAGTGGTATTCAAGTAGATTACAATGGCTTGAGTTTTTGCAGTGTTGAGTTTTAGGCCAATTTCTGATGCCCAGCATTCGATTCTCGCAAGATCGTCATTCATAGCTTTAACGCAATCAGAAACAGAAACTAAATCCAGATTGCTTGAAAGGTAGATCTGAATATCGTCTGCATATAGATGGAAATTACAATTTAATATGTTTTCGCTAATATCGGCAACATACATGCAGAACAGTAGAGGACCCAGAATGGACCCTTGGGGTACACCTGAACTGATCAAAATTTCGTTAGATAAATTGTCGTCGATTTTTACTTTTTGAGTCCTGTGCGAGAGATACGATAAAATCATTAAAGCCGCAGGCCTAGAAAAGCGAAACTTTCTGATTAGTTTGTCGCAAATTACATCATGTTTGATTGTATCAAATGCCTTCGAGAAATCAAGCAGGCACAGTATGGTCAGCCTCCTTGAATCCATGTTTCGTCTGATATCATCACATATTTTCAATAAGGCTGTGGATGTTCCATGTAACTTTCTATAACCGGACTGGAATTGGCAAAACAGGGAATTTTCTTCGAGGAAGCTGGTCATCTGCGCACTCAAGATCTTTTCAAAAGCCTTTGACAGTGAAGATAACATACTTATTGGTCTGAAATCGGCGATGTCACTGGGAATTTTAGTTTTGGGGATCGGCAAAATCATGGAATTACTCCACTGCAAAGGGAACTCGGAGCTAGAGAGGATGAAATTGAAAAAGTGTAATAGGAAATTAGCTACAAAAGGAAAGATGAGTCTAACAAATTTGATATTGATTTTGTCAAGTCCTGTAGCATTAGATTTGACTGCAGAAATGGAATTCCACAGTTGGTCTAATGTAATATTTTTAAAAGAGAAAAGATTTGTGTTGTCATCAAAAGAATAGTTGGATATGTCGAAAGTGTCTGCGTTATTTAGTTTGTTGAAATTGCTGGCAAAGTAGTTATTTAGTTGGTTGGGTGTGAAAGGGATTTGTGCCGATCTTTTCGGCTTGCCGAAACCCAAATTTTTTATGTTCCTCCAAAAGACTTTAGATGGTAAGGTTGGGTCCAGTTTCAATTTCAGAAAGTTTACTTTCGCTGAGCGTATTAAAGAAGTGGTAGTGTTACGAACCAGCTTAAATCTGTTCCAGTTCTGATCAGTTTTTGATTCCTTCCAACGTGTGTAAAGATAACTTTTGACAGCGACATGAATTTCGATGATCTTATTGATCCAGGGTGGCTTTTTTGGTTTGATTTTTACTCTTTTCAATGGTATGCAAGCGTCAAACATGATATTGATATTGTTATTTACTACTTCAAGTTGCTCTGTAGAGGTTGTTAGATATCGCAAAGATTCCCACGGGAGGGAGTTTGATAACCGGTTTGCTTGTTCGGAATCAAAATGTTTATAGTCTCTGTAATAAAAATACCGATCAGCCTTGGGGCAATCAACATTTATTGAGAAAAATATGAGATCGTGGTGGGAGCTACCTCCTAGGGATATCTGGTTGAAAAATGAGATCTCGTTTTTATCAAGGACGATAAGATGGTCAATAAGGCTCGGAACCGCATTTTGATTGGCAAAATGCGTCGCCTCACTCTTATTATAGATTGTCAGACCGAACAGTGTTAGAGTATTAATATAATCGGCTGTTACTGCATTGGTAGGTTTCAGGAAGTCAAAATTTAAAATTTAGATCACCAGATATGTATATTTGTTCATACAAGCCAATGTGGCTAAACAGAAGTTGCAAGTCATCCACCGATGATTTGAATTTATTATATGGTCTTCTAGGGCTACATATGGGGGGATTGTATATTACCCCAATTATGCACTTAGTGTTTGCATTCGAAATTTCGACAAAGAGAAATTCGATGTCAGATTTTAACTTATTAACCAATGAGTTAGGGATATTAATAATGCGATATTTAATAAAGATTTAAGTTAAATCTATATACAATTGAGGGCGACAGATGACCAGAGGTTGGTACAATTACCTAGTTTAATCCAACTGGATCAATCATCGGATGCGCCGGCCATTATGTAAATATAGTTGGAGTAAGCTAGAACCATATTACAATCTCGAATGGATACCCCAGAGGGAGAGATATGATTTAAAGTTTACAAGATAATGATAACGGTAACTCTCACGACTAGTATTGCAGTTGTTTAAACAAAACTCCTACAACTACAAAGCTGATGATTGCAACAAAATATTAAACACTTAATTAAACTTTTGTTATTTTTCTCTAATAAAACGAAAACTTTCAAGTGCCGATAGTAATTATCTTAAAAGAAAATTAAAACAAACAAACTCATCCGTTTAAATTAATATCTGAAATTAAAATTTATTGACCCCTCAACAAATCACATAAAAATGGGACATCATCACTGACATACTTTTGTAACGGAACATCATAAGGCATTGGAAAATCTTTCATTGAAAAATAATCCTTTCCAATAACGAATTTCGGTAAAAATAAAACTCCAACTTCATAATTCATTATACGTAGGGGTCGTTCCAATTTCGTTGTTTTATTAAATCCACCCCATGCGGCTTTCGATAAATTTGCTGATGTCAAACAAAACCAAGCTAGATTATCATCGGTCCATCGACAGTATGTCTTAATGTGTGGCATTGCTTGATTTCGATGGCGTGTTTTTGATTTCCATTGACTGTAACATTGAGGAACAATAACATCTACTCTTCATGACAAGAGATGTACTACTTACTACAAAAAATTCTTTAACCAAGGTTGTTTATCATTTGTCGACTTCCCATAAGGTAAACATCCTCCACCTAAAATTCCATCATGACTTCCCATAACATTTTCAAAACTTGGATAAATCATTTTAAATTCGGGAATTCGTCTCAGACCAACTGGATTCATATCCTTTCTTAAACTATTTAGAAACTCATCATAAATAAATGCATTTACATTCGGACCTAAACTGCCAATACTAGAACTTTGCACAACCACTGGACTTGTATCGGGAACAGACGCTGAATATTTGCCTAATAAATAACCCAAACGTGGATGTCCCCAATTCGGTCCTTTTGGTGTAGGTAGATGTCCTCCAGGAACTGAACCTATAAAAAATACACTAAAAACGAGAGAATGTTGATGTATTTTTGTTTCAAGTAAAATATTCATAAATAACTTGCTTGACTTTAGAAAAATCACATTTTCGAACTTTTACAATCCAAGGTTGTACTTTTGGAATTTTATAGGCTAAAAGATATCGTAATAAACTTTCTTTAAAACCTGTCGTACTTTCTCCTGCATCAGTATTTGAACTTTCTGGAAGTTCTGGACATCTTGGACTCATCCATAACCCTTGTGTACGGTTATGCCAGTCATCTTCATATAAATTTGCGGTGGAGATTACAACCCGAAGTGAATTGTCTCTATAACTAAATATCATCATCTTTCTAGAAATAATTATATCAAAATTAGTAAATAAAAAGATTTTATATAAAAATTTGTTGTTTACGTATGGTGTGTACTAAAAGGACTACCCATCTCAACTTTTACAGCCGTCACATGTGGCTTTTTACTTGCAACAATTCTTAGTTCTGGTGTCTCATCACCATACAATACCAACAATGGTTTCCCATCATTCCCACTAAAATAATAATGAGCCAATAACCAACCAATATCAATCATAAAATTAATTTGTAAACTCGATTCCAAATCACCAAGACTTTCATCAAAAATTTCTTGAAGTGTTATGGAAAGTGGTTCGTCATGTGTTGGCTTCGAACTTGTGATTGTTGTTAAAAAGAAGTTGTACGGCGCTGCTTTCTCTAATTTTTTAGCCATTTGACCTTTTGGTGCTACAACCGATACATAATCTTCAATTTTATGTCGAATAGGTGTAGGTTTATGTGGTTTAAATATCGGAGATGTGCTTGCAACAGGTCCTTCACTTTGAACTGTTGACGTTGTTGCAGCAGATGATTGTGGTTTTGAATTTGTATTTATGCTCGGTTTTAATAAATTATTTTTAAATTCTAATTTAATTTTTTTCTCTAATACTGGATTATTATTCATAGTTGTATCTTTTTCATTGTTTCTTTTTTTATTTGCTTCAGATGCGGGCGGTGGATCAGCATTTTGAATTTGTAATTTCGTTTCCATAAAATTTTTAATAATATCAACTTGCTGTAGAATAATATCTTTGGCAACAAATATATCACTAGGTATAGTGTATTCACCATTTTTAAATGTTTTTATTATTTCTTCAACTGAAACAAATGATAAAATAATATAATTAACACGATGGAGAACAATATGGTTATAGTCTTACTATGCGGATGAGAACATTCTTTCAGATGTAACGAATTAACACGATAACACTCTGTTCCGTAACGACACGGTCCTTTAAAGTTAAAATTGATATTATTATTCGCCATTTTGATACAAAAAACAAAAAGAAATAATTTTTTTAAACAAAAAAATAACAAAATTACGCAAAAATTGTAAACAAGCTAATGACAGCTGTTTAGTGTTTTGGCAGAAATAAAATAATGTTGCAAGATGCTAATCTTTTTTAATCGGTAAAGAAGATTTTTTTGGGGGATGGTAAGCATTATAGAGTTATCATTTATGTACAGTAGAGATAATACGTGTGTTGTTAAACATTTGAAATTATTTTGTTCTGTAAATTTACTTTTGTTGCAGATACTTATTTACTTTATTTCAGGTGGAAAAAATTTACGCCATACGTCTAAAAAAAATTCACTACATCACAAAAGGCAAAATTAAAACATACGAATAGGAGAAAAAATTAAAAAACAACGAGATTAGCAGCTAAAAACAATTCCGTTAGTGGATTAAACCATACTTAAACCAGAAAATCTGGGTGTGTCATCGGAAGTAGCTGATGGGCTGGACTAGGTAGATCTCGTAAGCCCGAGACTACAAAATCCTGTTTGGAGAGATTCACCTCAAACTGGACTACACTGTTGTAGGTTGTGTGGCTTCATTGGCTTGAAGGTAGTGAAATAGCAAGAAAAACTCCCACTTAATGTTATTTTTAATTTTTTTAGGATTGTTTGCATTAAATTTATAGATATTACGATGTATGAATTCATAGGATGACAGAATATTTCATCAACATCTTAAGTGAAGATTCTAATCAACCTCCTAAGTCACGAGTGTAAAGTCATTATTGATTGTTGTCAATCAATGCGAAACTTAATATCTGACGCATGGTCAATTTATTGCTATATTTTTGGTCAGGAAATATAGACAACTTTAGAGGAATTTTAATTTGGAGGGTTTTTTCTTTTAGCAACTAAGCAATATTGGAAATCACTTAGAATTTTGCAATTCGAAATAACTTTTCATTTTCTCTCAAATTCCTTTAGAAAACATTTTTTGTGTTTCGTGCCAGGATTCGAACTCACTTTCAACAGAGACACATTTTCAAATCCCGTGTGTCTTACACAATTTAGCCATAGCGGCGGTGACGAATAAATTTTGAAAAAAAAAATGTATAGCTGTCTGCCGGCCGACCGTCTGTCCGGCCGTCATTACCTACGCTACAGGGAAAACCGCTGGAGGGATTTCACAAATTTTTTTTTCTAAAAATAGGTATACTCAAGGGACAGGTCCAAAAGGACGCTGTGTTCGATAAGTGTATCAAAAAAATCATTATGTGTGTCAAAAATAGCAATTTTTCATATTTTTGGCTTAAAAACGTTCATTTTAAGTGATTACGAGTAGGAACATTAAATTTGGAAAACCCTTGATGGTAGAGATTGGTATGTGAGATCAAAAACTAGATTATTGCATTATAAGTTTGTCAAAAAAATGTTGTCAAGTGTGTCAAAAGAAAAATTTTTATTTATTGTTTTACCCAATTTTTTGGAAAAACATAAAATTAATTATTTGTTTGAAATGAAATTTTATTATTATTGTTACGATTACAGAATAATCTAGACGATTACGGTCACTTCTAGGAAAATCAAACCAACAAAATACTACAACAGATTAATGAAATGAACATTGTTGTTGTTGTACATATTCTTAGAATTAAGGTCTATTTGTTGTATGATTTTATGAATCAAATCAACGTAACGTAAAATAATCGAATATTCTAATATTTTCTCTAATTGTTTTCCTATTGTTTTGGAACAATTAAGTTGTTGAACACTTAATAAAACCTGGTGTTTGTGCTTACTAATCAGTGATCGAACTCAGAAGAGATTGGGAATTACGTTTATCGAATTGTGAGTTAGGACAATTCGAAGGAGGTTAAGAAAAACGTAACATTATTATTGAGAATTATGGCATTATAAGTTTGTCAAAAAAATAATGTCAAGTGTGTCAAAAAATGATTTCATTTATTTTTTTAGCCAATTTTTTGGGAAAAAAAATGTGGCTGTTTTTATGACGTAATTGTAAATGCAAATGAAATTGGACATGAAAATGTTTGAATTTGTTATAGTTTTTGAAATATTTTTGGAATTTTGAAAAAAGTTTGTATTTTTGATTTTGTAATAATTTTTGCAATATTTTTAGAATTTTGGAAAAAGTTTTAATTTTTGATTTTGTTATAATTTTTGCAATAGTTTTAGAATTTTGATAAAATAGAGTTTTTGAATTTTATATATTTTTAGAATTTTGATAAAAGTTTCAATTTTTGATTTTGTAAGAATTTTTGGAATATTTTTAGAATTTTGAAAAATTTTAAATTTTTGATTTTATTATAATTTTTGGAATTTTGAAAAAAGTTTGAATTTTTGATTTTGTAATAATTTTTGCAATATTTTTAGAATTTTGTTAAAGTTTGAATTTTTAAGAATTTTTGGAATATTATTGGAATTTAGAAAAAGTTTAAATATTTGATTTTATTCTAATTTTTGGAATATTTTCGAAATTTTGAAAAAAGTTTGATTTTATTTAATTTTTACAATATTTTTGGAATTTCGAAAGAAATATGAAATTGTGATTTTGTAATATTTTCTCGAAACGCTAAATGGAGAGGTTTTTCAGCAGTTTGCTGAGTGTATCATCTTTTCACTAAATTATGTTAATTTATGATTTGTTATAATTTTCCGGCAGCGTATTGATGTTTTGTGTTAGTTTTGTAATAAATTTCTAAACAGAGATAAAAAAATACATGTATAGTAACAAAGAGTTTTATGGTTGATATACATCGCTGCACAAAACTAAAAACCATGTCCTCATAAAAGTTTTTTGCCAAAAATTATATCAAAATCCTTAACCCAGACCGAAGTCTTGATATCTCAGAGCTGTGAGATTTCAGCCCCTCCATATTTTTCATGTAATTTTACAATGTTTTTAAAACAAAGCAGCCATGAAAAAACAGAATATGAATTACTTCGGTCTGAAAGACCTAAGTATTACATTCATGAGCCAAAAGTGGAATTCTTACCCCAACTTTTTTGGCATTTCTCGACGTTGTAGGACCTACTGATTCTAAAAAAGCAAAAAAAAAATGTATGTCTATCTGCCGGCCGGCTGTCATTACCTCGCTGCAGGGAAAACCGCTGGAGGGATTTCAAAATTTTTTTTTTCTAAAAATAGGTATCAAGGAACAGGTCCGAAAGGACGCTGTGTTCGATAACTGTACCGGAAGTGTGTCAAAAAATCATTAAGTGTATCAAAAACAGCAAATTTTCATATTTTTGGCTTAAAAAACGTTCATTTTAAGTGATTACGAGTAGGAACATTGAATTTGTAGAAATCTTGATGGTAGGGATTGGTATGTGATATCAAAAACTAGATTATTGCATTATAAGTTTGTCAAAAAAATGTTGTCAAGTGTATCAAAAGAAAGATTTTTATTTATTTTTTTACCCAATTTTTTGGAAAAACATAAAATTAATTATTTGTTTGAAATGAAATGTTATTATTATTATTGAGAATTATGGCATTATAAGTTTGTCAAAAAAATGTTGTTAAGTGTGTCAAAAGAAAGATTTTTATTTACTTTTTGACCCAATTTTTTGAAAAAAGATTAAATCAATAATTTATACGACATGAAATTTTATTATTATTAGAGAGAATTATGGCATTAAAGTTTTTCAAAAAAATAATGTCAAGTGTGTCAAAAAACGATTTCATTTATTTTTTTAGCCAATTTTTTGGGGGAATGACGTAAATATAATTGAAAAGAAATTGGACATGGAAATTTTTGAATTTGTTATAGTTTTTGAAATTTTTGGAATTTTGAAAAAAGTTTGTATTTTTGGTTTTGTAGTAGTTTTTGCAATATTTTTAGCATTTTGGAAAAAGTTTTAATTTTTGATTTTGTAAGAATTTTTGGAATATTTTTAGAATTTTGAAAAATTTTTAATTTTTGATTTTATTATAACTTTTGGAATTTTGAAAAAAATTTCAATTTTTGATTTTGTAATAATTTTTGCAATATTTTTAGAATTTTGGAAAAAGTTTGAATTTTTAAGAATTTTTGGAATATTATTGGAATTTAGAAAAAGTTTAAATATTTGATTTTATTCTAATTTTTGGAATATTTTCGAAATTTTGAAAAAAGTTTGATTTTATTTAATTTTTACAATAATTTTGGAATTTCGAAAGAAATATGAATTTGTGATTTTGTAATATTTTCTCGAAACGCTAAATGGAGAGGTTTTTGAGTAATTTGCTGAGTGCATCATCTTTTCACTAAATTATGTTAATTTATGATCTGTTATAATTTTCCGGCAACGTATTGATGTTTCGTGTTAGTTTTGTAATAAATTTCTAAACAGAGATAAAAAAATACTGGTACTTTAACAAAGAGTTATATTTGATATACATCGCTGCCCAAAACTAAAAACCGTGTCTTCATAAAAGTTTTTTGCTGAAAATTATATCAAAATCCTTAACCCAGACCCAGTCTTGATATCTCAGAGCTTGAGATTTCAGCCCCTCCATATTTTTGAATGTTATGTTGTCGATTTCTAATTTAACAATTTATAATATATATCGTTTATATATTTACTATTGTTATTTATAAAAAATTGCATTTCCTACGCGAGATGAAAATGTTTTACGTTAGTGAGCCCGACGCTATCACGTTTCGTGAACAAATTTTCACTCACGAAAAACAGTGTTTTCATCTCTTGTAGTGTTACTTTTTCGTTATTTTTCCGCAAGTTTTTTGTTACTTGTTTTGAAAAAGTAATAAAAACTAGCGGAAAACTAACGAGAAAAGTAATGAAAAAGTAAAGGAAAAGTAATGAAAAAGTAATGAGAAAGTAATGAAAAAGTAATGAAAAATTATTAAAAAGTAATGAAAAAGTACGGAAAAAGTAATGAAAAAATACTGAAAAGGTACTCAAAAAGTAAAAGAAAAATAACAAAAATGTAATGAAAAAGTACTAAAAAAGTAATGAAAAAGTAATGAAAAGGCAATGAAAAAGTAGTGAAAAGTAATGAAAAAGTAATGAAAAGTAATGAAATAGTACTGGAAAAGTAAAGGAAAAATACTAAAAAAGTAATGAAAAAGTACTAAAAAAGTAATGAAAAAGTACTGAAGCACTGAAAAAGTAATGAAAAAATTACTTCATTACTTTTTCATTACATTTTCGTTACTTTTTCATTACTTTTTCTTTCTTTTGTAGTACTTTTTGTATACTTTTTCATGTAGGCGGTGTACATATTACTATTGCTGGTATTAATACGTAGTCCGATGATCCAAGGAACTGATCGATTTTTTCCTTAGCAGTGTTGGGTATATGTGCCAAAAAAAATTCGTGTTATGATCAGTATTATCTGGTATTCTAGCGGGATGCTCTATCATTTGTGTTAAACCATGATAGTCTGCAAGTAATTTATGACAACACTGAACGACAACTTTGGTTTATTTTAACTCATTTTTAAACATCCACACTGTTTACTGTTGTTGTTTCAGGTGCATATGAATAACTCTAGGTTAGATCTGTTTCTCCAGTTGCGATGTTTTATATCAAATTTGATTTTCCTAATGGTGCGTTTGAAAACCAAATCTGAAATCTGTTTTAGATAATTATTCTCTTAAAAGGAGAAAAACAACTGTACTAATAAGTTGAAGGTGCTATACCGGATGGTTTCATATAAATTTGACACATTAAACTTAGTCCAAAATTTTCTTTAGATATAGGTTTCCGAACATAAAAAAGTTATCGACATATATTATTTTATCTAGATGTGAGGTTTTCAAACGCACTATAAGTTAAATTAAGTCGTTACATTTTTACTTTGCACTATTTAACACGGTTTTTTTGTATTCGGTTAAATTGTGCGGAACTCATCGTGAACTATATTAATGAGATCCAAGTTTGTTTAAAAATTATTTTGAGAAAAATTTTTTTTAAATGGTTTTGCTCAAAGAAAACGAGAAAACTCAAACTTTTGGCTTATGGATATAATAGAGAATATATTTAACTAAATTTGCATCGTGTTAATACTAAAAGTTAATAACAAAAGTTGCTTAAATCTCAAGCTTTTTCATGCACGCTCGCTGATAGTATTATCAGCACATTAAAAATACAATTAGAAAAACTTTATTCAAAAGATAAATTAAATACCTAAGATGTTTGACGATTGATGTTTGACAAATGGCTAAAAAGAGGACAAAAAGCATTATTTTGAAAAAAAGATGCCGGACACATTTTTTGGGTTCAAAAGAGGTCATGTTCTCTTTAAAGAGGACGTCTGGTCACCCTAATCGGCTAGCTAGTTTGAGTAGCACTGAGAACTAAAGATCTATTGTGCTTAACTCTGGTGTTCTCATACGAGAGATGATGTCACTGTAAAATGTGCAATGTGGTCGAAGCCAAGCCCATTAATATAGTTAATGAGTTCGATTGGACTAATGTTTTGCGGTGCTAATCTCCCTTAATGCGTCTGCGTTATGCAAGGTCAGATCATGTGCAGATAATGTGTTCCAATAAATTAATTTGAATTATTTCTACTAAGCATTCAAGCTTTTAGCTTACATAAGCTTAAAAGAAAATGCACTAACATTATATTAAATATTTTATCATAGTCGGGATACATAAAAGTAAATCAAAGAAAGACAGTGTAAAAAACTTTTTCATCGCGATTACACCTAATTTTACATTTAGTCGTCCGTAATATATCTTCTTACTATTAAGATTTTTTTTAATTTTTATATTTTTGCAACTAAATCTTTATTAATTTTATACAAACAATTTTTTGCAATTTGAAATTATGTGATAATAAACCAAATAGTTTAATGAAAGTGTAGTTATATATTTATAACTTAAAAAAATGTAAATATTATTATTAAGTGAATTAATTTAAAATGAAAACAAATAAATTAATTTTTTTCGCGTAATATATTTTATTGAAGTATCTTAAAAAAAAAATTGAAAAAGATAAAAATATATTAAAGTTTTTTTCTTTTGATGCAAGAAATACAAATAAAAACAAAATCACCGCGCATGGCTATTTTTATTGGGGAAGATAAGAAAACGAACTGTTCACGACGGTGGCAACAATCATCATTATCATCAGGTGGAGAGTATTTCTTTGCTTCATATGTTAAAAAGCACAGGACACGAGGAGTTTATAATCAGTTGTGAAAAGTTTATCATACTTATCGGATGAATAATAAAATAAATTAATTTAAAAGAAAAATAAAATAATTTGTTTCGTATAGTAAATTAAAATTTTCTAATTTTATTAAATTTGCATTAATCTCTTAATGTACAAGTGTTATATTTATTCATGTGAAAATTTCTGGTGCTTTTATCAACAATCTTTGCATTATGATATAAAAGTTTGTTGAAACAAGCAAACTTATCTTATAAATCGTAATTTTTTATGTGTAATCGTTGTTTTTATTTTTGTGCTACCTAAAGACAGAAAGAATTATCACTTTGGGACTTCTACTTCAGCATTTTCAACTAAAGCATGAAAAAATAAATAAAAATAATAAAATGTAATTTTATTGTTAATAAAGCAACAAAAAAAATACGAATATAAGAGAATACAGAAACTTTGTTTTTGTTGTATTTACACATTGCTTTTGAAACAATAATAAAAGTTTATTGCAAAGTAAAGAAAAGAATAATACATAAGAAAATAAAAGAAAATATACCGCCTGAAGCTTTTGTGCTTTTTCGTCTTTCTATTGTTGAAAGTTATACGGTTTTTGTTTATTTTATTTTTCACAATATTTGTTTTATTTTTATAAATAAATCAACATACATCAGTATTTAAACTAAAATGACAACACAATCCTCAACATCTCCAGTTAGAATGGATAATGATTGGAATAAGAATTTTTCTAATAATGGTTATCTAAAAACTGGAATCGGATCAACAGAAGTCGGAACACCACTGCTCTTGAACTCATCATCCTCTCCGAAGATTTCAAATAAAAAGATAAAAAATAATTTAAATATTATGGATGATGCTACAGATTCATTACTTCTTAATAAAAGTAGTAATTGTGATGATAATAATCTAAATGTGAGTTCAGTTAATAATAAAAATAGTCCAGCATTATCAACAGCAAACCCTCAAACATCATGCATATCATCTACAACAACACCACAACATCCAACTAAAACAACCATTGTACATTTTGGTCCTGGACCAATAACTACAACATCAATAGAACAAAATAATTGTATTTATAAGGAACCAAATGGACGTAAACGATATATATCTTTATTAATTGGGTTTACTTTGCTTGGTGCTGGAATTGGAATGATGTCGGTTTATTTTGCACGCTCGCAAATATGTTCAACAGGTAAATTCAAATTATTCATGTATTTGTGATATATTTTTTATTTGTTTTGTATTGATAAAAATTTATGTTATGAGAATTGTTGGTTTTATCAGATAGAGAAAGAAAAAATGTTTGGGTTGAGAATGATTTGCAAGCTTAAACAAAATAAGAAGAAAACCGGTAAAAATAAACACTAAATATATTTTAAAGAAATTTAATTATTGGGATCTTGACTCGGCTATTTATTTTGTTCACTGAACTGAACTGTTCAAAAACATCTGTTAAGCTATTCTAGCTAGTGATTGCAAACTACCCGGTTTCAAATTACCCGGTTACTCGATTAGTATTTTCCAAATTACCCGGATTACCCGGATAACCCGGGTAGTTATAAAAAAATTTAAAGATGAAAAACAATAAAAAAAACCTCACAGTAGTAAACTAAAAATTGATCATTTTTTAATTGTAAAATAATATTTCAAAAATATTAAAGCATTTAGGGTAGCTGTACTCATCCGATTTCGTATTTTTTTTTTAAATTCCTGCAATAGAAAAAACCCGCTCCGATAAAGTGGGATGTTGGCTTCACGGTCAATAACGATTGATTTAAATTTTCCAACATTTTTTTCGCTTTCCTTTATTTACATACAACATTTTCAGCTCTTTATCAACTGTAGTACCACTGTTATCTATAGTAGATCTTGTGTGGACAGCAATACATTTTTGTAGTTGTAAATTTTCAATATTATAATTAGCCGCATCATTATCCGATTTGATTTTTCATTGCTGACGTATTTCCCCATTTAGTTGAAATTATTCGTGCGCATCCAACTACGTGGCACCGAGATTTATGATGACATTTTCTTGAACTGGTCCCAAACTTTCGATGACATTTCGATGACACTTATTTTAATTATTAGCTTAAATCTTAAATAAAAACTTATTATAATATATTTACCGTTTTTATTTTAAACTAAATATAAACAAATAACCAATGAAGATCCTTAATTTTGTATGACTTAATTTTAATTTTAATAAGAACTAAAATTCCATAAATTTTGTTATGTGTTCTTCGTCGTTTTTCTGTTGTTTTCGTAATCCAAACAATAATAATTAACTAGAGGGCAGTTTAATGTTTACGGATGTGGTTGGTTTAATGTTTATGGACATATTGCAATTTGTATGGTTAGAATAGAATCATTTGTCAACAACTAGCATAAAGAATAATTCAAATTTGCAAAAAGAGAATGAGCTGAATTTTATTTTGTAAATTTTATTGAGAAAAAACTGGACCTTTTGTTGTTCGGGTACTCGACCAAAATATCCGGATATCAAATACCCGGAAAATCTTCCTAAATACCCGGGTATCCGGGTACCCGGACACCAAGATTGCAAACACTAATTCTAGCTCTACAATAATCCAAACAAAGTACAAACAAATTTCACTTTTATGGAATGATATTTTTACGGTTTAGATGATTCATATAGAATAGTAAACTGTCCTCCAGAGTCCAGTGTCTCTCACCTGCATTAATTTGAACAATTCTATCAAAGCTAAGTTTATTTGAAAACTGCCTTTTTTTCCTTCGTATATTCGCTGCATTTCGGGTAATTGTAAGCTCGGCGCATTGTGTTGATGGTTGTTATGGTTGTTATGAGAAAACTTACCTGTAGGCCACTATATAATCAAATGATATATACATGCTTGTAGCTAGGGCTGGGCGATATTTCAAAAACTATCGATAATATCGATATCAAACAAATATCGATAAAACCGATATATCGATAATATCGTTAATATCGATATTTCGATTTATCGATATATCGATAATATTGATATATCGATAATATCGTTAATATCGATGTATTGATAATATCGATATATCGATAATATCTATATATCTATATAGATATTATATAAATATCGATAAATTGTATTATATTATATAAATATTATATAAATATCGATGTAATAAATAATTACGGTACAACTAAATAAATATTTATAAATTTTGTACATTTGTTACAAAAACTAGTGCGAACTGCGAATGCGTTTTCCAAACGCTAAGGATTGCAGCTCTTGTTTGGAAAACGCATTTGCACTAGTAATAAAATCTACTATTGTATTGTGTTCTTTTCTTTTTACATATTTTTGTTAATTTTTAATGAAAGCATTTTCGATATTGACATAAATAACTGCTTTAAAAAAAAATTTTAATTTGAATAACTATTTTAATCGAAGCAAATTGTACTTACTATGTAATAATAATATTGAAATAATGGAGGGCATTATGTAACTCAAAATGGTTTAAATAAAGTGTGTATAACAAAACTATCGATATAAAAAAATATTTATAAAACCGATATATTCATATACATATCAATATAGTAATATATCAATATATTGATATATCGAAATTATCGATAATAAAGATATATCGATATATTGATATATCGATAAGATCGATAATATCTACAATATCGGTAATATCGATAATATCGACATATCGATATTATCGATAATATCGATATTATCGATAATATCGATATTATCGATATATCGTTATTATCGATATTATTGATACATCGATATTATCGATATTAAATTTACAAGATCGCGGGCAATCGGCATTTTTCGGAGCTTGCCGAACGAAAAAGCGGCCGATTTAAGGAAAACGGCAAAACAGAAGTTTTCGGACTCGTCAAGGACAGGGGCCTCACGAAGTATAAAATATGTGCTAATCTTCACATGAAATCGGCGTGGGCCAGGGACTACAAGTCTAAACAGACAAAAAATATTTGTTTGTCGGCCGGCCGGCTATTCATCACGCTCAACGAAAGGTTGAAACCTACTGGACTGATTTCAAAAAGTTTAGTTTGTCTGCTTAATCTGAAAAGCTAAAGCTAAATTATAAATGTGCAATAAAAGCATGTTCATACTTTTTTGCCCATAAATCGTTTAGTTTATAATCAGCAGTAACTTTGTATGTAGGATCAGTAACTTTGTAACATTGTAATCAGTAACTTTGTATGTTGATTATTGGATAAAAACATTAGGGATGTAAAAAATCATTTTCAAACATTTACTGATTTTTTTTTAAAAAAACAATTAATGTGAAACATATTCGTCTAGAAACATTTGTCTCATAAAGGTAAATATTTAAATGACCTGCAATGCAATACAGTTGAACAGATTTATTTAAATTAATTAACTATTATGATATTAGTTTATTTAGTGTATCAAGCTTCAGAAACTGACGGAACATATAGGAACAGTATCATATAGTTATCAATATCATATAGTTGCAGAATGAATGTGGTTTTTCACAAAAGTTGTGATTATTATAAAAAACATTTTCGCTAAATGGATGAATTTTCTGAGATATTTTCTTGACTAATAGGAACATTTGGAGAATGCTAGGTGGTGGCAAGTGGTAGACTAAACATCGTTGTATCAGAAACGTAATTAGTTAAAAGGATTGCGCCGTTTGCCGAACTACGCCGTCTTATTATGAGCTTAGGCTTGCGGGTTCTTGCTATTTAAATATGAGACTTGTTTCAAATGGTTTTTAATCCTAAATTTCTGGAAGGATTCTAACTGACGAGTAGGTGCGTCACTTTATTTATACTAGCATTTTTAATTTTTTTTAATTTTGATATAAAGCAAATGTTTTGCCAGGTTTTGGAAGTATTTGAAAATCATTAAAAAGGACGCAAACAGCCAATAGTTACAAGTATGGCCGGGAATAAATATCGATATATCGATAAATATCGATAATTATCGAAATATCGAATATCGATAAATATCGAATATCGATAGCGGAATGATAATTATCGATATATCGGTAATATCGACAATAACAGACACATTTTGGTCGGCCAAAGTTACCCATGTATTCTAAAACAAATTTCCCATAGTAAAAAAAATTTTACAAGATCCCAGGTAATCGGCACTTTTCGGAGCTTGCCGAACGAAAAGCGGCCGAATCGAGAAAATGGCAGAACAAAGTTTTCGTACTCGTCAAGGACAGGCGCCTCACGAAGTATAAAATATGTGGTAATCATCACATGAAATCGGCGTGGGCCCAGGGACTATTGTTATGTCGCGAAACCTCGAGAAATAACATGGAATAGTTAGTCCATGGAATAATACTAATTGACGGTGAATAACTCTTACTAAATAAAATGATAAAATTAAATTGAATTATCCCTAGATAATATAGTGTAATGTTTAAAAATCATTGGCGCCCGACACGCTCTATGATATTATTGAGAAGTTGTCATGACGAGAATCAATTTCGTAAGGGTAATCGCAAAAACATTTCTGTTTTGCAGCGTAAAGCTCTAACCATATATATAAACAGATAAGAAAGAAAAATAGCTTTCTTTGTTGATTATGTGGGTCGAACTCGTTATCATCGAATGAAGAATCATTCGATGATAACGAGTGAATTTAAGTCCTTGTAAAAATTTAAGACATTTTTTTTTCAAAGAAAATAATTACAAATAATAGTAAAGTACATACTGATAACCGAGCACAAAGTTCTATAAAAAGCTCACGTTATCCCAGATACTATTATTCTGTGCGAGTTTTTATACTATACCATAGTTTTCTAAGAGCAAACTAAATATAAAATAAAAATAAACATATAAATATAAAATTAGAAATTAAATAAAAATAATCGTATCCAAGCAATTTATTTGGTCATAGCCAAAACTCATTAGAGTTTGTGAAGTTTTTATTTAGTTTTTTATTTTTGTATAAAACTGTTACCATAGTATTATTTTTGATGTTATTTATAGTTTGATAATAAAGCATAATGTACATAGACTTTAGAAAAAATCAAAATCTCATTTGAAATAATTAATAATATATGTGAAATAACAGTGACTGCTTCGTACTAGATAACATCACATTGCCCTACAATATGATTGGCTAATTTAAGAACGTAAATACTTAAATAACCGCTTACTGTTATACCGCTAACTTAAGGCGATTTTTAAACACATTATCGTTTTTTATTAGGTTTTATAATTTTTTAAGATTGATAACTATTTGGGGAATGAATTTCCAATTAAAACTTGACATACCTTAATATAATTTTAATTGGATTACATTTAGTAGGAGAGTAGGAGGAGCACCGGACGTTTTATCTATTTTTCGATCAAATGTGACCCAGATTTTTGACAGTTGCAACACAAATCATTTGCTTACAACCGTTCCTTTAACCGAACCTTAGAACCGACCACAAAATTCTATAACAAAAAGCGATGTTGTACTTCCGACACAAACTTTTTGGCAGCCCAATTCAAATTTGATCCTTGAAACTTTTTAGAACTGAGACAACGACAAGTAATGAAATTGAAATAAATAATAATCCTGACTGTGTGTGTTTTATTATGTATTTTTTGATTTGCCTGAGAGAAGCATCCCAGCCAGATCCAACACACAACATTAATTGATTTTCTTGCTAATTCAGCAATAATATTGTCAAAATTTGGTAAATGATATATATTGATTTATAGATCCAACATTTTATTCATCGTGACCTTAAAATCAATATAAATTCTTATACCACTATTTTGTTTTGCAACACAAATGATTGAAGCAGCTCAATGACTGAATTTACGACTTATTTCAATAATTTCTTTTTAACTTTGCATTCTATAGCAAATTTTCAGCAACAAATTTATCAATAGCATAGTAATCAAACTCATTAAAAACTTTAGCAAATGCTTGTTAGATAAAATCGACTGAGTCTCACTCCCTCACATGACAATACACAAAAGGTGTATACTAGGACATCCGTTCCATATTTGCTATATACTTCCTTAGACTGACTGAAAGATTTGCTGGCTGTACAGCAGGTGAATTTCATGAAAAAAATTATTTGCATAGTTGAAATATGTCCATGCGGATCATCATCTGCTTCTGAAAATCTGGACTACACTTTGTTTTTTAATTGTTAATGTTTTTGTTTTGTTTTTGATATTTTATATATGATTGAAAAATATATACATATATCGGTTTACTTATATGTAATATTATAAAATTTTGTAGTTTTTCTTTCGTCTTGTCTTTAAAACATATCGATTTTGTATTGCTATCATAAAAAAGGTAATTAAATACTTAGGTACTTAAATCCAAAAATAATATAAAAAAATCGTAATATCTGTATGTCAAGGGGAAAGACCGCCACAAAAATAACACAAACTTAAAATGATATCAATATCAAAAAATATTAACCAAAGAGTCTTGAAATTTTTGTTTACGTTTGAGTAAAAATAAATAATCTTGAATTTTAATAAAAAATTCAATATTGTAAACCGAAAACATTACATTACACACAAGTCATAAGAATCAGATTAGTACAAAAAAAGATGAAAATAACGAAAATATTTAGACAGGATCGAATAGAGGAGGAATTTATGTAAAAAATTAATAGATATGATAAAAAATGTATTTGATTGAAAAAAGGTGTGAGTCAGCTAGTTCGCGAGATTTTGATAAAGCCACTTAAGCTGTTCAAGTCAATTTTTATTTGTTTCTTCTGCCTCCTCATTTATAGAGACTAACCGAAATGAAAACGCTATATCTACTGGAAAATTATTTCTATTTAAATTCTCCACTACAAAATGCCAATTTTATTCCCATACCAATTCCTATAGTTACAAAGAGAAGTGAATTATTTTTCGTTAAATGATCTGAAAAATGCTTTATATCATGATTGTTTTCTTTCAATTATTTTATAAATATTTACTATAATTCCATCAATCCCCACTAAAGTTCTTGATTTGTCATATAAGAAAGTATGTATGAAAATTGCTACTGTACAGTCAAACTTTCGTTGTTGCTCTTGAAACTTCCAAAGAATTTAACATATTTTGGTTCAACAATCTTATATGCAAATCGAGATGCTATATGGAATAGATGAGCAATTTATATTGTGCATACTTTAGAAATTTAGAACTTTCGATCGGATCGAATATTTTGGGTCAATAGTGATGGTGTTTCAGGTTAAAAATAATATAAAAATAAATTTCACTCCTTTGGAGTTGATTATTTGCTCTCATTCCATATGCAGAAAAAGAAAATTAGCACTTTTCGTCATCTTTTTTATTTATTTTAATAACAATACTTGCATAATTGGACAAACCATGCAGAAAAATGACTACTTTTATTTTTATTATGAAAGAAAGCATCAAATTTGAAGCATAAATTAAATGTGTGAGTATTTGAAAAAAAATATTATCCTTCGGGCAACTTCGAATATAGGTTTAGTTTTGTTTTTTTTACAACCATAGTGGTGTGCACTATCAGTCTTAATAGAATAAATAAAACAGCTGTTAATTTTATTCTAATGCACAATTGCAAGAGAATAAAATTTATTAAGCACTGAACCAATACAACGTTTCATCCTTCCGACAGAGTAACATGTATTAGTTTAAATTAAATTATTTTAAAACTAATCAGCAAAACAAGCAAAACGAATAAAAGTACAATGAATTTTATTTTATTTTTCTTTGTACCATTAATTCCGTAATTAAATAAATTTTATTTAATTCTTAGGCATTTTGAAAACGAAAAGACCTATAATGAAAAATCTCAATTTTTATACTAATGAGATTTGAGAAACCAAAAATCACAAAAATTATTTTTTTTTTATAATGAAAATTCAATTCGAATTTATTCGTAGTAGCCTTTGCTTTTTTAATATTCGGAAAAGAAACATGCCAATTGATGGCAAGTTATTGTTTTTTATATAATCAGAGCATAAATGTTTATGTTGATTTTTTCAATAAATTATATTTTTATAGGCTTTATATGCATTATTTATAAAATATAATCAAAAAAAAGTATTTCAGAGTTCAATATAATTAAATAAATTGTTTTAGAATAGAATAAATAGAATAAACAGAATAAATTTACAGCTGTTTATTTTATTCTATTAAGACTAATAATGCACACAATTATAGTTTAGAACGTATATTAAAATCTAAAAAAAATAATCAAATTATTTAATTAAACATATATAGTTAAAATTATTAAACAATATAAAAAAACCAATATTTATATTTGCCAAAAGAATAAAACAATTTATTTGATTGTATTGAACTCTGAAATAAATTTTTTTGATTGTATTTTATAAATAATTTGATTGTATTTTATAAAAAAATCAAAAAAAAACATTTTCAATCTGATTAAATAAAAACAATAAATTCAAACTAATGCGCATTTCCCTCTCCCGAAGATTAAAAAAGGCAAAGACTACTATGATTAAATTTCCATTGTGAAAAAAATTAGTATATTTTATGATTGGTTTTTGGTTTCTCAATTCTCACTGGTATTAGTAGTTAGAACTTCGATATCTTTCATTGTAGGTCAATTCATTTGCAAAATACCAAACAGTTAAATAGGATACCGGTTACAGTTAATTTGGATATCCGAAGATACCATGTCAACTATGAAGGAAGGAGATGCGGAAAATGGAAGGAATGGGGATATAGGGACAACTATACTAATTGTTTTAAGTGATAATGAACATTTTCTTTAAATGCCTGAGGTAAGAACGATGTTGTTTTTTGTTTTTGCTCCTGTATTTGGGAATGTTATTTTTTTTCTTATTCACTCTTAAAGAACGGAGCAAACTAGTGATATAAGAAGCGTTTAAAACTTTATTTATTATATTATACATCAAAAATCGAAATTTTTTTTTTTTGATTTCTTTAATCTTTATTTCGTTAATCCCTGTTGTTTTAAATTACATCATGTCTGTAAGTGTGAGCAAGATATAACCTGCACTTTTACCCATCTAACATGAAATATTTCGCAAGGTCCGCAATAGAATCTTAAAATATTTATTGGTTCGTTTAATGAAATCAGTTTAAAAACACTGCTCTAAATAATAACGAGCTTCTTTTGGTTTATAAGTTATTTTTATGTCCCTGCATGGAATACTGTTCCCACATATTGGATGGAACATACATGAGTAGTGTGACATATTTTGTTAATGCACCTTAGAGGCAATAAATTGATCGACAACTCAAAATTTTACTAACTAGTTTGTTTCTTTCATAGAAGACATGTTACTGATTCGACGGTTTTTACAATAACATTATGGATGAACGAGCTTTGAAGCTTGAAACCAAAGCAACACAGGCGGCTCATCCTTTTACGGTTCAAACTAAAGAGTTATTGCCTTTAAGCGTAACTCAACATAAACAAATATTTGTATATTAGAAAGGATCTATGATCATTTTGTATCCGTTGTAGCTATTTTTAAAAATTCGGTACAAATATCCAAATCTATCAAACCCATCAATAACAACCCTCGTATAAACGAATAGAATCAAAATAAATTCTTAATGCTGATTTTAAATTTAAAAAAATCAAACAAGTCAATTCAACAATATCTTAAGTTTCACATTCCTTCGTTATCAATTAAGAAGATTGCATATAAAATAATAGACAATAAAATTTTCCAACCTTTTTCTTTAACCTGAAATCTGGAAACATGAACTTTTTTGTTGATTTATTGTTTTTCTTTTATATTATACATAAATAACTTACAGAAGTTTTTTTTGTGATGCTGTAGGAAGTATAACAACCATAATGTAGCATAATTTTTATATATCTCGGATGACAATAATTCTGGATACAAATTTTGTGTTATTCAAATATCCTTAGGGAACACAAGAACATATTATAAATAGAATTTTTTATGTATTAATAATCCAATCCGTACATGACTCAATTTAAACATAATAAGTGGTTTGGAATGTATTGTTATTAATAAAACAAGAATGCCTGCCTGTTTGTGGCTCTGTATTTTACGACGTGAATTTGTATATTACATATACCAAGGTGGAAACTGTTTCATTTTCGAAAAGGGTTTAGTTAGATAGATGCGAATTAGTTTTAAATGTGATTTCAAATTTAAACTTCATATAATTTTGCTGCAGTTAAGCGACTTAAATAGAAATGGTGTGATTACTAACCAGTTGGGAAGTAAACACTGCCATCCTTGGTTTGGTACGTGATTGGATACAGTCATATCTTATTTTGTAACTTCTATAAAATATTTGAAATTTTTCTAACAAATGTTGCTTAATGGATTTTGTAAGCCATTGTTTTGTAAGCCAAAATGTTTCTGAAATTCGAAATTGTTTGTTTATTTTTACGAAACAATTCAGCTATAAAACTGAACGAAACCTGTCTATATTTATTAAAATTATTAATACATTTAGCAAAAAAATGCTCTTGTCAAAGATTGATAACATATATGACATTGTATTCGTTATTAGTACATAAAACGTTAGTAATGGAGAGTTAAAAGTAAAAATTATTTAACGATATTGCTGTAACGCTACAGACGGTTATGAACTAATGTTTTCCATTAGTAGGAGTGCACTACAGTTTTGATACAGAAAAATTAGCCAATGCAGCGGTTTGGTTGAATTTAAACTCTAAGATATTTTTAAAAAACTGCACTACAGATACACAAAATACGCACATCCATAATATTATGCATTTTTGCCATATAGAGTAACTATCTATAATCCGTGGCCTCTCGTTAATAAATAATAAGATAACTGCATTAAGATGGCCTTCAGTGAGTTATAGTTATATGAGTGTGGGAAAATTATAATGGAAAGTTATATTTGAATAAAGACTGTTTTCATACTAATAGTTTTTATAGTTATATACAGGGTGTTTCATAATATATGCGCAGGACTTCAGGATGTGATAGCTCCTCCAAAAATATGAAAAAAGTTTCTCTTAAGTTACCCTCTAAAATGCACCATTTTCGAGATACAGGGTGTTGAAATTGAAAAAAAAATTCGTTTTTTGCGAATATCTCCGGAACCGTTTATCGTACAGAAAACAGCTTTCGTAAGCATTTTTTA
The DNA here is from genome assembly GCA_963693315.1 of Diogma glabrata. Lineage (NCBI taxonomy): Eukaryota > Metazoa > Arthropoda > Insecta > Diptera > Cylindrotomidae > Diogma > Diogma glabrata. Next base: position 228,808,141 of record OY856188.1, on the reverse strand, counting down.
CTCATAATAAGCTATGTTTTGGTGAGGAAAGTTTTTTTTTTTAAGTCTTAATTGGTGAAGGTTTTGGAGGGGTAGTGGGTGTTTTTCTCCCCAACTTCTATGCTACTGGAAAAAGTACGGTTTTGAGATACTCATTTGAACCGCCAATATGTTTTCTGCACAAAAAAGTTACACTTGGTCATAAGCTCTAAAGTCTACCGTTTTCGAGAAAAATCAACTTTTATGTTGAAAAACATGGTCAATTTTGTGAAATAAAATTTTTTTTCTTACTAATTAAATAAAATTTATTTAAACGTTGGAACAAGTAACAAAACCAATCGTTAAATTCATAATTTCAAAATTAAAAAAAAACAGTAACAAATCATAAACAGTTAAATTAAAAGTTGGAAATGTCCATGAAGAAAAAAAATTTTATTTCAAAAAATTGACTATATCTTTCAACATAAAAGTTGGTTTTTCTCGAAAACGGTCGACTTTAGAGCTTATAACCGGGTTCAACTTTTTTGTGTATAAAACATTGGCGGTTCAAATGAGCATCTCAAAATTCTACTTTTTCCGGTAGCGTAGAAGTTGGGGAGCAAAACACACTCACTACACCCCTTCAAAACCTTTACCAATTAAGACTTAAAAAAAAATGTCCACACAAAACATAGCTTATTATGAGTAGAAAATGCTTACGAAAGCTGTTTTCTGTACGATAAACGGTTCCAGAGATATTCCCAAAAAAAAAAATTTTGTTTTTCAATTTCAACAATCTGTATCTCGAAAATGGTGCATTTTAGAGGGTAAGTTAGGAGAAACATTTTTTCATATTTTTGGACGAGCTATCACATCCTGAAGTCCTGCGCATATATGAAACACCCTGTATATTTGAATTTTGCTTTTCCTAACCCGAATGAAACATGGAATTATTTTTACAGAAGAATTTTATTTAATCATTTGGCTGACTTTACGTAACGAGCTACAAGGGTTGACTAGGTTTTTGTGGGATCGCTTGAAATTGTGTTGCTTCATGAAGAAGATTTGTTCGGCAACCTGCACTCTAACTACACTAAATATGAATTTGCACATGGAAACAATGTAACACAACTATATAGATATCCCCTTGGTAGTCGAGATAAAGACACTGGAACAACCACTTTCATTTTGTAGTTTGAATTAACCACTTTAATAGTAGCATCATAAAAATCGTTTTTATTCGCCTATATATTAAAGTGTTACTTTATTACTGTGATTTGCGGCTTTAAAGTATTACTTTTCAGCTATTTATTTTGTCGTCATAGCTATGTCCAAAAAAGTAAAAAGAATTTGTATTTGTTTAAATTCTATGAAAAATAAATTTTTTTATCAAAGCAACCCGCAAATTCAAAATTTCATTATCCAATTAAAATAGTTGTTATCATTTGTTGTCATAGAATTTGGAAAAAATAATAAATATTTTTTCAAAGGTTACTTGTTCCACATATTTTGATTTTAAAATTTATGAAAATTTGTAATTTTAATTTAGAATAAACAACTTTTCTTACAATATTTTGCTTGCGGCGAATAAAAAATAGTATATGATGCACGGACGTAAGCTATTTTGGACTTAATGTGGGTGCAAATCTCGGCTAGCGCCTCGATTTGCAAACTCCACATCCGTCCAAAATCTTTAGCTTTACGTCCTAGCATCATAATGTACTATTATAACATAATTTTATTCTAACTTTTCTATACGCAACCACAAAATGTAAAACAGGCAGTTATTATTTATTACCTGTCTAGACGATTTTAACGTGCTACAAATTGAAAAAAGCAAGTCATGCTCTTTCTGTATATTGAAACAAAAACATACTAAACAAGTTTGACTAAGATTACTTGCAATTTTTTACATATTATGTAATTATAATTAAGGTAACACGATTAATTGGCTTCCACTTATTTTGAGATACGAAAAACTGTCGCTGGATAAGCTCGTAAGAATTAAGTGACGAAATTGAAAAACGATTGAGCCATCTATCAGCTTAAGACGGTTAGAAATAGCATCTTGGTTGACAGTCTCAAAAAAATGAAAAATAGTGATCAAAATTATCTTATTTAATCTTGAAGTTTACAATAAGGCATAAAATAAAAAATAACAAATTTAAAAACTACATTTAACCTTCGTTTTGATAAGTAAACAACCTTAAAAATATATATACGCGTACAAAAATTACATAACACATGTTTTACAGAGAAAATTTCAAGCAGCATTAACAAGTAAGGATTGATATTGATCAACAAACAATAAATGTTTTATAGATGAAAAACGTGATCTACGCAGGTGAAAAAGTCGAAATTTGAACTTGCCCATTTTTGATTTTCCTGAAACTTGGCATATAAGTAGTATGGACAAAATAAAAAATACAAATTATTTTAAAATTGTTTTAAAGTGCATAGTTTGAGCATAGGGGGCGCCCCAACATGCATGAAAAATGAAAATTCTGCCAATCCGATGTAATTTTGAAATTAAATTGTTCAAGAACGGCTCTACCGATTTCATAAAATTTTTTTTTGTTTGATAGATGATAAATTAGTTGTTTGAAAAAAAATTCATTTATTGTTTTTATAATTAATTTTTAAATAAAAATATTAAAAAAACGTTTTTAAAGACGGCGCTATGGTCAAAGATCAATTGGAATTTAATTAATTTTTTTCTGAAAATAGTTCTATCTTTACTCTAAAATATATCAAATTTACAAAGAGGCTAAAATTCTTGTTCTTGAGATATTTAATTTTAAAGATTTTTAGTACGGTTGAAATTCGAATTTTTCTTCATTTTTTCAAACAAATTCCATTAACAAAAAATTTTAAAATCAATTAAATTTTAACTTTTTTTATTTTTTAAATATAGTTCTAACCTTCCTTTAAAATATATCAAATTTACAAAGAGGCGTTAATTCGTGTTCTTCAGATATTTAATTTTAAAGATTTTTAGTCATTCTAAAATTCTAATTGTTCATTATTTTTTCGAACTTCAGTGGTTAAAATTTTTTGATGATAAAAATTGTACTTGCACTTTAAAAAAATTTTAAAATAATTTGTATTTTTTTTTGTCCATACTACTTATATGCCAAGTTTCAGGAAAATCAAAAATGGTCAAGTTTTCACAACTCTGTCTAGAACATGTTTTTCATCTATGGTAAAGTTCAATTTAACATCATGTCGAATATTTCCGGTAGAGTTGCAATCTAGTAAGTAGGTAAATGTAAAGGTGTTGTTGACTGGAGTTGTTCTGCCGATGACTGACCTTCCAATATTTTAAAAAATTTCCACAAACAAAATCTATTTTAAACTAAAAGAAAATGAAATTAAGGAAATGAGGTGAATAATAATTCTAGATTTGAAAATAACAAAAAATAAATAAAATTGTTTTCAACATAAATTCAAATTGATTTCCTATTTTTTTATTCATCGCTGGTTTCCATATAATTGCTACAATGTTGCATGAAATAAAATTATTTAATAGTATACTTTCGCCTTCGATTTCGAGCTTTTAATAAAACCGTTCGTAAATTATGTCATAATGATTAAGCCTAAAGTCGAATTTTATTTTAGGACATGGGAAGCAGTAATATATTAGCGTTTCTGCGACACGGAATTTGAATTTTGTTGATTGTTTTGCTAACTCTATAACTCGTACATAAAATTTTAAAAAAGTAGTGTTTTTGTTTGATAAATGTTACAAGTGCAACTCGTCCGTATTTGTATCAATAGATAAATGAAGTTATTAAAAAAAAAAAAGAAAACCGTGTTATCTTGATATATCAAAATTAAAGTTTACGACAGAATACCTAGACCGTCAGTACCTTTGGTGATGTATACACATATAACATATTACCAAAACGACTTGATCCTTGTAACATTTTTTCAACTATTTATAAATTCACCCTTGCATATGCAATGTCAGTTAATAAAATTCTTATGATGTTGTTTGTTACAATGTTCTTATGATAATATTTTCAATTTTTTTTTTGTTATATTTTATATTTACGTTATATTAAATTTCCAATCGACTAAGTTGTTTGGTTTGAAGTTTCCTTCCCATAAGTTAATCAAATTGAATAGAAAACTTAAACAGAGTTGTTACTGAGAGAATAAGAAATAATATTGAATCACTTGATATTTAGAATACTTGGGTTAACAAGATGTCTTCTTTTTGAAGCGATAAAAATAACTTTTTTTACTACTAACCTGAGAAATTGCCATTTTTTACTCAATTGCCCTAATGAGAAGTTATTTTTCTCACCCTACGTCAATAATAATAATAAAAAATACTAGGTAAATAATGACATATTTTCAGAAAATAAACAAAAAATAATAATTGCATTCAAATGTTTCGATTTATTTGAATGAACTCCCAGGCTACTTGATACTTTAAGATATTTAAAAATGAAATGGAAAATGGTTATTATTAAAAGTTAATTAAATCAAATATGATAATTAGTGTTAAGCCGCAATTAGACTATTGCAGAACTCTGCAATATTTCTGCAATGGTAGGGGGAAGTGGGGATGGTATAAACAGTTTTTACTTAAAGCTCAATAACTTTAAAACCATAAAACATTTTTACTTAAAAACTGTTTCATTGTAAAATTTCATATCTTTACTACATAAAACTATTTTTTTTAATTACGTAACTAAACATTAAGTATAAAAATTTTGAATTTCAAAAATTTATGTTTCTCGTTTAAAGTATCCCCACTGGTGGGGTACTTATAAACAATGAGCATTTTTGTATGGGGCACATATAAACACCCAAAAAAAACCACAATAAAATTCATAAAGTACTTTTTTTTAAATTTTTTATTATTTATTGTGCTTCAAACAATATATATAAGCATATAACATATATATTTCTTTAAAAAAAAACAATATTTTTCGATTGTTGTAAAACCTCAATAAATTCAGGTTGAAAATTATAAAGAAAAAAGCAAAAATTCAATCTCATCGTATGTTTAGGTTTTGCAAATCAATAACAAAATTGAAACGGGAAACCATACGTATACCATATAGCCATACCATACGGCACATATAAACGCGCTTATACTATCCCATTTTTTTTTGTTTATATGTGCCCCACGTGGCGATTTTAGGGTTATGTTTTGAAAAAATATTCCAAGATCTAAAATTTGGCTAAAACAAAGAAATATTATGTTTCTTGAATATTTCAGCTATCAAAACATGTTGGAATATTTTTAAACATATGATGGTAAAAAAAGTTATTCGAGTTTTACAAAAAAAAAAAATATTTACTTTTGGGTTGCCGAAACACCTATTCACCAATAACTTTTGAACAAGACTGACTTCAGCTGTCAAATTCTCCTGGTGTGTGTAGTCGATCGAAGCGACATCTGTGATATTTTTGTCGAATTTTTTGATTGATGTTTTGTGAGGGAAATTAAAACTGTTTACAGTTGCCCCATGTTTATACTATCCCCACTTCCCCCTAATGTGTAAAATATTCATTGCAGAAAAGTTTGGCAATGAACTCATTGCAAAACATTGCAATGACTCATTGCAATGTTTTGCAATGAGTTCATTGCCAAACTTTTCTGCAATGAATATTTTACACACTAGCATTTCACGACTATTGCAGAAATATTGCAGAGTTCTGCAATAGTCTAATTGCGGCTTTAGTAGTAAAAAAATTCTCTATATATTTCTCGGTTTATAAAGGCAAAAATGGTTCTCCGGTTATACCCGCCTCAGGATAGTAAAGTTGTTATAAAAACCTTGTTATATAATGTACTATTAGAACCGATCATTAGGTAACACAGTGTTAAATCGTATTCCCGAATTAAAAAATTCAATATCAAAGAAATGATATATGATTTATATTTCATTTCAAGAATAAATTCAAGACCGCAAATAAATTCTTTGTATATAATTTTAATCTTTAACTTGACTTTTCTATCAATTTTTGATTTATAGTTTTTAGGGTTCCGTTTTTTATATGGAACACTATTGGTGAGAGTACAACGTGTTTTTCACATTATTTCGATTATCTCGTGAACCATTAATCCAATGAACTTAAAATTTGAGGTGCTTATAAAACTAACCTATCCACACAAGATGGCGGGTTAAAAAATAAATAAAGTTGTGTTCGTTTGTTTTAAGGAGGTACGATGTAAAGCCTTTGAAAACATACATTTTTTTAGCGAGACGAGTAGGGTATCATATGAAAGGGCTTCATTTCAGCATTATTTAAAAATATATTTTGGAATTTTTCACCTCACCATTTTTTGTATAATTTTGAAAAATGACGTTTTCGGGATGTTTTATTGCCCCGATTAACTCCGACCCTACCTCATCGAAAATCTTGACATATATTTGCAATGATAGAAAATTGAGTAGGTTTTTAATGAAAAATATAGAAAAGTGGCAGACACTAATAACTATATTTATTAAAGGGGTGGGAATGTTAAGGGGTAAAAACATCATTTAAAACCAGGTCATGTGGGGTGTCATTTGAAAAAACACTTGATTTTAGAAATATTGCCATTTTTTTTAGAATTTTGCAATGCATAGTTTTTGAATTATTATCAATAAAGTGACACAAAAAGTTGGTCCCCCCCCCTTGCATTTCGAGCCTAATTAACAGAAAAATTTGAAAAAATTCATAGAGACAGGAAGTTTGATAAACTCTGAACGAAAAATATAGCGAACTCTCAAATAATTATATTTTTGTGTTTTTAAGGGATTGGGGTGGGGAAGGGTGAAAAAAAACTTTTTTGACCCAAGCGAGTGGGGTGTCATTTGAAAGAGCTCCAAATTTCAGAAACTTTACAATTTTTTTTAGAATTTTGTGGTACACAGTTTTTGAGTTATTCTAAAAAATGTGCACATTCCAGACCGTTCCCCCCCCCCTACGTTTCGACACTGATTGACAGAAAAAATTGAAAAAATTCATAGAGACAGGAAGTTTGCTATATTTTGAACGAAAATTATAGCGGACTCTCAAATAATTATATTTCTGAGTGTTTAGGGGATGGGTGTAAAGGGGGTAAAAAAAAACTTTTTTTGACCCAAGCGAGTGGGGTGTCATTTGAAAGAGCACCAAATTTCCAAAACATTGCAATTAATTTTAGAATTTTGTGGTACACAGTTTCGGAGTTATTCTAAAAAATGTGCACATTCCAGACCGTTCCCCCCCCATACGTTTCAACACTGATTGACAGAAAAAATTGAAAAAATTCATAGAGACAGGAAGTTTGCTATATTTTGAACGAAAATTATAACGAACTCTCAAATAATTATATTTCTGTGTGTTTAGGGGATGGGTGTGAGCGGGGTAAAAAAAATTTTTTTTTGACCCAAGCGAGTGGGGTATCATTTAAAAGAGCACCAAATTTTCAAAACATTGCAATTTTTTTTAGAAATTTCCGGTACACCGTTTTGGAGTTATTCTAAAAAATGTGCACATTCCAGACCGTTCCCCCCCCCTACGTTTCGACACTGATTAACAGAAAAAATTGAAAAAATTCATAGAGACAGGAAGTTTGCTATATTTTGAACGAAAATTATAGTGAACTCTCAAATAATTATATTTCTGAGTGTTTAGGGGATGGGTGTAAAGGGGGTAAAAAAAAACTTTTTTTGACCCAAGCGAGTGGGGTATCATTTGAAAGAGCACCAAATTTCCAAAACATTGCAATTTTTTTTAGAATTTTGTGGTACACAGTTTCGGAGTTATTCTAAAAAATGTGCACATTCCAGACCGTTCCCCCCCCATACGTTTCGACACTGATTGACAGAAAAAATTGAAAAAATTCATAGAGACAGGAAGTTTGCTATATTTTGAACGAAAATTATAACGAACTCTCAAATAATTATATTTCTGTGTGTTTAGGGGATGGGTGTAAAGGGGGTAAAAAAAAATTTTGTTTGACCCAAGCGAGTGGGGTATCATTTGAAAGAGCATCAAATTTCCAATACATTGCAGTTTTTTTTAGAAATTTCCGGTACACCGTTTTGGAGTTATTCTAAAATATTTGCAAATTCCAGACCATTCACCCCCCTACGTTTCGACACTGATTGACAGAAAAAATTGAAAAAATTCATAGAGACAGGAAGTTTGCTATATTTTGAACTAAAATTATAGCGAACTCTCAAATAATTATATTTCTGTGTGTTTAGGGGATGGGTGTGGGGAGAGCAAAAAAAAAACTTTTTTGGAACCAAACGAGTGGGGTCATTTGAAAGAACACTTAATTTAAGAAACATTGCAATATTTTTTAGAATTCTGCGATGCATAGTTTTTTAGTTATTGATGAAAAAAGTGCTATTTTAAGTGTATGTATACCACCCTATATTTCGACGCTGATTTATAGAACAAATATTCCCAATTTAGACTATTAAAATACTTTAGCTAACATAAACAGCTATGGATAAGATTTAACCTCAAGTAACATTTTTGATCAATGTAGATGTGATCAACATTTACTATTGACGTTTACGATTAAACATTTATTCTGTTATGCGTCCATAGTCTGGCGATATAAAGACTTTACAACATAACTTTATGTCATTTATTTTTGATAATGTGTTCTTTTACATTCACGGAACCCTTGGCGAGCGAATTTTATTCGCACTTGTCCGACTTTTTTTGTTTTGTTTTACATAGTTTTATTGAAGGTGAGTTTAAAATTTAATTTGTCACAATTTATTTATTATCAGTTCAGAAATAAAACGAGTAATTATAACTTCAAATTAATTTTAAATTGTTTGTCAGCGTATTCTGTTTAAATTAATATCAGATAATGCAATACTATACTAGCAAGTCGGTATGAACCGAAATCCTTAGCTGCCATCATCGTTTTATATAAAGATCATTCCACTCTGAGAATCGAAGAATACTACTATTTTTCTCTTCCTCACTTTTAATCCCAACTTAATTCGTTCATACATTCTAACCAACTCAACATTCATTATAAAGGTTGAATACATCGTCATTATTTTCATTTCAAATCTGCAACACTTTCTATTAGTTTGAATTTGTTTCATTTGGTCGAGAAGTCATGAACTATCATTATCTTTGCATCTTTGCACTTAACTTAGTCCCACTCGAAGCTAACGCGTTTCGTAAACAAATTTTCACTCACGAAAAAGCAGTGTTTTCATCTCTTGTAGCTAATGTACTAATGTACTAAATGTGCTATTCTTATATGCAGGTTAACGAAAAAAATAGTTCACATTCACATTTCATTATTATTGATACCAATGATAGTGATATAACAGTAAAGTTAGCACTTTAGATAGCGGCATAGCACTAAAATGTCCAATAAAACAGTGTAACAGTTTAATTATTTGTATGTCGAATTTTGGAAAGCAAAACACGAAAAACAAAACGAAATTTCCATTATGTAAATTTTAATTTTTACATTTTGAACTTAGCTTTACTTCACTTATTTTCGATTGTAGTGAAATAAAATTTTTACTCAATTTGATAAACCGTAAATTGATTAAATTTGATAAAAGTTATTTTGGATATGCACAACAAATTTATTTTTATCTTCAGATTTGGCATTCAAATAGGTTCAAAGCTTAAAAAAATTTAGGATAGATCAGTAATTTCTATTACATATGTACTTCAGAATGATTTAATTGCTTTACCAATGTTTTACTTATTTAAATGTAAAATTCAAAATTCAATCATACAATTTATGTATTGCCAAAATCTAAATTTTTAATATTTGAAACTAAAATATAACTTTTGCTTTGATTTCCATTTCAAAGTTCAAAACGAAAAATGTAAATGTAAAGTTTAATCTTTTAAAGAAAATGAAAAACAAAATACATATAGTGTAACTAGCAGATGTGAAAAAGCAAATACAATATAATCAACGGATAAACATCGTAATTCGTACGTTATGGTACCGTACAAATCTAATAAAATGAACATGATTAGATTAAAAGTGGATAGATATTTGTAAGTATGTCAGAAAGCATAAAACGTTTTCCTTTTACATGCTTTTGAAATGTTAGAAGAGGTAGTATTTGTTATGGGTTGAAAACGATTATGTGTGTAATTTGTTTAAATTTGGCACGCAGATTATGTATTTTTTAATTTTATTACTTTATTACTTACTTTAACATAGGTTTTTGATTAGTTAGGGGAGCAACAATTTTTTTGTCACGATATTTCTAGATTTGTTCAAATCAGTGAAACACAGTCGATTCTGTATTAATTCACTTCAGCAGAATATCGTTAAATTTTATAAACAAAGTAATTTTTTCACGGTTTTGAGTTCACCCAATAAAATTAATGTTGTGAACATTATTTGTCGACCAGAAGGATAGTAAGTCCTTTTACTAAATACATCATTTCATTTTGTGATAATGAAAATATCATAATGAAATATGGTACAAATTTTGGTTTAATTAAATTACACTCTATTAATCGTTTTGTTAAGTTAATTGTACAGGTATCTCTAGGAAAATGTTATCACAATGCCAAATGTGTACGAGCGGAGAAAGATCCAGAAAGATTTTTAATGTCGACTACGGGTTAAGTTAAGGCAGATACTATGATATATGTTCTCTATACTTTTTGTATAATTTTGAAGACTCTAAGAAGTTCATAATATTAAAATTTATATATTTTTCAAATATCTTATAGCAGCAAGCGATTAAACTTAAAATAGGTTTGCAGGATCAGTTTTACTACCCTTCTGTTGAACTTGCTGAACACTATAAGATAATCTATTTTCCATATTTCAGAACAAATACCATTTTTATATGATAAATAAAAATTTGTAATGAGAATTGTTGCTAGCTCCTTAGCAAATATTTTAAGAATAATAGGAGGAATACAATCTGGTCCAAATATGGCTTGTTATATATAGTATTAATTTGTAAAAGTATTTTTCGTATAATATTTGTATGAAAAGTTATCATCATTGTGTGAGAAATTTTAGGAATAGAATTAGGCTGGCAATTGAATTCTTCTAATGTGGAATTTATACAGAAATTATGTCCAAGCTTTCTCCTTTGGATCAATGACAAGTATATCTCTATCAACAAGTGTCAGAAATGAGGATTTACAATAATTTATTTGGAGAGCTCTTGCTTTATAGAAATTGCGCGAACCGATTACAACGAACCTATATATATTAGGCAAATTTAAAAGAATTTTTCCTATTAAAAAGATGTTTTCCTTCACCGTTTAGTTTTCACAATAAATTCCTTTCTTTTCGGATCTGTCTTAGATTTTCATTAGTTTTGTTTTGGTTAAACCTGCGGAAAGCCTCTTTTTAATTTTAAATACTCCAAATGCTCTTTAATTTGCATTTACTCGAAAGCCAGAAGAAAAATTGAAACTCTCAATGTTTAGGTCTTGACCAGTAAGACAAGTTTGATTCCAGGGAAACCATTTAAAAAAGCGTTTAAGTCCTTGTCAATCCCTGGTTTTATAGTCCCAAACAAGATGAGGATTAACAGTGTTTGATTATAAGAGCAATTAATTTTTTAATTACAACATATATTATAAAATTTTGCTCTTAAATATGGTATAGATAGTTGATATAGCTGATAATTCGGGCAAAGATGTTTGCTTTTATCTAAAGTCACATCACGCGTACTGGCTTTTGTTTTCGTTAAAAAAAGATCAACAGGCTTGATATTTTCAAGATATATACTGTAAGATATAGTTTTCCAATTTCAATGCATTTCGGAGCAAAAATTCCACAAACAAATTGGGGACAATGAAGATTAAGAGATTTTGCTAGAGATGGGACATTTTAATCGATTCTTCGATTAATAGTTCAAAAAAGAATCGATTCAATTCCATTCCTATGAATCGAAAATATTGATCTTTTAATAGACCGATTCTTGAAATATTTTGTTTAATATTATTTTTATGAAATATGAGTGTTGCTTTTCTATAAATTGTAAAATTTGCTCATGGTTATAAACTAAACACGAAATGTACCAGAGCCATTATAATGTACTAGAAAATGAGGGGAAAAATGACGTCAATGTTCTTAACAAAGAAACAAACATCTGTTCCATGATAAAAATAAAAATAAAAGGGAAATATTATTACTAATAAAAGATCAAGACTTAAGCCTCAAAATCTAAAAGAACTCCTATTCTTGCATTCGCTCAGGGCTGATATTTGGATACAATTTGGATGATATTTTTTACCAATATGTTTTAATATGGTTTTCCAAAATCGATTAACCAAAGGTTTTTCCGATCTTTTGAGGAATCGATTTTTTTCTAATTTGAATAATCGATTCCAAAGAATCGATTCTTTTTTAATGAAATCCCATCCCTAGATTTTGCATTTAATAATAACAAAAACTAAGAGACAATTTAATTAAATTCAAAAAACATCAAAGCTGTTCAACAAAAGCCCGCAAAGCTTAATAACACCATAGAAAAATTTATCACAACCCCACTAATAATCGTTTCTGTATAGTGAAATACTGAAATACACTCAGTTGTAAATTGAAAATAACTTTAGCGAAACATCAAATCATTTTAATAAGGCTTTTAACAGTACATCTTCAGTTTAAACAACTTCATAAAAAAAATTACAAAAATATCCACTTAAAATTCCATTACAATCCAAATAAATAATTCAAAAGCATCGCATTTAAAATTTTACCTATCTTACTAATTGAGAAACACATTAAGTCACTTATACCTTTTTTTTATTAATTTTAATTTTCACTTTAATTTCATAAATAAATTAACAAAATATTCATGAAAAAAACAACACAACATTTATTCACAAATTTATGGTAAACTGTTTCTGACATAAATCCGTTTTCACTTATTTTTCATTTCCAACTTATTTCTTTATAAGAAAATTTGTTTGCTCCTTTTTTCCTAATTATCGTTCATTAATTTAATTAATTTAAGTTAAAAAGAAGGAAAATACAAGATAAACCACAAAATAAAAAGAAAACATCTACTAAGTAAAGTAAATTAATAATTGTGGTATTAAATTAACATCTTAATGAAATTAGAATGATTATTTTATGTGTTTTCATTGGGAAGTTTGTGGAAATTTTAGTTATGTAAATTTTTAATTAGATGATATTACAGTTTATGATTGGAAAGAAAGGGTTGATGAATTCGTTTTTATGTGGTCTGTTTGACTGTATGATTTTCCGACATTTATTATAAAATATTATGGTTGTAGAACCAAAACTCTTAAAAAAAAATTGAATATTCAATATTTTTTTAAACACATTATTGAAAAGAGTTGAAAAGAGTTTTTGTGAGCAATTAAGCTTAGTCTTTCATGTCATACACATACGCGGGTAATCAAGCCACTTTTAAAACGGATCAGAATCGCTAACGTTATTAGTTTTTCATGACGAAATTCGCTTATTTATTATTTCATTACGCACAAGTGCGTAATAAATTTATTACGTTACTACTATATCGCTAATTAATCCGTAATACTACCTTTATTTTATTATAAATTGACTAGAATATTAAAGTTCAACACTGAAATTGTGTTAAATCTTTCGGTGGTTACGTAAAAAGTTTGAAAAAAAATTTAATACCAAAAACAAAAACTTTTCTTTAAAACGTTTTCATATATCTTCTGAAATTATTTTTAAGATTAAAAAATAACAAAATTGTTGAACATCTTTCTTAGAATCTTATTGTAGTGAAATTTTTGTTATACATAGCGAAATAATTTGATTAAATTTAAAGAATTTAGAAGGTACATAGTAGCAAATATTTTTGGTTGAAAAAGTTAATAGAAATATTTTTGTTTAAAACACAAGCGAAATGATATATATTAAATATGTTTGTATTGTATGATTGTTTATGATTTGTTTAGAGTAGACTAAACCTGATGAAAATTGCCTACCAGATTTAGATTTTTTTAATTAAATCTAGGTTCTTCCATTTGAAGTGAGCCGAGCAAGCTTATTATTCGTAGATTATTAATCTATTACTTTGGTTATTTTAATAACAAGTCACAATAAAGTTGCAACTCTAACTTATTCATTTTAATTTACTATACAAAACATTAAAATTATCAACTCACGGTATAGAATTATAGATAAACAAATTAAATTAACCCAAAAAGGAAGTTATAAATTTTCTCTTCTAGAACAATAGATTTGCCAATTTAATATTTAAACTTTGGAATAGGTTTGTTTTATACTATTAATTCTTTATATATATTAGAATATTGCAATTGTGGAAAGTAGTGCAATTAGCGAATAAATTATACTACACATATCATATTATCATACAATTTCTCTCCGAAAGTATCATTGATTTTATACATTGATTGGACACACATTTGCCATAATATATTAAAAATTAAATCAAAACATTATCTTGTAATAAACATTACCAACATATCGTAAACGTTGTTGTCTAAATTCAATTAAATCATTATTTAACAGCTTACAGCTAGTACTAAACAAAATCTGAAACTAATCTCAACCAAAAACAAACGAAATATTTATTAAACACATTTATTGCCAAAACAATACAAAGTTTACAAATATTTGTTGTGTTCAAATTAGTTGTGGTTAACCATTTTCTTGTTTTATTTCTTCATTATGTTATTTGTCTTAAGAAAATCTTTAGATATGACGGGAATAACGAAAATGAAAATAATTTTATGGATTGAAATGTTGGGGCAAGCAAAATTAATTCGATCACGTTTCACATATTAAAATGGTTTATCTCTTAGTGTATAATTAAATAGTATAAACAATATAATGCATAATTATATCATACATTAACTGTTAATCAATAATACAGTCTTTATATAAAATCCAAAGAAATATTGATTTATTAAATAATATTTATAAACAAACAAAAACAAAAGTCATACTCAAATTTTAGGTAAGGCTTTTTTAAAAAACTAGATCTAACCGTTTACTAAAATCGTTTTATACAATTGTTATAGTATACAATTGTATAAATAATTATATATGCAAATCGGTCGTAAATATCGAACTGCGGTCTCATGCAACAAAATTCTTCAATAGAGCAATAATCTCATAATTCCTTTATTACTCTCTTGACCCATAAAATACATACTATTTAAAAATTTCTTACGTGCACGAACAGCAGAACAGCACTTGGTATATCGGTGTTGATGTTTTAGGTGATATTTTTTATGTAAAGATTTAATCTTTAATCTTTCCATATTTAATCTTTACACAGCCGATATTTATATGTAAAATTTTTCACTAAACTATAAAGACATCAAGTCTTAGACTTATTTAATAGTACATTATGATGCAAGGACGTAAAGCTAAGGATTTTGGACGTACATATGTGGAGTTAGCGAGGCGCCATTTAGCGAATCGAGGTGCGAGGTGCAAAACTCACCCACATTAAGTCCAAAATGGCTTACATTCGTGCATCATAATACTATTTTTTATTCGCCGCAAGCAAAATATTTAAAAAAAATGTTTAATTTTTTTTTTTTTTTTTTAATAAAATGTGTTGTGTAATAGGGTTTAGAATATGTGTCACAACAACACATAAATACCTTTTAAGACCTAGGTCTAGACCTGGGTCCCACAACAACTGGCGTTCTGAGGTGTAGATTAACGCTTTTTTTAAACATCTGTGGGTTGAAGCCACCTGAGACTAAGTGTTCCGGCAAACTATTCCATTTGTACGCAGTTCGGACAAAGAAGTCTCTCTGCGATCTGCCGGTATGACAGCGCGGGATCTTTACCGTTTCACTGGTTGCGGCAGCCGATTGCCGAGTGGAACGGGGGTAAGAATAAGTTTGAGGCATGATGCCGCTGATTTCATCTGAGCACTGCTGATGACGATATTTGTAAAAAACAACGAGGTCAGCAACAGTGCGACGATGTTGTAGGGAATCAAGTTGTGATGTCAAAGTTCGATCACCTACAATTCGTATAGCTCGCTTTTGAACAGAGTCCAAGAGGGCCAAGATGGAAACAGAGGCAGCACCCCAAACTTGACAGCAGTACTCCATACAGGGACGAATATAGGACTTATAAACATGGAGCAATTGGTATGGAGTGAAAAATTTTTTGCATCTATTTAGGAGGCCGAGTTTTTTAGACGCGCTTTTTGCCATCGCCATTACATGATCGTTCCAGAGTAGGTCATTTGAAACTGTGACACCCAATAAACGAATGTTTTTACATTCACCTATTGGTTCATCACACATACTAAATAAAATATCTTTGGGGAACTCGGTCTTTAATCTGGAAACAATCAACAGCTGTGTTTTGGTGGAGTTGAAATTGACAAGGTTTGTAATGGATAGTCTGGACTAATGTCAGAACGTAGTGTATTACAGTCGCAGTTTCCTTAGTTGTTGTTCCTTATATTAATCTGTACCACTTGTAATAGATTCTCATCCCTTCATCATCAATAGTCATATTTCGAGTAGTTTCCTTAACCCATAGTTTCCTTATATATTTCTTAAAATCTAACTAAATCTGCAATAGCCGGACAAACGTATAGGAGAAAGAAAATTGCACTAATTACCCTGATTTATTTATTCATTAATATAACATAATATTGGTTAATTTGAATTAATTAATAATTTTCTTTAATCATCATCCGTATAACCACTAAAATTTAATCAGAATTTAATCTTGCAACGCACTAAAATTGACGCGCGTTCTACTTCCATTCGATTGTTCTCGCCTTACTACTTGAGTTTAAACTCTTCTTTTTTTTCAAAACACAAACCGTAATGAAACAACGAAATTCTCAAAACCTCATAACAGCTACGTGTATTCTGTTTCCAATCGTCAACATACAACGAATTACTATTCTTGCTTTGTTAAACATTTGATTTGTCTTTGTATGAGTGTTTTGCTTTAAACAATCCTTCCGTTATTGAACTGAACTTCACTGTACTGATATTGCAGAATGTAGTTAATAAATGTCTAAACATCATATCATTGATCGAATCTGTATTTGATTCATTTTGAATTCAATTTTACGAGTTATGGATGTGTCGGAAATATTCTGTGTCCCAACCTTATTTTAGTACAATATTATCAAATAGCAAACGGTTTTGTGAACTATAATAAGTTCCCAATAATTTGAAAATCTGATGTAAATTAATTATCTCCCATCTAAACACTATATTCGAGTTATTGCGAGACTAAAAATTTGGCTATATAATGAGCACTGTAAAAATGTTCATTCTCTTGTGCAACCAACCTCTCATGAATGACAAAATTATTGGCGAAAATTTTGCATTCATGCATCTTTTCTTAAATTTAAGTTAAATATTAAGTAGTGAAATTTTTATTTAAATTAAATTTAATATCAATTAGTGCAATTAGTTTGAATTTCTTTTAAATGTCTCCGTCCAGATAGTCAAATTTAGAAAAATTTTATTTGTTTGTGTTGTGCAAAAAAAAAATCAAGAAAAAATTTTAAATGACCCTGTAGGTCGTCTCTCAGTTCTATTACATTTGTTTTTTGGTGTTTGGACGGCTGTCAGTCGTGCATGAGATTTTGTTGGAGGAGTGTTTTTCTTTTACTACGTCGGCAGTTCTCAACAATGGAATAAAATTCACCATGAAGATGACGATCGTGAGTGATTGTGATACATATTACTTTTGATGGACGTCTGGTCCTGCATTTCGCGAAATTGTGCCAATTTGGATAAAAAATATCACGTCAAACTTTTGGGCTTGGCTGACATTTTGGATAAGCGCGAAAAAGGATTAGTAAAGGTACCAAAAATTTTATAAAACTGTGAGAATTTATTAGGGACCTGCATAATTCGCTTAACGAATTAGCTTTCTGTTCTAAATACCTATTCCGTGTTCCGATAAATTGTGTCATCATTGTTATTAAATTATTGATCTTTAATCGAGTGAATATTTCTAATTTATTAAATATAAATATCAAAAAAAATCATTATCTGTAACTATAAATTATACAAATGCACGGAACTGGCATGATCAATTTAAAATAATTATTACCGTGTTAGTTAAATTGTGTCGTCATTGTTCTTAAATTATTGAACTTTAGTCTAGCGAATATTTCTAATATATTAAATATAAATATCAAAAAAAAATCATTATCTGTAACTATAAATTATACGAATGTACGGGACTGGCATGATCAATTTAAAATAATTATTACCGTGTTAGTTAAATTGTGTCGTCATTGTTCTTAAATTATTGAACTTTAGTCTAGCGAATATTTCTAATATATTAAATATAAATATCAAAAAAAAATCATTATCTGTAACTATAAATTATACAAATGTACGGGACTGGCATGATCAATTTAAAATAATTATTACCGTGTTAGTTAAAATGTGTCGTCATTGTTCTTAACTTATTGAACTTTAGGCTAGTGAATATTTCTAATTTATTAAATATAAATACAAAAAAAAAAAACAAAAAAATCATTATCTGTAAATATAAAATATAAGAATGTACGAGACTGGCGTGATGAGTTGTAAATAATTATTACCGTGTTTATATAACTTTTGTCGTTCTTGTTATTAAATGATTAAACTGTAATTTAAAGAATAGTTCAAATATATCTTAACTAAAAATAGTTTATTCAACCATTGGGATTATACAATTATTCACCGATTTTGATTGCAATTGGGTTCCATGAATTTGAATCCAAATTTGGTCAACGCTTTTGACTGCAAATTTATTCAACTATTTTTACTAATTTTATCAACGCATTTGATTACAAATTGGTTCAACGTTATTGTTTATAAATTTAGTCAACGCTTTTGACTGCAAATTTATTCAACTATTTGGATTACTAATTTTATCAACGCAATTGATTACAAATTGTTTCAACGTTATTGTTTATAAATTTGGTCAACGCTTTTGACTACAACTTTATTCAACTATTTGGATTACTAATTTTATCACCGCAATTGATTACAAATTGGTTCAACGTTATTGTTTATAAATTTGGTCAACGCTTTTGACTACAAATTTATTCAACTATTTGGATTACTAATTTTATCAACGCAATTGATTACAAATTGTTTCAACGTTATTGTTTATAAATTGAGTCAACGCTTTTGACTGCAAATTTATTCAACTATTTTTACTACTTCTATCAACGCATTTGATTACAAATTGTTTCAACGTCATGGTTTATAAATTTGGTCAACGCTTTTGACTACAAATTTATTCAACTATTTGGATTACCAATTTTATCAACGCACTTGATTACAACTTGGTTCAACGTCATTGTTTATAAATTTAGTCAACGCTTTTGACTACAAATTTACTCAACTATTTTTACTAATTTTATCAACGCATTTGATTACAAATTGGTTCAACGTTATTGTTTATAAATTTAGTCAACGCTTTTGACTACAAATTTATTCAACTATTTGGATTACTAATTTTATCAACGCAATTGATTACAAATTGTTTCAACGTTATTGTTTATAAATTGAGTCAACGCTTTTGACTGCAAATTTATTCAACTATTTTTACTGCTTCTATCAACGCATTTGATTACAAATTGTTTCAACGTCATTGTTTATAAATTTGGTCAACGCTTTTGACTACAAATTTATTCAACTATTTGGATTACCAATTTTATCAACGCACTTGATTACAAATTGGTTCAACGTCATTGTTTATAAATTGAGTCAACGCTTTTGAAGGACAAACTGACTCACGATTTTAAATACAAGTTTATGCAACGCTGCTGATCACCAATTGATTCATCGTTTCTCCATAACGTTCGCGACATACAAAGTATTTTTGCGAGATTTCAAACCTGAACAACGTGCTGATGGAGGGCTGATGGAAGCAGAATAGGAGGACGGGGTTTAATCATGGGGTGAGTAAAGTTATTTTATTACTTCGGTCATAATGATAAAGGGGTGTGAATGTGTGTGTGTGTGTGTGGGCGTATGTGAGTGAACGTGGGGGTTGGACGTGTTGATCGTGGGTCTTTCGCAACAGGGGTCGCCAGAGTCTTCGTTTTTCCACTTGTATTTCATTCCATTTCTGCAAACTTTCGTGAATAGCGTACATGTCTGTATTTGTGCTGAAGTAGCAGGGTTACTTTATCGTTCCCATGGGCTGAAGCTAGTTTGGGGCTTGAAAATCAATCTCGCTAGGTACGCTTCCTGCTATGTCCTTCTCATTGGTTCGCCAATGAGAAAGCGCTTCATTACAAATTGGCGCCCAACGTGGGGCTTCTCTAAGGGTCCCTACCGCAATGTAGGACTCTGGAGGAGTCCCTCCATATTTTCAAAAATTTTGAAAAATTTTTTTTTGAAAATTTTTTTCTTCAAATTTAATTTCATTTTCCACTAAAACAATAGTAAAGACTCTGGCGGCGTGGAAGCAATTCCCTGCTTCAAACGCGCAGGAGCAAAGGAAGTCTGAGATTCCTCAGACTTTTCTTTGATGGGGAGTTGCGTCCCTACGCCTCCAGCAATGATCCCTTTTTTGTATTTTTGAAACGCAAGGGTGAGAATGATTCTTCGGGATCATTCTCAATGGGCTTTACAAACCCACGGACCCTAGTAACGGCTGGGTTTCTTACTGGCACAGGGAATGCCAGAGGTTTCCAGATGCCAGGCTTAGATATTTGTGAAATGGTGTATACGCCTATCACATCCAGCCTGGTCATCTGGTCATGCTCTGGGTTCGCTGTGACAGTGAGATTCTCAGCTGGGCTAACAGCTCCATAACGTTAGAGTCCCCTCCCTGGAGCATTAGCACCCTAAGATCTGAGTTGTCCGGTTCTCGCGAATGATACTGGGGAACATCTTCTAAAGCAGTTTGATATCAACTGCTGAGGGAAGATGTTCGCCCAGCCTTCATGTCGGGAGTTAGTTGGATTAACTCAGATCATAGCACCTCCCCGTATGTTTCGTCGTTCTCGATCGCGGATGAGGGGTGTCGGTTGATTGAATAATGGTGCAGAGGATTTATCCTCTGACCATTCCGGCGGCACTTGTCATCCGTGTGACAGGCCGACGACACATACCCCACCTTATTCCCTTCCCACCATATCAATTCCCTTCCTTATCCATCCCCTCTTCTCCCCTTTTCCTTTCTGATTACCCATCCTTTTAACGTAGCCTATTTTAACTTTTCTTTGGTCCCAAAATAAAATAAAATATAAAAACTAAAATCAACAATATTAAGAAAGAACGGCGATCACCACCTCCAACCCCAGGTGTGGTGAACTCCCCCCGTGATTGGTCCGTCCGTCCGTCGTCAGTAAATAAGTAAATAAATAAATATATTGAATAAATAAATAAATAAATATATTAAATAAATAAATAAATATTTATTAATAAATAAATGAATAAATATTTATTAGTAAATGAATAAAACTGCTGATAAAATCATGTACTTATTGGTTTTTTTCTCTATCACAATTTTAGATACCAACACGATAAATTATACTTAATAAAATAACAAAAGGATAAAATATACATAAAGTCAAATCAAAGGACAAATCTTACATATACCATAATCCAGATAGAAGTCCACGGCAGAAGTATTAATTTGTAAATATTAATTTAAGTAGCTTAGAGATTTCCTTAAATTATATTCCTGCATGTTAGGTTAAATTTTTATATATAATTTTTTTCTTGTACAGGCAAGATTCAATTTTGTTAATTTTGAGTATTTTCTTGCCGAACCGGTAGGCTTGCCGCACTTCTATATATTTTTTTTTGTTTGTTACTCAGTTTTGAGTATCGGGAACCGTCAGACCTGCCCGGAATTGGGTCTGTAAATTTTCTTTTGTGCTCATCTTCTGCCATAGTTGTAGTATACCTATTTTCTCTCACAGTACAATTTTTACCTTGTTTGGTCAAATCAAATACAAGCATCAGCCAAGATAGTTTTTTTTTTGTGTGTTACACACTCGGCTGTTGTCAGATTAACATTTTTTTTTTTAAAGTAAAAAAAAAAATTTATACTTGTGTCGAATTGGTCAGAACATTTTCATAATTGCCATCTCCTGCCATATTTGTAGCATACTTATTTTCTCTCAAATCTCACCGTTTATTTTTGTTCTGTTCATATATCAGCACCTTGGAAAACATTTGTAAATAGTAGTAAAATAATATCAAGCCAATAATAAATCTTATTTAATCTAATGGACGAATTGGTCAGACATCGCGCAGCTGTTTGAGGTTTGAATCACTAAATTTCCATATAATTTTTTTTAAATTCTGCTCTAATATATTTGAAGTAAGTGTGGTAATAAAATATTTTTGTTGTTAATAATTAAATCGTTTATTTGGTTTCAACGCTCGCATTTGATAGCATATCAATTTTCTTTTCGCTCTCCCTTGCCTTTATTGGTCTAGTCCTGTGCGGCGGTTTGAGTTTTCATAAGGTCCGCTGTGGATAAGATTGACGTATCGTCTTGGTTGGTACATTGGGTCGAATGTCTCAACCTATTGTAGATAAAATATTAAATACGGATAACATAAACTTTTTTGTATTCGATGAAGTCAATTGACTTCTTCAAGCCTCATATCTGGTATCGAACAAACGATTTAATCGGTATTTACGTAGTGGTGAACAATTACTGGTGGCCAGCGTCACTTTAGATGAAAAATTTCGAACAATCCTACGGAATTATATGCCGAATCCCATCGATGTCGCACCAAAACGCGAAATGCCAATTTAACATGGAATCAAACAATTTGGTTACGCAATACCACAGCCAGAAAATAATTTCAATGAAATGAAATTGTGGATTGTAGAAATAGAAAAACATATTCCGGGTGATTTCGTGTAAGCAATGTTCAATGTTCACCAATTCTCAATCCCGTGCCGAACGCTATTTTAAATTATTGATTAACGATAAAGGGCGCACATGAGCAAACACAACGTCTTAGATTATTAGAAAAATATAAGAGAATTCAACTTTCGTATTCTAATCACAGTCACGCAGAATTGATGCAGAAAATATAAATTTAATAATAAATCTTGATGTTCCAAATCCATCACTGAATTATTTACATCGAATTGGTCGAGCGGGACGTTCCTGAAGCCTTGGAGTATCAATAACATTTGTTTAAACCGGCTTGGATAGGTTCAAATTTCAAAAACAAAAATGTCAGTTTTAAAATTTCCAAGTTCTGTTGATTTTGTTACGATGTGGAAAAGTTAAAATATGATAAAATTTATGATGCTGATGATAGTAGAAATGAATCAATCGATTCACCAAATTCTCAAATAATTGACAACCAGAAATTCTGTCAGTGGCAAGTATATTGAATCACCTATGAATAAATTTAAGAAAATAATTGATAGATCTATTGCCGACAATAAGCTCCGACATTGTCTGTTCCTGTGTTCGCAGATAACCTAATTTCAGGCCAGGTGAAATGCTGGCTTGGGTTTTAGATATTGAGATTCTTCCAAGGGGCGAGGTATGGAGATTGTGGTTACCCGAGGAATACGCTGACGAGTGTATTGCGAGGGCCCCCAGTCCACCAGCTTCCTCTCTTGGGGGTTTAGCCAAAAACAAAACATTGAATTCTGTCGTAATATTATTTTGAGCGATGCGGGGAACTGCAGAAAATCCTCGGTATCGCTCTCACAAAAGTTTGCGAAGCCAACGTTTGAAGGTTGGTAGGTAGCGCTGCTTACGAACTGGAGGACCTGGCTTCTAAACGTAGAGATGTTTACCATTCCAAGGACATTCGCGCCTAACATCGGTAATGAGTTATATTTTTTTTGTCAGTATGATAATGAATTTCGCTGGTGTTTCCCAGCCATTGCAGGTCAAGATTATTGGTTTCGTTTTAAATTAACAGTTCAGCGAGTGTGTATCAACTTTGGTGTTCGGGTCTTGTTTCAAAAATTTTTTTTTTGACTATTTGCACGCGAAAATTCCGAGATTGCACGTATTGAATTTGGTTCAATTAGTTACTTTGAAACTATGTGAACAGTTTTTTTTCAGCCTTCAGAGTCACTTGGACGGAAGCGTACAACAGTGTGGCCCGGCTAGAGTAGTCGGAGACGCATGAGACTCGTGGTAGTTCAGGTGTGGGTTGCGAGCCTGCATAACGGAACAACGAAATTGGGTCTGGAAGATTTCAGTTGTCCATCGTTTTCAATAGAGTAGAATACTGTTTTTATCGATACCCCTCCCAAAAGTTTTTTTTTGCATATTCATAGATACTTTGTTACTTTGTTTCTGCTAAGACTGAGTTTGTAATACCGATCGCATTGATTGCTAATCCGTGGTACGTCGAGGTGCTTCACCATACTAATATGTATATACAAGGTCTATTGGCGACCAGCCTATACCTGTTTCAACTTCTTTTTGGTCGTAAGTGTTCGTCCAAAAAGCACTTGTTCTGTAATGGATAGTCTGGACTAATGTCAGAACGTAGTGTATTACAGTCGCAGTTTCCTTAGTTGTTGTTCCTTATATTAATCTGTACCACTTGTAATAGATTCTCATCCTTTCATCATCAATAGTCATATTTCGAGTAGTTTCCTTAACCCATAGTTTCCTTATATATTTCTTAAAATCTAACTAAATCTGCAATAGCCGGACAAACGTATAGGAGAAAGAAAATTGCACTAATTACCCTGATTTATTTATTCATTAATATAACATAATATTGGTTAATTTGAATTAATTAATAATTTTCTTTAATCATCATCCGTATAACCACTAAAATTTAATCAGAATTTAATCTTGCAACGCACTAAAATTGACGCGCGTTCTACTTCCATTCGATTGTTCTCGCCTTACTACTTGAGTTTAAACTCTTCTTTTTTTTCAAAACACAAACCGTAATGAAACAACGAAATTCTCAAAACCTCATAACAGCTACGTGTATTCTGTTTCCAATCGTCAACATACAACGAATTACTATTCTTGCTTTGTTAAACATTTGATTTGTCTTTGTATGAGTGTTTTGCTTTAAACAATCCTTCCGTTATTGAACTGAACTTCACTGTACTGATATTGCAGAATGTAGTTAATAAATGTCTAAACATCATATCATTGATCGAATCTGTATTTGATTCATTTTGAATTCAATTTTACGAGTTATGGATGTGTCGGAAATATTCTGTGTCCCAACCTTATTTTAGTACAATATTATCAAATAGCAAACGGTTTTGTGAACTATAATAAGTTCCCAATAATTTGAAAATCTGATGTAAATTAATTATCTCCCATCTAAACACTATATTCGAGTTATTGCGAGACTAAAAATTTGGCTATATAATGAGCACTGTAAAAATGTTCATTCTCTTGTGCAACCAACCTCTCATGAATGACAAAATTATTGGCGAAACTTTTGCATTCATGCATCTTTTCTTAAATTTAAGTTAAATATTAAGTAGTGAAATTTTTATTTAAATTAAATTTAATATCAATTAGTGCAATTAGTTTGAATTTCTTTTAAATGTCTCCGTCCAGATAGTCAAATTTAGAAAAATTTTATTTGTTTGTGTTGTGCAAAAAAAAAATCAAGAAAAAATTTTAAATGACCCTGTAGGTCGTCTCTCAGTTCTATTACATTTGTTTTTTGGTGTTTGGACGGCTGTCAGTCGTGCATGAGATTTTGTTGGAGGAGTGTTTTTCTTTTACTACGTCGGCAGTTCTCAACAATGGAATCAAATTCACCATGAAGATGACGATCGTGAGTGATTGTGATACATATTACTTTTGATGGACGTCTGGTCCTGCATTTCGCGAAATTGTGCCAATTTGGATAAAAAATATCACGTCAAACTTTTGGGCTTGGCTGACATTTTGGATAAGCGCGAAAAAGGATTAGTAAAGGTACCAAAAATTTTATAAAACTGTGAGAATTTATTAGGGACCTGCATAATTCGCTTAACGAATTAGCTTTCTGTTCTAAATACCTATTCCGTGTTCCGATAAATTGTGTCATCATTGTTATTAAATTATTGATCTTTAATCGAGTGCATATTTCTAATTTATTAAATATAAATATCAAAAAAAATCATTATCTGTAACTATAAATTATACAAATGCACGGGACTGGCATGATCAATTTAAAATAATTATTACCGTGTTAGTTAAATTAATTGTGTCGTCATTGTTCTTAAATTATTGAACTTTAGTCTAGCGAATATTTCTAATATATTAAATATAAATATCAAAAAAAAATCATTATCTGTAACTATAAATTATACGAATGTACGGGACTGGCATGATCAATTTAAAATAATTATTACCGTGTTAGTTAAATTGTGTCGTCATTGTTCTTAAATTATTGAACTTTAGTCTAGCGAATATTTCTAATATATTAAATATAAATATCAAAAAAAAATCATTATCTGTAACTATAAATTATACAAATGTACGGGACTGGCATGATCAATTTAAAATAATTATTACCGTGTTAGTTAAAATGTGTCGTCATTGTTCTTAACTTATTGAACTTTAGGCTAGTGAATATTTCTAATTTATTAAATATAAATACAAAAAAAAAAAACAAAAAAATCATTATCTGTAAATATAAAATATAAGAATGTACGAGACTGGCGTGATGAGTTGTAAATAATTATTACCGTGTTTATATAACTTTTGTCGTTCTTGTTATTAAATGATTAAACTGTAATTTAAAGAATAGTTCAAATATATCTTAACTAAAAATAGTTTATTCAACCATTGGGATTATACAATTATTCACCGATTTTGATTGCAATTGGGTTCCATGAATTTGAATCCAAATTTGGTCAACGCTTTTGACTGCAAATTTATTCAACTATTTTTACTAATTTTATCAACGCATTTGATTACAAATTGGTTCAACGTTATTGTTTATAAATTTAGTCAACGCTTTTGACTGCAAATTTATTCAACTATTTGGATTACTAATTTTATCAACGCAATTGATTACAAATTGTTTCAACGTTATTGTTTATAAATTTGGTCAACGCTTTTGACTACAACTTTATTCAACTATTTGGATTACTAATTTTATCACCGC
This sequence comes from Diogma glabrata, assembly GCA_963693315.1. Taxonomy (NCBI): domain Eukaryota; kingdom Metazoa; phylum Arthropoda; class Insecta; order Diptera; family Cylindrotomidae; genus Diogma; species Diogma glabrata. The sequence goes on along the minus strand of OY856188.1, from coordinate 228,781,216 downwards.
AATTGATTACAAATTGGTTCAACGTTATTGTTTATAAATTTGGTCAACGCTTTTGACTACAAATTTATTCAACTATTTGGATTACTAATTTTATCAACGCAATTGATTACAAATTGTTTCAACGTTATTGTTTATAAATTGAGTCAACGCTTTTGACTGCAAATTTATTCAACTATTTTTACTACTTCTATCAACGCATTTGATTACAAATTGTTTCAACGTCATGGTTTATAAATTTGGTCAACGCTTTTGACTACAAATTTATTCAACTATTTGGATTACCAATTTTATCAACGCACTTGATTACAACTTGGTTCAACGTCATTGTTTATAAATTTAGTCAACGCTTTTGACTACAAATTTACTCAACTATTTTTACTAATTTTATCAACGCATTTGATTACAAATTGGTTCAACGTTATTGTTTATAAATTTAGTCAACGCTTTTGACTACAAATTTATTCAACTATTTGGATTACTAATTTTATCAACGCAATTGATTACAAATTGTTTCAACGTTATTGTTTATAAATTGAGTCAACGCTTTTGACTGCAAATTTATTCAACTATTTTTACTGCTTCTATCAACGCATTTGATTACAAATTGTTTCAACGTCATTGTTTATAAATTTGGTCAACGCTTTTGACTACAAATTTATTCAACTATTTGGATTACCAATTTTATCAACGCACTTGATTACAAATTGGTTCAACGTCATTGTTTATAAATTGAGTCAACGCTTTTGAAGGACAAACTGACTCACGATTTTAAATACAAGTTTATGCAACGCTGCTGATCACCAATTGATTCATCGTTTCTCCATAACGTTCGCGACATACAAAGTATTTTTGCGAGATTTCAAACCTGAACAACGTGCTGATGGAGGGCTGATGGAAGCAGAATAGGAGGACGGGGTTTAATCATGGGGTGAGTAAAGTTATTTTATTACTTCGGTCATAATGATAAAGGGGTGTGAATGTGTGTGTGTGTGTGTGGGCGTATGTGAGTGAACGTGGGGGTTGGACGTGTTGATCGTGGGTCTTTCGCAACAGGGGTCGCCAGAGTCTTCGTTTTTCCACTTGTATTTCTTTCCATTTCTGCAAACTTTCGTGAATAGCGTACATGTCTGTATTTGTGCTGAAGTAGCAGGGTTACTTTATCGTTCCCATGGGCTGAAGCTAGTTTGGGGCTTGAAAATCAATCTCGCTAGGTACGCTTCCTGCTATGTCCTTCTCATTGGTTCGCCAATGAGAAAGCGCTTCATTACAGGTTTTGGTCACCCCAGTCGGCGACTTTATTCAGGTCTTTGTTCACGTTTATGGCAGCGTCTCTCCGGGCAGGATTAATTCGTTCGTGCATTTTACCTTTTGAAGGAAGGGGCTCGAACGACTTGTGCAGAGTACTATCATCTGCAAAACTATTTATTGGGTTGCTGGTGATTTTCAACAATTCGTTGATATAAATCAAAAATAGGGTTGGGGACAATACTGAGCCTTGGGGTACACCAGCGTTAATTAGTTTAGACTCAGAAGAATATCCGTCTAAGGTTACCGAAATGTATCGGTCGGATAGAAAATTTTGAATCAGCTTCACAACATTGGGATGAAAACCGTACGCAACGAGCTTGTTGATTAAGTTGGCATGCCAGACTCGATCGAATGCCTTGGAGATGTCTAAAGCGATAACGTATGTTTCACCACCTTTATCAAGTATGCTGTTCCAACAATGCGCTACATAGTTTAATAGATCGGTAGTTGATCTTTTGTTTCGAAAACCGTATTGGCTGTCGGATATTAAATGATTTTCTTCCAGAAATTTTGAAATATGTGTATTAATATAATGCTCATAGACTTTGGATAGGACCGATAGTAAAGCTATTGGCCTATAATTTGAGATATCGGATTTTGGTCCCTTTTTGGGGACGGGCTGGACATTTGCCAACTTCCAGCACGAGGGAAATATACCAAATTTGTAGGATTGGTAGAATATTTTAGTTAAAGTTGGTGCAAGTTCTTTGGAAAAGGTTTTTAAAATAATGGGTGGAATATTGTCCATTCCTGATGCTTTGTTGATGTTTAACCCCTTTAAAAGTTTGGCGACTATTTTGGGTTTGAAGTGAAGTTCATTCATATTAACTCCTGAAGACTGGATTTGGGGTATTTCTTTAGGAGTTTCCAAAACAGTGGAGTTCAGAGCAAAGCGTTCAGCGAACAAGTTAGCTTTTCTTGCGGGATCATTGACGATTAAATCACCATCAATAATAGGGGGAATAGAAAATTTTGTACCAGAATTTAAAGAATTAATGGCACTGTAGAAACTCTTGTCAGAAACAGACATAGACGTAAGTTTTGAGGCTTTCGCTCTGTCAATTTCGGACTTTTCGTTTGAGATAATCTGATTAGATATTTTGTTGGCCTTTAGATATTGGGATCGATTAGTGGGAGTTTTGTTATGAATCCAAATATTAAATGATCTACGTTTGTTTCTAAGTGCCGTTTTGGCAGCTTTCGAATACAAGTATTTTTGTTTGGGTTTTACTATGGAGAAAGGGACAAATTTATTTATAGCAAATTGGATGGTTTCTGTAAAGTTTTGAGCAGAAACATTTACATTGTCAGTGTAAAAACAATGACGGTCGAAAGGGAAACCATGGAAAAAAATTTGAAGACCACTCTTATCCATTTTTGAGTAGTGAAATATTTTACGGGGTTTGGGAGCTGTAGTTTTAAGTAAATCAGTTTTGATAACTGATGAGATTAAATAATGATCAGAATTTCCAATACTACCTTTCGCAACATCGACACTCGTAATATCTGGCATTGTGGTAAGATAGAGATCTAGTAGAAAACTATTATCACCGCCATTACGGGGAGTGAAAGTCGGGCTTTTTACAATTTGGAATAGGCCCTGAGACGCGGCAAAAATTTCTGCCAGTTTTCCACTATTGTCAACATCGTCGGTCGATTTGGAGAATTCCAACCATGATTTGTTGTGGACGTTGAAGTCACCGGTAACGATAACTTCACAATTAGGGGACTTTGCTCTAATCTCGTCCATAATTTTTGTCAGTATATTAAAAAAGTTTGGGTTACGTTTGTTGGGGGACCGGTATAAAGCTATTGTAAAAAAAGTCATTTCTGGAAGACAAATCTTTAAAACCAATGTATTGAAGCCGTCACCGTGTAGTTCAAAATTTGGAAAGCGCGTGTACGCAACACTCTCATGAATGAATGCGCATACGCCCTGATGGAGTTTGAAAGCTGATTCGAGCCTATATTTGGAATTAAGCGATTCTATAAAGAGAAAATTTTCAGAAACTTGTGTTTCTGTAAGGAATAGAATGTTCGATTTGTCGTGCTCAAGATGATGTTGCACGTGGTCATGGTTAGCGTTCAATCCGCAGATGTTTTGAACATGTATTTTAAAATTTTTTATTGATTCATATATGTTTTGTCCCTGCAAATTCCGTGGACATGCCGCTTTATGGGCGGGTGGATTGCGCAAGTTTGCTTTACCACTTGCAGACTTATTTTTTTTCGGTTGTACTGCCATATATATATCAAAATGTTTATTTTATTTTTTTGTGTTTTATTTTAAAATGCATAACTAAGTAAAAAATCCTATCATACTACAAAATATGACATATGCCAATATTTCATGATAAGATGAAGAAATAATAACAAAATAATAAGTGAAAAACAAATTGTGAGAAATTTGCAGAAAACAAAACAAAACTAAATGCCAATAATCCAGCTGATTCAGCGCACCCCAGACGCACCGCCCACCACTTCAATCGAGGCACAAAGCCCACACATAACTACGTGTTGGTTCGATTCCTCGGAAGAGCTAATGAGCGGTACCGCTACGGAACGCTGCCCAGCTAAGACTGGAAGTGCTGCCGTTGACTAATTAAAGTTCGTCCGCCAGCACCCTAAGATATCATCTTGGCTAATGACATCTCCTGCCATTGCCAGTGGTATGTGATATCTCACGCTAACTCATATGTCAATGGCAGGGACTGGAGTACGCAGGGTAGTCAGACCCGTAGATCAACATTGATCATAATCGATCAAAATCGATCCCTCCTGCGGCAATAATATTAAAATCAAAATTGAAAATTTTATAAATTTTGAAATAAAAATATGTTGAACAATTAGTAACCTATGACCTAAATAATTGTTATTTTTTTTTTCAAACAAATCGTATAACTAAGACAACAAAAGATAACAAATATTTTGACTGGGTTATGAAATTTTAAATTTAAAGGTTTTGTTAAAAATTTCTATTTTTTATAGAACTTAAATGCAAATGCTTTTTCCTTTTTCGGAATGGTTAAATAGCGAAACGACACTTTAAGGTTGCAAATCACAGTAATAAAGTATGTAACACTTTAATATGTAGGCGAATAAAAAAGTTTGTATGATTTCCAATTTAAATTATTATATAAATTTTCGTGCCATAATATACTCAAATATACGTATAGCATAATCAAGAAAAGAAAAGAAAAATTGTTGGTATGAAAAACGTACGTGAAAGACTCACGCACGTGTAAATTTTATAAAAATTTAAAACGACTAAATTTTTATTTGTATATTTAAAAAAACTTGTACCTAAAATTATGGAGGAAATACAAGCCTGATTCTTTAAATATTTTTAAACGTCTTTAAAGAGCATCAATATCGTTATCGTTGTACATACTTGTTATATTAAAACGGCAGCTTCCAAAGCAGTCTCTTAGTTTTTACTTATGATACAGTTATATGATAGTATATGTATTACGCACTAGTGTTGTTTTTATGTCACGTCTGTAACGATTCTGTTATGAATTCATTAAGCACTAGTTGCCACCAACTAGTTCATAGTGAAAAAATAAAGATTAATTTTGATTGCTGTTGTTGTGGGAGCTAGGTCCTAAAAGGGATCTATCCGATTTGTTGTGACTTAAAAAGATTGTATAAAATCAAACACAGTATAACAGAGTAAAAATTAGCTGGTTCAAACAAAAATAAATTTTCTAAATAAAAAAATGAACTTTAGTCTGTCAACGTATTGCAAACATTATTTTTCTTAATTGTTACTTGACTTTTATTCAGGAAAATTCGGTGAATAATAAATACCTACTCTAATTTTTTCTTATTTTTGCATCTCTCTCGGTTTTTAATAATTTTGATAATTGATATTGGTTGTTTTCGGCTTTTTGGTCACAAATTGTTGGTATTTTATTTAAAAACAAATTGATGTTGTTTTATTTATTAAAATCATATATTGATTGTTGTTATACCTAACGTTTTGAGTATATAATATATATAGTATCTTTATCAAAGGTGTGTCTATTTCATTAATGTGTAGTAATCAGTTAATTTATAAAATTGTAGTGTACTGATAATTCCACAAACTTAAAAATAAAATCAAATATGCTGATATATATACATATACCGGGTGATTTTTTAACCTGAAACTTTCAAATATCTCGAAAAATAAGCACTCTACGGAAAAAATGTCTATATTCAAAATTTAATAATTCCGCGGGGCAAACACATTAGTGCCAAAAAATAGTCCCCTACCCCCCCTATTTGAAGGTGGGCGGGGGTAACTTTGAATCTAAAATAGGAACCCCAATTTTTTATTGCAGATACGAATTCTACGGCTAAAAGTACGTACGATTTGACTGAAAAATTTTGTTCGATTCATGATAGATGTAAATTGGCCTGCCAGATCACCAGATCTTACTTCGCCAGATTTCTTTTTGTGGGGCTATCTCAAAGAGAAAGTTTACAAACAAGAACCAACAACACGTGAGAATATGATTGGGCGAATCAAAAATGCTTGTTCCGAAATTCAAGCAGAAACACTTCTCAGTTGTGTATAGTCATTTGAAGAGCGGATTAATAAGTGCAATGAAGTCGAAGGCCATCATTTTGAACACTTATTTTAAGCTAAAATACATTTATTCACCAGCCATTTACATTAATAAACTTTTTACAATGAACACGTGATATTTTTTATTTCAAATGTATTACAAAATCGTAGGCATATGTTCTTAGTAAATGAAATCGAAAAAATTGAATTTCGTCGATTACAGCGCCATCTATCATGAATCGAACAAATTTTTTAGTCAAATCGTACGTACTTTTAGCCGTAGAATCCGTATCTGCAATAAAAAATTGGGGTTCCTATTTTAGATTCAAAGTTACCCCCGCCCACCTACAAAGAGAGGGGGTGGGAGACTATTTTAGGGCTCTTACATGTTTCCCCTGCAGAATGATTAAATTTTGAATATAGACATTTTTTCCGTAGAGTGCTTATTTTTCGAGATATTTGAAAGTTTCAGGTTAAAAAAATCACCCGGTATATATATAAACCCTTAAAGAAACAATTAAGTATCGGATATTATGTATAAAGTTGAAATCAAACATTTTCTTATTATTTAAAATTGCACTTTCACAAACAACTTATTTTAACATTACTAAAATTATTTTTGTAAAACAGTATAATTATTTTAATGTCATATTTGTGGTTTTCCATTATTTTCCCCTAGTATTGCTTTGTTTGACCTAAATATGTTTGATCACAAAAGTTTCCGTTTTCACCAGTTCCCAAAGATGAAATTTCGTATATGACAACAACCGTCCTTTTAAGTTTCTCGAGGTTCTTTTAGTTTTGTGTATGTTCGTTGCAAATTTCGTCGCTTTTTAAGGCTAACTAGACTTAAGTTGGGGCATATTGATTGCTGCAGATATTTGGGAATTTGGTCAAAATATTTCATTCACATATACCATACTTTTATAAATTCTAACAACACAATTAGTTTTCGATGGGCGGAGAGGTTGGTCATGAATTGTATTAAGTTCATGTTTTTTAACTTTATTTGTTTTTTATTTGCTTTTTATTTGCATATTATTTGCATTTCATTTGCACTTTATTTACATTTTATTTGCATTTTATTTTTGCAATTCATGTGTATTATAATTGCATTATATTTCCATTTTATTTGCACTTCATTTGTACTTTTGTTGCATTTTATTTGCAATAAGATAAGATGTAACAAAAATGCTAATAAATTGCAAATAAATGCAAATAAAATGCATCTAAAATGCAAATAAAGTGCAAATAAAATACAAATAAAATGCAAATTAAATGCAAATAATATGCAAATAAAATGCAAATGAAATGGAAATAAAATACCAATAAAATGCAATAAAAATACAAATAAAGTGCAAATAAAATGCTAATAAACTGCAAATAAGAGAGTGAGCGTGATTTTGTTCATATTAATCTTCTTGTCTGGTACTCTGTTGCTTAAGGTTAAAATTCGTTTGATATAGATACGTGCTGTATCGATTTTTTGTGGGTAGGGTTGATGTGTATAGAAGTTGAGGGTTCTTTTGGATGAGGTGTCTTTTTTGTACCAGTCAGTTTTGATTGCGTGTTTATTGTCACGGATTACCATCACGTCTAAAATGGAGTTGTTTATTGGATTCTATTTCTACAATCAATTGCAGTTTTGGATGGAATGAATTAAGCATTTCTTAAGCTTAATGCTTTTGAGACAATTGTAAAAATATCATCAACATATTTAACAAGAGTTTTGGGTGTATATAGTAATTGTTTCAGCGTGGTAGTTAACAGTTTCTGTGTTGTTATGTCGGCTATTATTGTGGACAATGGGCTACCCATGTATGCTCAAATATCTGTTTATAGTAAACACCGTTGAATTTAAAATAGCAATAAAATACCAACAATTTGTGGCCGAAAAGCCGAAAACAACCAACATCAATACGCAACATACGGTCGATAATAATAACAACATCTTAATTTTGATACTGTTAATTTAATTTATTTCTAATAAAAAAGTTTACAAAGAGATTAGAGCACAATAAACTTTGAAGTATCTTTTATATTGTGTTGCGTGGTCGAGTGGTAAAGTATTTGGATAACTCGGTCGACCCGGATTCGATTTCCATTTAGTTCATAGTGTTTTTCAGTAAAAAAAAACCTCAATTTTCCAATCAATCGAAAGTCAGTCATTATTGCTGGAAAATGTCTCACTCAGCACATGACCCATATAATTAATAACCGATTAAATTAAGTCTTCCAGTAAAACGCAACTAAAAAATTGTTTGAATTGATAAAACTAACGCAGGAGAGGGACACTTGAAATCAGCCTACGTTTCTATATGGAGCATCAATGACACACGCAAAAAAATAATTTTGTTTTTTACAGAACGTATTATGAAAATCATACTCGGATGGTGTTTTCCCTTTTCTTTTTAAGTTTTACTTCGGTCTGAAAGACCTAAGTATTACATTCATGAGCCAAAAGTGAAATTCTTACCCCCACTTTTTTTGGCATTTCTCGACGTTTTAGGACGTTCGATAACTGTACCGGAAGTGTGTCAAAAAAATCATTATGTGTGTCAAAAATAGCAAATGTTCATATTTTTAACTTAAAAAACGTTCATTTTAAGTGATTACGAGTAGGAACATTAAATTTGGAGAAATCTTGATGGTAGGGATTGGTATGTGAGACCAAAAACTAGCTTATTGCATTATAAGTTTGTCAAAAAAATGTTGTCAAGTGTGTCAAAAGAAAGATTTTTATTTACTTTTTTACCCAAAGAAATAAAATTATTTATTTGTTTGAAATGAAATTTTATTATTATTATTTCGAATTATGGCATTATAAATTTGTCAAAAAAATCAAAAAATTGTGTCAAAAATTGATTTCATTTATTTTTTAGCCAATTTTTTGGAAAAAAAAAGTAGCTGTTTTATGACGTATATGTAATTGAAAATGAAATTGGACATGGAAATTTTTGAATTTGTTATAGTTTTTGAAATATTTTTGGAATTTTGAAAAAAGTTTGTATTTTTGATTTTGTAATAATTTTTTTGCAATATTTTTATAATTTTGGAAAAAGTTTCAATTTTTGATTTTGTAAGAATTTTTGGAATATTTTTAGAATTTTGAAAAATTTAAAATTTTAGATTTTGATTTTATAATTTTTGGAATTTTGAAAAAAAATTTCAATTTTTGATTTTGTAATAATTTTTGCAATATTTTTAGAATTTTGGAAAAAGTTTGAATTCGTAAGAATTTTTGGAATATTATTGGAATTTAGAAAAAGTTTAAATATTTGATCTTATTCTAATTTTTGGAATTTTGAAAAAGTTTCAATTTTTGATTTTGTTATAATTTTTGCAATATTTTTAGAATTTTTGAAAAAGGTTTTAATCTTAGATTTTGTAATAAATTTTGGAATATTTTTAGAATTTGAAAAAATTTGGAATTTTTGATTTTATTAAATTTTTCAATATCTTTTGATTTTGTAATAATTTTAGCAATATTTTTATAACTTTGGAAAAAGTTTTGAATTTTTGATTTTGTCATAATTTTTGCAATATTTTTAAAATTTTGGGAAAAACAGAATTTTTGAATTTTATATATTTTTCTGAATTTTGAAAATATGTAAGAATTTTAGAAATTTTTTAAGAATTTTGAAAAATTTAAAATTTTTGATTTTATTTTAATTTTTGGAATTTTGAAAAAACTTTCAATTTTTGATTTTGTAATAATTTTTGCAATATTTTTAGAATTTTGGAAAAAGTTTGAATTCTTAAGAATTTTTGGAATTTTATTGGTATTTAGAAAAAGTTTAAATATTTGATTTTATTCTAATTTTTAGAATATTTTTGGAATTTTTAAAACAGTTACTTCGGTCTAAAATAAGTATTACACTCATGAGCTCAAAGTGAAATTCTTACCCTCACTTTTTTTGACATTTCTCGACGTTTTAGATTTAGGACCTCCTGATTCTAAAAAAGCAAAAAAAAATGTATGTCTGTCTGCCGGCCGGCCGTCCGTCCGTCCGTCACAACCGACAAAATCTAGAAAACGGCTAAACGGATTTGAAAATTTTTTTTCTAAAAATAGTTTTACTCAATGGAAAGAGCCAAAGGGACGATGTGTTCGATAACTGTACCGGAAGTGTGTCAAAAAAATCGTCAAGTGTGTCAAAACAAGGAAATTTGCATATTTTTTGCTTAAAAAACTTTCATTTTAAGTGATTACGAGTAGGAACATTGAACTTGGAGAAATTTTGATGGTCGGGATTGGTATGTGAGACCAAAATCTAGATTATTGCATTAAAAGTTTGTGAAAAAAATGTTGTCAAGTGTGTCAAAAGAAAGATTTTTATTTATTTTTTTACCCAATTTGTTGGAAAAAAAATAAATTAAAATTTTGTTTGAAATGAAATTTTATTATTATTATTTAGAATTATGGCATTATAAGTTTGTCAAAAAATGTTGTCAAGTGTGTCAAAAGAAAGATTTTTATTTATTTTTTTATCCAATTTTTAGGGAAAAAAATAAAATTAATTATTTGTTTCAAATGAAATGAGAATTATGGCATTATAAGTTTGTCAAAAAATGTTGTCAAGTGTGTCAAAAGTTGTCAAGTGTGTCAAAAAAATGTAGCTGTTTTTATGACGTAAATGTAATTGAAAATGAAATTGGACATGGAAATTTTTGAATTTGTTATAGTTTTCGAAATATTTTTGGAATTTTGAAAAAAGTATGTATTTTTGATTTTGTAATAATTTTTGCAATATTTTTAGAATTTTGGAAAAAGTTTTAATTTTTGATTTTGTAAGAATTTTTGGAATATTTTTAGAAATTTGAAAAATTTATAAATTTTGATTTTATTATTTTGGAATTTTGAAATAAGTTTCAATTTTTGATTTTGTAATAATTTTTGGAATATTTTTAGAATTATGAAAAAAGTTTGATTTTATTTAATTTTTACAATATTTTTGGAGTTGTGAAAGAAATATGAATTTGTGATTAATATTTTCTCGAAACGCTAAATGGAGAGGGTTTTGAGTAGTTTGCTGAGTGTATGAGTGTATCATCTTTTCACTAAATTATATCAATTTATGATCTGTTATAATTTTCCGGCAACGTATTGATGTTTCGTATTAGTTTTGTAATACATATCTAAACAGAGATAAGAAAATATTTGTACTTTAACAAAGAGTTGTGTTTGATATACATCGCTGCCCAAAACTAAAAACCATGTCCTCGTAAAAGTTTTTTGCCGAAAACTATATCAAAATCCTTTACCCAGACCGAAGTCTTGATATCTCAGAGCTGTGAGATTTCAGCCCCTCCATATTTTGAATGTTAATATTATGGTATTTTACTGGATTGTTAAAATCAACAATCGGTGATAATCAGAGGAATCTAGAAAAACTCCAGATTGACCATCACACGTAATTTTCTATCCTCCAGATTATTTGAGCTTACTCAAAAACCGAATCTCAACTGTTGACACCGATTAATAAAAAAGATTATTATGCAAATTTTTAAAACATTGTTTTGAACTCCTTCAAATTGGTAAATACTTCGCCGTCCTAGATAACTCTTTTTTCCATATAAAATAATACGTCTGAACTAAGACGGCATTGGACCTACGACCTGCACTAAAATGTTATTCGCAGGTACAATATATAAACAAGCTATCAGAAAATTACTGATAAAAATAATAACTGCTAATGTAAGTTAATGTTTATTTTATTGATTGGCCATTAATTAAACGTTAACAACTCAATAATTGCAAACGATTTTATCTATGCTTGAAGTATATATCTTGAAACTCAATTGCTTGTTATAATCTTGTTTTGATATTTTTACTGAATACCAAAATTATCTGTTTTTAAAGCAAAGGCTTTGATTTTCTTGAACTGTGTTTTCGTATCTTCTTGAATCTTTGGCAACTCACAATTGGAGTTCAAAACTCCATCAAAACGAGAAATAAATAAAATTACCGAGATCCACTTTCTGCCAATTAATATGAAAAATGTGATCTATACGCAGGTAAAAGGTTGAAATTTGGCATATAAGTAGTATGGACAAAATAAAAAATACGACTTATTTTACAATATTTTTTAAAGTGCATAGTTTGATCATAGGAGGCACCCCAAAATGCATGGGCAACACGCAACTTTGAAGTTAAATTGCTCAAGAACGGCTATACCGATTTCATCAAACTTTTTTTTTTGATAGGTGATTAGCTAATCGTTTGAAAAAAAAATTATTAATTGTTTTTGTAATTAATTTTAAAATTAAAATATTAAAAAAACTTTTTTAAAGATGACGCTAGGGTCGAAGATCAATTGGGATTTATTTAATTTTTTTTGGAAAACAGTTCTATCCTTACTCTAAAATATATCAAATTAACAAAAAGGCGTTAATTTGTGTTCTTGAGATATGCAATTTTAAAAATTTTAGTCCGACTAAAAATTTTACTTTTTCATAATTTTTTCAAACAACTTCCATTAACAAAAAATTTTAACTTCAATTAAATTTTAATTTATTTTTGTTTTTAAAAACAGTTCAATCCTTACTTTAAAATATATCAAATTTACAAAAAAAGCGTTAATTCGTGTTCTTGAGATATTTAATTTTAAAGATTTTTAGCCCGACTTAAATTCGAATTTTTCATCATTTTTTCGAACTTCAGGGGTTAAAATCTTTTGTTGATAAAAATTGTTCGAAAAAATAATGAACAATCAGAATTTTAATGGGACTAAAAATCTTTAAAATTAAATATCTCAAAAAACGAGTTAACGCCTCTTTATAAATTTGATATATTTTAAAGTAAGGATAGAATTATTTTTTAAAAGGAAAATAAGTTAAAATTTGATTGAATTACAAATTTTTTGTTAATGGAAGTTGTTTGAAAAAATTAAGAAAAAGTAGAATTATTAACCGGACTAAAATCTTTAAAATTACATCTATTACAAGAACAAAAATTAACGCCTCTTTGTAAATTTGATATATTTTAGAGTAAGGATAGAACTGTTTGTTAATTAATGTTGGCAAACGGCCTTATTGATTCCACACAATTTTTTTAAAAAATATCGTCACTTCAACTCCATAGAGCAAACACAAAAAAAAAAAACCAACACAAACACTGATTTGAATTTAGATTTCCTTTATTGTAAAACTATTGAGATAACTTTATTTCTTAAAAAAATATAAAAACAATTTTCTCTCACTAGTTTCGTATCATCTTCAGAGAGACAATTTGCAACTCAGTAAATTGTCTCTCTGAAGATGATACGAAACTAGTAAGAGAAAATTGTTTTTATATTTTTTTAAGAAATAAAGTTATCTCAATAGTTTTACAATAAAGGAAATCAAAATTCAAATCAGTGTTTGTGTTTGTTTTTTTTTTTTTAGTGGAGTCATATTAGCATTTTATATTGATGTAAGAGCAAAGTTGAATTTTTTTTTGGTTTTATGTTAAGGACATAAAAGTTAGTGGGCATGTAATTATTTAGCAAATTTGGAGGTCCGGAAGTGCCTCAAAAATGGCAAAAACTGGTTTTTTGGTGTTTCTTCACTATTTTTGAAATATTTCGGCCTCTAATGATCATAAAAAAAAAACAAAAAATGCAAAATGTTTGTGATTAAATTTCAAATCCATCTAGGAGGGTTAGGTACTTTAAAAGTGTAACCTAACCTCAAAAAACTGAATCGCGTGACTTTTTTTTTTTTTTTACTAAATTTATGATAAGGGGCGGAAAAATCGTCGAATTTTCATGAAAATTTCAGGAAACATGTATTTTAATATTCTCAATATGGGATTTAATTTTTATGAAAAAGTTTTAATTTTTTCGGCTACAATTGGCATTTTTCGTTAAATCTGGCAAATGGTGCCATTTTATGAGAAGTCATCCAAAATAAAATTTTTTTTTTTTAATCTGTACTTTTTTTTATCTACTTTAACCTAAGTATAATTAAAATTATGTTGCCTTAATTTAAATGCCCATTTTTGGGCATGAAAAAAGAACATTAATTTTGGCATTTTTTTGACATTTTACCATATATTCGGTATTATTTATGCTATTATCATGTATTTTGCATAAAAGTGAAATAGGCAATTCAAATTAATAAAACATATTTTTTAAAATTATACATAACCTACAAAACTTTTTTTTCTTGCAATGCCCTAAATTGCTTATGGTAAATAATTAAAATTAAACTAACAAAATATACGACATAATAATAAAAAATAGCAATTGAAGTAGTATATAAGTAATAGTTTAAGCAAAAATTGTAATAATAATTTAAACTGAGGATGGCGTAAGTCGAAATCGATATTCAATAAAATAAAAAATCAAATTCAAATTGTTACTATAAGAAAGTTTATATTATTATTAATAAAATAAAAATTTTAAAAATAAACAGCAAAAAGTATATTTTTAAATATTGCATTTTAATTCAAAAGTGACAAAAGCACACAAACAGTGAATAATATGGAAAACCATAATAACGCATATAGAATTTTCAATTGAAAACATAATTGGCGTAAAATTATTTATGCTGTCTATTTTATATGTTTGAAAAATGTTTGAAAAAAATTGAATATTACATTTTTTCAAAATCTCATATCAAATATTTACAATAATTGTAATAACATTTTAATTATTTACCAAAAGCAATTTAGGGCATTGCAAGAATAAAAAGTTTTGTAGGTTATGTATAATTTTAAAAAATATGTTTTATTAATTTGAATTGCCTATTTCACTTTTATGCAAAATACATGATAATAGCATAAATAATACCGAATATATGGTAAAATGTCAAAAAAATGCCAAAATTAATGTTCTTTTTTCATGCCCAAAAATGGGCATTTAAATTAAGGCAACATAATTTTAATTATACTTAGGTTAAAGAAGATAAAAAAAAGTACAGATTAAAAAAAAAAATTTTATTTTGGATGACTTCTCATAAAATGGCACCATTTGCCAGATTTAACGAAAAATGCCAATTGTAGCCGAAAAAATTAAAACTTTTTCATAAAAATTAAATCCCATATTGAGAATATTAAAATACATGTTTCCTGAAATTTTCATGAAAATTCGACGATTTTTCCGCCCCTTATCATAAATTTAGTAAAAAAAAAAAAAGTCACGCGATTCGGTTTTTTGAGGTTAGGTTACACTTTTAAAGTATCTAACCCTCCTAGATGGATTTGAAATTTAATCACAAACATTTTGCATTTTTTGTTTTTTTTTATGATCATTAGAGCCCGAAATATTTCAAAAATAGTGAAGCGACCTACTCAAAAAACACCAAAAAACCAGTTTTTGCCATTTTTGAGGCACTTCCGGACCTCCAAATTTGCTAAATAATTACATGCCTACTAACTTTTATGTCCTTAACATAAAACAAAAAAAAAATTCAACTTTGCTCTTACATCAAATATATCACTTTTTTTTACTAATTTGACTCCACTATTTGTGTTTGCTCTATGGAGTTGAAGTGACGATATTTTTCCAAAAAATTGAGTGGAATCGATAAGGCCGTTTGCCAACATTAATTAACAAATAATTTGAGAATCCACTGCACTCCGAACCAAAATTATAATTTTTGAGGATAGAACTGTTTTCCAAAAAAAATAAATTAAAACCTAATTACTCTTCGACCCTAGCACCAGGGGTGTCAGTTTGGTAGGGATGGGAGGGTGGGGGCATTGCCCCCCCACCCTCCCTAAGGATCTGATACTATCAATACATCGATTTAATAAAACCATCTAATCGTGGTAGAATTATACACTATAAAAATTTCAATGCACTGTTATTTTGTAAATTCGTCTAATTTTTAGAAGATTTACTTAACTAATATTTGGTATATTATATTTGGTTATCGCATACTATTAATTGAAATATATCTGATAATATAATTATTACGTTACATATTATTTTGGCCCGACTAAAGTACAGCTCACCGCAATATTCAAACCGTTATCGTTCTTTGTATCAAGGACTAGAGCGCCGCCGATACGAAAGGCGGTCGTATTGCTTCTAATCTTCTGATAAAATCAGTTTTATAAACACAACACGATCGTTCTTCCAAAAACGCCGTGGGTGCGCATTTTGACAAAATTCTATCGTACTATAAAGTGCGCGGCATCACCGCTTTTAGAAGAACGATTGTGTTTCGTTTATAAGATATTCGTGTCCAAGCCAGAGGAAACAAACTATTTCATTAATATAGGGTTCCTCGAGACTTCATAAGTATTTAACATTCAAATTTCAATTGTTATTGGCCATAGGTAATTTATATAAACTTAGAAGTAAGTACATGCAGGAGAACACAACCCAATTATACCCCACTTATTTGGAGAACCCTGACTGTTTGGTCCTGTTTTTTATCTATATCATATTGTTGTACAAACTTTACAAGACTTTTTTGTATAGGTATGTGTCCAACGACATGATATTATACATATACATAAACAAACTCACGCATGAAAATGTGTGTATATATGCATATAAAACTAAAGGGTGGTTGTATGCACGTACGGATTGGTAGAAGAAGATCCATAGACATTTATATTATGACTTATAAGTGTCAAAATTATAAACCATGCGTATGTATGTATTATTATTAGGATATTGTATGTATTGGATTTTAGTATACATATTGAATGAAGTAAAATTGAAATATTTTCAATGCCTACCTTAGAGTATATGTATATAAATATAGAGCGAACATAACTTTCAAATTGTATGAAGAGAGACATAACAAATCGTGATCACTGATATGTCATATTCAATTTATCTTTTCGCCATTTGCATTTCTTTTATTTACAACAACAAACTTTTTTATTAAATTATAAATTAAAAACAATTCTAAATGTAAAATCCTATAACATATCAAAAGTTTTCTTGATAGTTGTGCTAATTTTTATAAAATGAATGAAAATAATTACGGGAGTGATTTAAATTTATTGTGTTATTTCCAGTGATTTTATAATAGTGAATGTTTTATAATGGACAAGCAATATTTTCTAACGACACGAACAAATATTTAGGTTATGTAAATATTTTCAAAGTATGTTATGAAAACTTGCTGAAAAATTCTTTTCGCTAAATGGACTATAATTTTTAATTCACAAAATAGCAAAAATTATATGCTTGGTTGGTTATAATAAAATCCAAAAAACGTATCCTTAACGTCAATCTTTGTTCATTTTTTTTATACAGTCACAGGGAGGGAGAAACTATTATTTTTTTGTGGTAGGTTTTTTTCTAATAGATTTAAAAGAAACTCGCAATAATTGTACAATTTTGAATAAAATGAAAAATCTACGCACGTCTATGGGTAGACATAACTCTTTCTCTCCTAGAAAAATAAAGGAAAACAAACAAACGAAAAAACACAAAAAAACGATTCGACATAAGAGGAGTCACGTAGGGATTGCAATCCCGTGGTGTTTTATGGATTCCGGGACTACGTGACTCATAAATTTCAAATCCCGGGATGCCCGGGATCTAAAAAACCATATAGAACAACCACCTTTTTTTTATGCTGCACGATCTGCTGTGGTTTACAAATTCAGTCAACAGTTACAAAGCAAAGATATAATAATTTCTAGCACAAGCGCTTTAATTGAAATTACTTTCTTGATGCTTAAACAATGCAGAGATGATTAAACGATGATGACTAAGGAAGATGATGACTAAATTTAAAATTAGTTTTAACAAATGAAGGCATTTTGTATAACATTGCGGCATTCGCTTCGATGAAACAACACTAGAAGACAAATATCTAGCAGAGTAGCCAAGGTAGCTCCAAAGCATTTTATTTTTATTTCTAAGTCCATGCATTTACATGCTTTTAAATATATGTGTATAAAAATGTGTATGTTATGTTTTACGAAAAAAATATTATTATGTCATTTAAATTCTCGCCTTCCCCCCTAAGATTTTGGTGAAATGACGCCACTGCCTAGCATTATCTTTAAAAAAGTTTTTTTTTTTAATTTTAGTTTTAAAATTAATTACAATTTCTTGAGCAATTTAATTTCAAAGTTACATCGGATTGGCAGAATTTTCATTTTACATGCACGTTGAGGCGCTATGCTCAAACTATGCACTTTAAAAAATTTTAAAACAAGTTGTATTTTTTATTATGTCCATACTACTTACATGCCAAGGTTCATGAAAATCGAAAATGGTCAAGTTTTTACAACTCTGTCTAGAAACGTTTTTCTTCTTAAGTAGTTCAGTTAAAAAAAATTATGGTATCCCGTTTTCCAGTAGTTAATAGAAGGATCTCTTCTAGTTATATGTAGTAAAAAAAAATTGTTATCGTGCTCACGAAATCTTTTTTCAATTATAGCTCGCGGAATAAACTTTTTCAAATCATATCGCAGGTAGATAACAGATTTGTTAAAGTTTAATTGTAATTCGATAATCAAAACAAACAAGCAATTTGTTTATGTTTATTTTTGAAATTGTTTTTTGTTTGGCTTATCTATTTTAATCCAGATATTTTTGGTTTTTTAATTATCATAAACATAAATTATATCTTTTGATATTTATTTGCACCTCATAAAATATTTATATGGTAGTAAAAATTATATTCAAGATAGTAATGTTTAAAGCTAATATTTATAAATTTAAATATGTAACTCCTACTTATGTTTATCGATTAAACTACAACATCGTTAAAAATATCTGCGCAAACCAAATATCAGATTTATACCTTGGTTGTAACCGGATTCCATTTTCATAAAATATGTTTTCACTATCGAAATCTAGATTCTAGAATATCTTTAGAATAGGATTTTTAAAACGTCCGCTATCAAAAACTCAAATTCATCTTTTAAATTAAGTTTTTCTTCTTCTTAAAAAGTTTTAAAGCTCAATATATTGTGCAACAGATTGCTGAACCACTAACGAAGATATTAAAATAGAATATGTAGAAGATCTCTTGAAGATAGATGTGCTTGGTCTCCAGCAGCCAAATTCTGTAACTGTGAAGCGGTGAAGTGATAAAAATTTCTTCGTTTCTTTTCATTAAAAAACTTATCACTTCACCGCTGCACAATTACAGAATTTGGCTGCAGGTCTATGTCATATATCTGGAGACCATCATCATACTTCCACATTCAAAGTTGCAACACTTTATCACTGAAACTAAACGTATCACTGAAACTAAAATTAATATCTTGACACAATCACATTTCAGTGATCGATGGTAAAAACTTTCAAACTTTCACGTTAAGTAAAACAAATTTGAAGCCGAAGTAGTTTGATTTTCCTCAATAGATAAAAAGCCTTTCGAGAAAAAAAATCAATAACAAATAAATACAATAATAACGATACAGCAGGTCTTAGTGAAAGTCTAGACGGAAACTGTCATAAATAAACCTTAAGTACTGTAAAAAATTGAAAAAATTTTGGTAACAGTTTTTTATTATTAAACCAAAAATATAAATTGTCACCAAAACTGAACAAATATGTATATCTCTCCCTATTTTACGCTAGCGATTAGCGAATTTTTTGGAAAACAGGATTAATTAAAACATGCGTCTATTCCCTGGTTTTCTGACAAAGAATGTGGGTTATCATAACGAAATTGGATTGTCGTTACGCACTAGTGCGTAATAGTTTTATTACGTTATCGTTTTATCGTAAAAAATAAGCAAAGAAACATTCAAACATGTCTTGTTTTTTATAACCGTATCGTGGAGACACAGTAATATTTTAAAGTTGAATAAACAAGAAATTATTTAACACAAGTAGCATTAACAATATGTTACGTATCCTCTATTGCAAATAATAATTACAAACATGATGTTTCATTTAACATGCTTCTACAATTTTTTACAATGTACTCTAGTCCTAATTATTTATACACAAATATTTCAAAATTTCAAATTCAGACATTAAATTTTTTACTACAGAAATAAAACTAAAATTTAAAGCTATTCGTGATAAATTCTAATAAAATTTTCGTATTGTTTTATTTCAGAACTTTTTATGTTTGAACAACGTACGCACATTTTTTTTTATAAAAAAAAACCAAATCTCAAAGTAAATTAACTATTATTTTACGAAAATTCAAGGAAAATTTGTAAGTTATAAAAAACAAATTTCTTGAGCTTAGCATAAAAAAACTTCCTTTGTTACGAGGGTGCGCTAACAAGTTGATGAACTAATATCGTAACTCTTTACACAGAAAATTTTATTTTAAATATTTTAAGTTGTGTCACAAAAATATTTTCGTTGAAGAAATATAAAACTAACATTATAATCTAACTTAAAATATAATTGATTTGCGTGATGACTTTTATTTTGATTTTAGTAAATTTGACTGTCAAGTTTACTAAGATGTCAAAAATTTGAAAAATAAACACAAAATTAATTATTAGAAACACTTTGTTATGAAAATTCGTATACATTCTCTATATTTGAGAAACTGAATTAGTTAGAACCAGAGACGGAAACCGGTTCGTTTGAACCAAACCAAAACCACTGAACCAACGAAATTTTACCGAACCAAAACCAAACCAGTTTTTTAAATAATAGTTGAACGGAACCATAAACCAATGTTTTTCTGTTTGGTTCACGGTTCGGTTTTATAGTAGAAAATTTGGTCTAGTACCTACATAAATTGGAAAAATCTATTAATTTTTTTTTGAAACTACTACATTATTTTTTCACGGCTACAACATTTTTGTATTCAAATTTAAATTACAGGTATTTTTTGTTTTGACAATTCATATGTTTTTAGTTTATTAAGCGGAATAAAGCTTGAAATTATTCTTTTATTTTCGAGTTTAATGAACAGTCACAAAAACAGTCTCTTTAATGCGACTTATTAGGGGAATACAGCTGTTTTAATTTGAATATCGAAAATTAATTAAGAATAAAAATGTGAATCTAAATTCTGAATTTGAACCAAAACCAGGTTTGAAACCAAAGTTTGAATTTGAAACCAAACCAAAAACCATAATAAAAATTTGTTATTAAACCAAAACCGAACCAACTGAAAAAAAACTTTGGTTTCCATCTCTGGTTAGAATACACCTAAATTTTTCTTTTGTCTCTACTGTGGTTAAGTTTTTATAGAGTAGTTTTGCGTTTTCATAAGAAAAGTCGGCTGTTGATTATTTCATTACGCACGAGTAATATAACGGCATAACTTCATTACGCTAACAGTTTAGCGATTTTATCGAAATTAGAAACAATAGCAACTGAAAACCGTGTTATATGAAACAATTTCAATATAGTCATGGACAAAATATACAAATTCTAATGGATCACTATAAACCGTTATGTAACGGTGAGTAACAGAAGTACTGATGTTTGTATTGATAATTGTTAACTTATAAAACCACAATTTCCCCAAAAAATATCCATTCGATTTGTTTCCAATCTCCAATTTGTTTCCAATCCCTGCATATTAAACATGATCGAAATGAAATATTTTTTGTTATTTTTTTTGTTCAAAGAAATGAACTTTAACGGAAATTGAAAGAAAAAGAAAATTGAATTGGGAAAGTGAAAGGAAATTGCCCTTTCAACACAAATCAAATAAAAATAAATAAGAAAAACTTCCCATATATTTCTCAATTATTTAATTGTGTTAACGGGAAACGCTTTGCGAAATGAAAATTTGGTTCACAACATTTCAGATGTAAATTTTTTTTCTTTACATTTTTCAATTTAAAAATTTTGTCGAGAAAACAAAATTAAAAAAAAAACGTATTTAACTGAAAATAAGGAAATGAAAATGTTTACGAGCATCCTTTTGTGTATTTTTGTTATGAAAATATTGTTTGCCTTATTTTATCTTTTAATGTACATAGCTTTAAAGTTATTAAATTAAAGTGTTGCAAGTATATGATTTTAATCTTAGCAAAGTATTTTGAAAACGTCTCAAATTTTGGACGGAAATGTTAATTAATATGACACTTTTTGAATAGATTATATGTGTAATTAAGCTTGGCTTCGTTTGGAAAGTTTTATGATTAAAGATCATAAGAATATGCTTAAAAATTAATTTTGATTAACATGTTATTTATAAATCAAGATTTAAAAATCCATTAAACTTTTGCATTCTATGATGTCTCCAGTTCATGTACAAATTATTTAAAAATTTAACCTCTACCCTCCAAACTCCATATAAAAATACATTTCATTGTCACTTTATAGAATAATAAAATACTTAATCTAAAATTACTTTTTAGAAAATACAATAATTTTATTTAATTCTCCTAAGTATTACTTCCATCAAAATATGTAAATATAAAAATAAAAATGGAGTTAACAAAGTACAAAAAAAACAACGTCAAAATATAAAAACATTTCAAAATCGAATCATCAGCTCCCTTACTGCAACATATTATAATAAAACTAAGTAAACAAACAAACATAAAATAACATTACGGAAGTTACCAAAAATAAAAACAAAAGCCAAAAAGGATTCCTTTGAGAATTTTGACTTGTTACATGAAAAACACAGAAATGTAGACATAAATAAGAATTATATCTTCTAATTAAGGATAGCAATATTTTTAAATATAAACATGCAAACAATTTTCTTGGGGTTATAGTTTATGGAGTTGACTTTTAAGAATTTCACAAAACTCTTGGTTCATTATAACTATTTGTCGTATTATTTCTACAGCAAGTTTTTCCATCCTAATTGATATTAAATTATTTATAATTATTTTTTGGTTACATCAACTCTTTATTATGAAAACTCGAAACAGGGTTTATGTAAGTTGACTCCTAAATCGATAGGGTATGTATGTTTTTTACTGCTTTTACAACGGTGTATGCTACCATATAACAAGTCAGCAAACTTTGGACTTAATTAGTGAAATACAACCATTATATCAAGTGAAATAGCCTTAGATTCGATGCCAAGCATTGTACTAATTATTTTGTAAAACTTCTGTTTGGTAGAACCATTCACCATTGTTGAGAGCCATCACTCAAAAACGACTTACTGTTTTAGGAAAATTTTTACTTGAAATTTACTTAAATTTTAATAAAAATTTTTAAGTAATCTGGTGTCAAAAGTATTCTAAAATGTTTTTTTGGGTTCAACGAAATTTGGATCAAAACAGTGGACACAAATGCTTTAGATAAAATTAAAATGAACTAGTTAATCACACCAAATGTTATTTTAAATTACATACTTAGTAGAATTACCACCTTTTTACAAAGAACATAGTCAAATGCTGTTAATTCTGAAAAATAAATAAAATTATAGTGAAGATGTTAAATTCGTTACAAACACGTTATACAAATTATTTTTTAACGTAACATTTATTTTAATATATAAAAGAAAATGTTAATACATTGATTGTTAAAAAGGGAGAAAATTAGGTAGAGTGATTTGGTTGGTTTGTTCAATTGCTACTTTTCAACTAATTAAAATGTAACAAATGTAACAAATCAATAACTCAATCAATCAATTTTTTGAACTCAAACTAACGTTTAACTCACATTGATATACAAGATTTATAAAAATAACATCAAAAATTTTAAATTCTAGTTCAAATCAACTTGTTCAGTTTTAATCACTTATTAAACTTTTACATTTATGAACTAAAATTTATTTACTAATTTTGTTTTTTTTTTATTTTAGAAACCATCCCACAGACAACAATATGTCTGACAGAAGAATGTGTGAGAACAGGTACAGTAATTCAAAACAAACATTGTTTAATGAATAACGTTGTTTTTGTTTATGATATAAAATTATATCATAAATCTGATCTAAAAGTAATATCTATACTGTCTCTTGGTAGTTTTTATTTAATTTAAATGAAAACACCTATAAGCATTAGATCTAATGCTTATAGGTGTTTTCATTTAAATTAAATAAAAACTACCAAAAGACAGTATAGATTGTTTAATGAATTTACACACTAAAATTTAGTATTTAGTGAAATTGCAGTATCATGTATTTCTTGACATACCAGACAAATAAAATAAAATAAAAGTTGTTTTATATAATAAACCAGTCAAAATAGCTTTTTGTGAGGAAAAAATTAGGAACAGCATGAAAACTATAAGGAAGAAAACATTGCAAGAATGATGGAAAACATATCAGTGATTCGGTGATCGATGGAAATCGATCGGTGATCCGAGCTACGAGGGTGAAATGGGGTTAATTTTTTGGCTAAAAAATGGTTTTTCACGATTTTCAGCGAAACTAGACCTTCTATCGAAAAAAAATTTGGAGTAAAAGTTGTAGGTAACAAAAAGGTCTCTAGCTTCGATACAAACCATTTTTTCACATAACCTAAAATTTGCCGTGAAAATAGAAAAAAACGAGAAAAAAGGTCTTTTCGTTTTAAATTTTTATCTCCCACAAACAAATTTTTTTCTTCACACAATTTGGTGAAAACGTACCTTATTCTGTCCCAATACGCTGTAATTTTTCGGAATCAAAATATTTATTTTACGTTTGATTTTGATTTTAAACCAAAAAAGGGACCTCTTTTTCACACGAAAATTCTCCTGTGCTGGAAACAGTTTTTTAAAAAAAATCAGTAATCTTTATTTTTGTTGAAACGTCTACTTTTAGATGGTGTAGAAAAAAATAAACATTAACATAACATAAACACGGCAACATTTTCCAGGAAATGCGAAAAACTGAATAAACTTGATTTTAAAGAGTTATTTTTCAATGATTGTTTAAAAATATTCATTATCTTTCAAAATATACCGTTGCAATCCTTGAAAAATATAAACTTTTTCCATGGTAATATTCATTTTTTACACCATCTAAAAGTAGACTTTTCAACAAACATAATAATTAATGTTTTTTTTAAAAACTGTTTTCCATACAGGAGAATTTTCGTGTGAAAATGAGGTCACTTTTTTGGTTTAAAATCAAAATTAAACGTAAAAATAAATATTTTGATTCCAAAAAGTACAGCCTAGTAAGGGACATAATAAGGTATACTTATAAGTTTCCACCGAATTGTGTGAAAAAAAAAATTTTTTTTGTGGGAGATAAAAATTAAAAACGAAAAAGCCTTTTTCCTTGTTTTATTTCTATTTTCACGGCAAATTTTAGGTTATGTGAAAAAATGGCCGACATAAAAGTTATAGACCTTTTTATTACCTACAACTTTTGCTTCAAACTATTTCGATAGAAGGTCTAGTTTCGCTGGAAATCATGAAAAACCATTTTCTGCCCTTAAAAGCTCACCCCATTTCACCCCCGTAGCTCGGATCACCTTTAATTTATGTTTCCCATAATTTGCGCAATATTTTCTTATTTATCCAATAGTTTTCATCCTGTTACTAATTTTTTCCATTTTTTGCCTATTTTTAAGGTATCTAGACTGGTCTATCGAGCAATAGTGATATCCAAAAATTTAATTAAAATATAAGAAATTAAATCTGATGTTGTTCTATCTGAGCATGGCTCGCTATAATTTTACAAAGTTTTTATCTCGGCGAAAGCGATGTATTTCAGTCTGAGGGAATCTGGCCCGAGGAATGGATGTCTCTTGAAGGGTGTAAAATACTCAGTAATGCCTGTGGTACAAGTTTTATGCTTCACTTATACCAAGTTTATACCACCGATAGTTTAATAGAATAATAGTTTTTTGCTATTAAACTATCGATACATTGGGCGTTTATACCACAAAATAGTATTATTCTATCTTAATAATATTGACAGATAGAATGCGGCTAACGTATTTTAAATTTGAATGTAAAATCTTATCAATCGAAAAGTATTTCAACAAAAAATTATAAAACTAATATTAATTTAAAATTAAAACTAAATTTTCAGTGATTTTGATATTGTACATTTTTACAATCGCATGAAATTACCTTTTACGTTTAACGTTTTGACCGTTACAATTTTTTGAATATACTATTATACTATCGATCAAAAGCAAAATATCAAATAACTATCTGTCAAAGTAAAAAGGTATTATTCTATCCGTTTACACCATAATAGTTTAATAGCTATTTGCTATTATTCTATTATACTACCATGGTGTAAACTTAGTGCTAATAAGCCCAAATTATACTAAGTTTACACCAGGATCTAATAGGTACATACTATACTTATTAGTAGTTATCGACTATAGTAGTTACTATAGTGACTATACTATAGTGACTATACTATAGTGACTATACTATAGTGACTATAGTAGTTATCAAAAAAGTACGTACCAAATATTTGGTAGGATGATTTGCTACGTATCAAATTAGGTACGTAGCAAATAGGTATTATTTTTACGGTGTGAACACTAAAATTAGGTATGACATTTAAAATAAAAATAAATCAACTTATTTGATAAATATATATTTATGTTTGATGTGATTTTTTTGCTGAAATTAAAAGTAAAATAAATTTTAGCATTAATAAACATTTATTTTTCAGCTTTTTATAAAAAATATATATGGAAATTATTTTTTCCTAACCAAAAAATTAACAATGAAAAGGACGCGCTAAAAATTAATATGTGATACCTAATTAATAAGAGTTTACACCACCGTATCAAATTTAAAAAGCATGATGGTGAAAATGGCTTGCAAATTTGATACTTAGCAAATTAGATACTGGTGTAAACTTAGTATTAATAAAAACAATTTAATTTCTTTTTCTTTATTGATTTGCAAAAAATACAAATGAATCTTAGTATGCCATGAAAATAAATAGTTTGAAGTTTGAAATAATTATTTTTTGTTTGTATGTTTGTATGTAAATAAGTTCTTCCACATATAAGCCGTGTTCGATTTGCACTGAAGCAACTGAAAAAATGTGTGTTCTTAAGATGGCCGGGTCAACTGTAATGACCCCAGAAGCACTCGAAAGAAATTTCGACCTAGGACCATCACAACAATTACGACGCAATCTCCAACATTCCGCTTTTGGTTAAAGAAGCAGCTGTCACTGTCCCCACTGCTTCAGATTCTTCTCATAATGGCCAGCATCGAAACAAATCCAGGGCCAACAGCAAAAATATGGCACTGTGCTGTATGTAAACAAATTCTAAGGGCTAACACAACATCCGTTCAGTGCAACCGCTGTAAAGAATGGTGTCACCTTAAAAATTGCTCAGCCCTGGAGCACAAATTTTATAGCACCCTGCTGCCAATTACCTAGTCAACAGACCAACAAAAGCACGCAGCAAAACACATTTCGTGTGAACACACATCCGGATACTCCAAGTTATGTGAAAGTGATGCAACTTAACTGTAATGGTCTAACAAACAAGTTATAGACGATATAATAAACTTTATGTGCAATAATGATATTCTAGTCACGATTCTTCAAGAAACCAAATTAAATAATAAGTCAAAAATTAGTGATAATATTTGTGATTATAAAATTATAAAACTAGATAGAGACAAGGACAAAGGTGGTGGCCTTGCCTTGAAGTTGATCATACATAAAGGCATTATCTATTGTACAACTACCCTACTAGCAAATGATACACACCTGGAACAATTAGGCATTATATTAAAGTTCGGTAAAACAAAGATAACACTAGTCAATATTTTTATATACATATATACCACTAGTAAGCAGCTGTGATTCAGGTTACATTACCAAAAATCAAACATCTATTTTATAATAACGACTGTCTTACACTCGGTGATGTAAACGCACACCCTGATCTATGGCACTCTCACCTAAACATCAATGCACGAGGTGAAAATATTGCTGATCAAATTGATGGTTCCAAATTTAAAGTCCTCAATGAACCACAACCGACCAGAGTAACTCATATTCATTCCTCGATGTCTCCCTTGCCAGCATGTCACTCATGCCGATAGCAGAATGGAATACTGAACATGCACTGGGATCAGATCATGTGCCGATTATAATCACCACCCAGCAGAGAAGAAGACATACATCAATTTTAACGAAGCAGACTGGGTAAATTTTACTTTACTGAATGTTGATGCCCCAAGATGCTCAATCTCTATTCGGTCAAATAGATGCTGGATGCAATTCACCTCGAAGCAGCAACAAATTCTCATAAATAAAAATCTTCTAGTTTGGTCCAATATATAGGGATTTAAATAAAACAACTCTTCGTTTCACTGGTTTAAATAAGTATATTTTATTTTAATTTAATTTTACATAAGACTGCCAAAATAAATATTATTATGATAAGCTGATTTATAAATTTAATTGCGAAAAATTACGAAATGAGTTTTATTGCAGCAAAAAATATGTATGACGCACAACATATGGCCATAAAAATGATCCTACTTGTTTTGATATAACTTTGCTATAACTCAAATATTTTCTCCTCTGCTTTTATAGTACGAGATGATAATGTTGTTGTTGTTATATATATCTTAATTGATTATCATTAACATGCCACCACGCTTGAATCGGTTGATTCAATTGGAAGCCTACACAATTTCTGGATTGGTCCAAGATTGGTTCAATTCCAAGTGCCCATTGTGCTGGAGGCTGGTTGTCATCTTTAATTAGCACAACATCACCAATGTTTGCATTTGAATTTTTATGTTTCCATTTGACTCGCCGCTGCAATGATCCAAGATATTCAGTGTGAGATTGTCTCCAGATGTGTTGAACAAATTGTTGAATTAATTGCCACTTTGACAACAATGATGGTTTGGTGTCCTCAAAATTTTTCTCAGGAAGTTTGGTAAGTGTATGCCCAATCAAAAAATGTGCTGGAGTAAGCGGATTAAATTCATCACCAGATAATGAACATAATGGACGTGAGTTCATGATGCCTTCAATTTCAACTAGGAGTGTCGTCATCTCTTCATATGTAAGAATGGTTTTGCCAACGACGTCTTAAATAAAATTTCATCGATTTGATGGCGCCCTCAAAAAGCCCTCCTGTATGTGGTGCTGAATGTGAATTAAAGTGCCAATTGATCAATTGTCTTAAAAGAGAAGAAGAAATTTGATTAGTATTTTCTCTAAAAAATACATGTAATGCCCTCAAATGGTTATTAGCGCCAATAAAATTGGTACCATTGTCGCTGTAAATGTCAGTACAGACACCTCGACGAGCAGTGAATCTACGTAAAGCCGCCAGGAAGGGTTCATACGTAAGATCACCAACCAATTCAAAATACACAGCTTTAGTGCTCATACATACAAATGCACATATATAAGATTTATAGTGCTCACACATACAAATGCACATATATAAGTTTTCTGCCCTCTACCTCGCTTCATATATGTTTGTAGTGGTCCTGCGTAGTCGACCCCAACTTTGAGGAATGGACGTATAAGGTTTACTCTATCAGTAGGCAGATCGCCCATGAACTGCTCCATCTGGGTTGGTCGATGTCTAGCACAGATGACACATTGTTGGACAATTTTTCTTGCAAAATGCTTATCCAGTATTTTTGCTGCATATGGTTGACAATAATAATGTAGGTCCAGCATGATGGTAGGTAAGATGAATTTCTTCTGCAATCATGTCTGTTAATCTAGACTTTGTCAAAATTGCTGGATGTTTAGCCTCGTACGGAATTTTGGCTTGCCTCAATCTTCCTCCAACTCTAAGTGTACCATTGGAATCAATGAACGGAGCTAATGAAATAAGCTTGCTTTTCTTGGGAATTTCTTGTTTATTTTCCAGAAGTTGTATTTCTTCTGCAAACACATCTCGCTGGTGCCATCTAATGAATATTTCTTCAGAATTCAGCATTTCGTCTCTTGAAATATTGCCAGTTTGTCGCTGTGCAATATTTGATCGCATGTTTTTCGTTATTCGAAGTGGAATCGCCAATATTTTACAACAAATATGGAGTTTTTGATGTTTTTGGAGTATGTCATGAAGCAAATTTCAGTCTTCTTGTGTAACTAGATTTGTTACATACTTCTTCTTTACACATGGTAATCCAGTTGGTTCATAATATCTTGATTTTTGTTTAGGCCACTTGTCTGAACCTTGTTTCAACCATTCTGGCCCACTCCACCATAAATCGAGACCACATAATTTTTCAGATGTGATCCCACGCGACGCACAATCTGCCGGGTTTTGTTGCGATGGTACATGCATCCAATTAGCTCTAAGAAGTGTAATTAATATGTCTGAGGTTCGATTTGCGACATAAGTCTCTAGATTTCGTGGATGTTTGCTTAACCAATCCAAAACAATCGTGGAATCAGTCCAAGCAAAGCATTGATCTATATTGACTGTTAATGTTTTCTTTACCGTGCGCAATAGTTTGGTTAGTAAATGCGCAGCACATAACTCTAACTTTGGAATAGTTCTCTGCTTGAGTGGTGTTACCTTGGTTTTCGCTGTAATCAATGTTGTATGAATAAAATTATTGGAATCTTCCGTTCTACAATATATTGCTGCTGCATATGCTTTTTCGGAGGCATCCGAAAACCCATGAAGCTGTATAGTTCCGTTAGTTATGTATAGCCATCTAGGAATTTTGATCTTCTCAATTTTGGTTAAATCTTCGCGAAGTTTATGCCATTCCTGTGTAATATTGGGAGGCAGTTCTTGATCCCACTCAGTTTTTTCTAGCCATAGATTCTGGAATAAAATTTTGACATTAATTATAATTGGAACCAGCCATCCAATAGGATCAAAAAATTTCGATGCTTCTGAGAGGAACAATCGCTTGGTCGTTTTAGTATTGGTTTCTTTGTCTAGGTTAACTGTAAAGAAAAACGTATCACTCTTTGGATTCCACTGTAATCCCAACACCTTGATGACTGAATCGTTTTTAAATTCTAACGGCTGTAGTTGACGATCATCTTCTGGTATATCTTCAAGGAATTGATTGTTGTTAGAAGTCCATTTTCTTAGATGTAGACCGCCATTACCTAACATGGTTTCTAATTCACGTTTGCTTTTGACTGCATCTTCGATAGTGTTAGTACCTGTCATTACATCATCGACGTAGACGTCCTGTATTAACTTGATTGTAGTGTCTGGATATGCAGTTGCATTGTCGTCAGCTATTTTTATCAACACCCTTGTTGCCAGATATGGTGCTGAGGCTATACCATAAGTTACAGTTTTTAGGCGATATAATTTAATCGAGTCTTCTCTCCATAAAATTATCTGGTACCGAGCATCTTCATCGTTGACTAATATCTGACGATACATTTTTTCCACATCTGCGGTGAATACAATCTCATATTGTCGAAATCTTAGTAAAATATTATATAATGGTTGCTGCACTGTTAGTCCTACCATTAACAAATCATTAAGAGAGTAGCCTGAACTGGCTTTTGCTGAACCATCAAATACAGCTCTTAGTTTTGTAGTAGTATTTGAAGATTTAATGACTCCATGATGTGGAAGAAAATACTGGCAATTAGTTAATTCAGCACGATTAATTTGTTCCATGTGATTAAGGCTGATGTAATCGTTCATGAATTCAGTATATAATTTTTTGAAATATTCATCTCTTTTAAATTTTCTCTCCATGGCATAAAGGCGTTGCTCAGCAATATGATATGATCGTCCCAATTTCATCATAGGTTGTTTAAATGGTAAACGTACTACAAATCGTCCTTCAGCATTTTGAAAAGTACTATCGACAAACAGCTTTTCACATCGTTTTTCATCATCACTATATAGGTTGTGCTCTGGTAAACTGTCTTCTTCCCAAAACTTAATGAGTGCCTTATTGACATCTGCTTCGGTAAACATGGTGCATGTTGCATGAGACTCATTTGCTTCTGATGTTTTACCTGCAATCACCCACCCAAAAATCGTATTCTGAGCTATTGGTAGATTTTCACAAAAAGCAACTCTTCCGTCAATAAACAAATGAAAGGAAGAACGATTCCGTTTTTAAGAGGCGTATTGTCACAAATAAAAAAGTTTGTTCTACTTTAAGCTTTTTGGTGGTATTGTTATTAAATATGAACAAGGAGCTGGTAAAAACTCTCTAATAAATTCTCTCCTCCTCGAAATCATTTATATCATTAAGAAATTTACGCCAACGAATATTTTTGTTCTTTGTTCGTATATTTACCTCTAACAATTCCTCTTCCTTTTTACAACTTTTTTTTAATTGCACATTGCTATTTATTATCTAGTTCCCGGGTTAGAAAAAGCTAAGGGGACAAGCCTGGGCCAAGACCGCGCCATAACTTTTGGGGGTTGGGCCAGACTTAACATTTTCAAACGGCGCAAGCTTGGGCCAAGCCTGGAATGATGTCCTGGGGCCAAGTCTGGCAAACCCGGCTTGGACCAAGTCTGGCAAATAAGACTTGGGCCAGGTCTACCAAACCAATTTTTTTCCAGACCTCCTTTACCTGTGTGGAAAGGGGTTGTGAAAAAAGTAACATATATGAAAATAAAGATAAACATAATACAGCCTGCACATGTTTACAATGGTTAATAACGCTTAGCACAATAAACCGAACCTTGGTGCAGTCTAGACATTTACAACTGGCCCAGACCTGGCCCAAAGCTAACTACTCAAGGCTTGGCTTGCCAATACTGGCCCGAGATTGGTCCGTTGTTTAACATTGGCAGCTCCTACTCGGGTTGTGATCTTATTTGAAAAAAAAAATAACCTTGGTTCGGAATCGATTTCGTTATATTATCCCATACTAAACCAAAAAAGGTTAGTGAGTTCGGCGTTATCTTGTTTGACTTTTTATTAACAGTAAAATAGCAGTGGTAGTTCCTTTAGAATGTTATATCTTCAGCACAAAACCTTATACCAATTGCCAAAAATTGTTTTCGTAAAAAATCACAACACACATTGTGTAACTTATCTTTTAAAACAAAACCATAAATATGGTTTGGTATAAACATGGTACACAAAACATATTTTATCAAAACAAAACTTTCACATGTTCTTCATAGCTTCTGTTAGTATTGTGCTTGCAATGATAAGCCAACAACATAATAAACGTTGTTCTAACGTTTCTGGTTGGTCGCTTTACGTCTTTTATCTGTTTTTTTTTTGTTGTTCATCAAACTTATACAGGGTTTTTCAATAAGAACATAACAATTATGTATTTAAATAAAATACAGAATAATTGAGATATCGAGCTGAAATTTATTTCATATACAATACACATGTTACATTTAAAAATGGAATTCGATCTCGACCATATGACCACCGCGAGCACGTTTGCAGTGATCGATTCGTTGAATCCAATTTTCACTAATTTCATGAAATCCACACCACACGATCACTTTTTGTGGATGAAGTGTAGTCTCTTGAAGCACATGTGCGGGTTTATTGCTGGCCAAAAACGCAAGTTTTGCTTGTTAACAAATCCATTTAGCCAGAAATGATCTTCATCGCTGAAGATGATTTTTCGATGAAATTCATTATTTCACTAGCTGAGCCCAATCGGAGAATTTCTTGAGTTAATTTTATCCTGTAAGGGTGTAGGCCTAGATCTTTATGTAAAATTCTCCACAATGTGGTTTAAGAGATTCCCAATTCTTGTGAACGGCGTGGAATCGACTGATTTGAGTAATTTTGAACTGAAGCTCTTACGGCTGCGATATTTTCGGTACTCCGACCGGTGCGTTGTCTCACTGGCACAGGAACATTCAATAGTGAATATGTTGTTTCGAATTTATCCACTATAGCTCGCACAGCCTTTCTAGTGGGACGATTATTACGACCGAAAATTGGAGTAAGCGCTCTTAAAGTTGCGACCACCGACTGAGAATTTTGGTAGTATTTTTTAATAATTTCCAAACGTTACTCGTTCGTGAACTTCACCATGATAAAAAGGTAAACTTTGACTAATGTTTTGACATTGACAAATCATAAAAAAAATTTAAGAGTGCGTTCGTATTAAAATACAAAATTGTTATGTCCCTATTGAAAAACCCTTCATTATACGGTTATAACAAACTTTTTTCATAATTCTAAACAAATTTTTGTCTTGTATTTTTATTTTGTTATATTTTAATTTAACTTGTTCAAACTTTAAATATAATAAATACTTGCTCAGATTATTTTTACTAAACTATTGGATGTAGTAAATTTAATTCTTTTGAATATCGTATTTGGATTCTTAGTAAAAATATTTTGTATTTAAATCACGTGGAACAGGTGGTTGTGTTCGATTTAAATTGTAATTAGAAATATAATATCAGTATAATTGGATTCTTCACCATTGCACACACCTAATAAGTTTACTTTTAAAGCCGAGAGGCAAAAAACATTGGAAAAGATTAAAATGGTTTGTGCACCTAGTTTCTTAACAACTCACTCTCTTATTCCTTAAAAATAAATTAATTCACTACTTTTTGATGATATAATCCAATTATTTCAATTCCATTCAAATTAATACACAAAAACAAACAGAAACAAACCACAAAAATTAATTTATTCACGTTTCATTATTACCCTAATGAAAAATATCGTTGTCCACCTGTAGTAGTGGAGAAAAGTGTGGCATTGCGATTTTTATCAAATAGTTGAATGAGTTAAATTTACAATCAATTGTGGTGTTCCAAATTAATTTAAACAAAACATGGATTGGTGGTTTGTGTTGAGAGAGAGGAATTGAATATGGATATTGTGAATTGTATGGTTTGGAATCAAAAGCTGTTGATATACCAAGAGCGTTATAGAGATTATTATAATTATAATAATACCATGCCGACTTTCAAACATTTCAAACCACATTAGTTGAGTGTAACACCTATATATAGGTGACAATGAAAAGTATGCTTGTTTGAAAATATTTTAAATGTTATATACCACATCTCCCAGCTGTTACTTCCGGAATTTTATCAGTCAACGCATAATATTAAATAAATATCAAGCGTGATCACAAAAGTTAGGTTTAGAGCTCTGTTTAATTTCCTTTTTTTACTTCACCACAATTTTAAATAGTGTGAAGTGAAGTAATGCAATCTATCGAGGAAAAACAAGTCTTATATACCCCAATTTTTTTTTTGTTTTGGACCATTCTCTTTCTAAATAGCCAATAAAAATTTTGGTGTACGTCTGTGTGTGGGTGTGTGGGTGGTTGAGTGAGTGGGTGCGTGACATTCCTGCATAGGATAACTTTGGCAAATGATCCAGGTTCACTTGAAAATGGGTGATCTGGATTCATTTCAAATTTGTACCAAATGGCGGGGGTCTCCCGAACACCTCTAAGCTTAAATCTAAAATAACTTCTAATCCCGGCTTACGATCTTATGGAAACTTGGTATATAAGGTTTTAGTACTGTTCTTTCGATTTGGTAGTAGTAGTACCAACTTCCAGTTTGTCACTTCCGGTTACAATTTTTTTTTCAGGTGTTTATCCCTACTGTAGCCTACAATTACCATGTTTCCACCATGTTTTTTATGTTTGTTGGGAGCATACAACATTCGTTCGGGAATGAATTTTAATGACACTTTGGAAAATATGCAAATATTTATGTCAAGAAACTGGTTAAATTTTTTTGCGATATTGAACAAAGTGGTGGGGGTCCCCAAGCACCTGTTTGTTTGAAAGCTCAATAACATCTGTACCTGATAATCGAATTAGATGAAACTTGGTACATAAACATTTAGTACGGTTCACAATAGTTCTGCATCCCAACTTCCGGCTTTTCACTTCCGGTAAAAAAATTTTTTTGTGATTTTTTGAAGTTTTTTCAGTGTCTTTATGCACACAGCCTACAGTAATGAAGTGATTATTATGAAAATTATGAAAAAGGTGCCAATTAGTGTAAGAAGATAATTATCATCTTTTGGGACACATTGATCAAAGTGGCGGGGGTTTACCATACAACTGCTGACTTTTCACACTTTGTTTTTAAAGTTTGTTGGAGACGTTAAAAAGATGGAGACTTAAATTACAAGGAACTGATTAGTTTGTGGACAATATTGGGATAAGTGGTGGGGGGCCTCCCGAACACCTGTTTATTTGTTTATTGTGTTTATTTGTTTTGAGCATACAATATTCGTTCGTGAATGAATTTTGATGACACTTTGGAAAAAGATACAAATATGTATGGCAAGGCGCTGATTAGTTTTTGAGCGATGGTGAACAGAGTGGTGTGGGAATCCCGAGCACCTGTTTTTTTTGAAATTTTAATAGCACCTGTACCTGATAATCGAATTAGATGAAACTTGGTACATAAGCATTTAGCACGGTTCACAACAGTTCTGCATCCCAACTTCCGGTTTGTCACTTCCGGTTAAAACATTTTTTACTGTTTCTCGTACAACAGAATTTATGTTTGTTGGGATACTACTGCTTTCCTTAATATTTTTATAATTAGAACTACGCGAAATCTATAACATTGGTTAGCCTTTAATTAAAGTATTTTATGGATATTAAACGGTGAAGACAGCTTATGCATCAGCGTCATAATATTTTTTGGTTGATTTGGTTGACACAAGACCCTGATGCAAAAAAAAGTAAACCAACATAATTTAAACGGTTCACAGGACATTTATTTTGTATCTTACAGCTTCATCTTTACTTGCCGCAATGGATCGAACAATGGATCCCTGTCAAAACTTTTTTCAATACGCTTGTGGGACATGGAATAAAAAACATGTAATTCCTGAAGATAGAAGTTCAATTAGTACGTTTGAGGTAAACCATAAACCACTTACTTATATATATACATACTCAAATATCAAAATTCTTCTTCAAGAAAGAAAATAAGCAAAAAGAAAATAAATTTTATTCAATTCTATTTTTTTTTATTGAAAGGTTTTAGCAGATCAGCAACAAGTTATTCTAAAGAGTGTACTTGAAGAACCAATCGACGAACATGACAATAAAGCAACAATCAAAGCAAAAACATTTTATAAAAGTTGTATGGATATACGTGAGTTAATATCGCGTTAGATTTTTTTTAGATTCATTTTCCCTTTCATTTTAGAACAAATTAGGAAAATTGGTGATGGCCCATTTAGGGAGATTTTATCGAAATTAGGCGGATGGCCAGTTACAGAACCCAATTGGTATAAACCAAATATTAGTATAGAATATTTATTAGGACATTTAAGAGGAGAATATAGTGAATCTGTTTTGTTAGAAGTTTATGTTGGTGCTGATGATAAAAATTCTTCAGTTAACATTTTACAAGTGAATAATTTAATTTTTTTTTTGTTCCTAAACAATTAATATTTGATGATTTATGTTTAAGATTGATCAATTAGTGTTAGCGCTTCCCTCTCGTGACTATTATCTAAAACAAAGTAGTGAAGGAGATTTACAAGCATATCATCGTTACATGACACAAATTGCTCTTATAATGGGAGCTAATCCAGAAAGAGCATCGAAGGAGTTGGAAGAAGTTGTGAAATTCGAAATACGATTAGCCAATGTAAGTTATAATTTTTCGTTGTTTATAGTGATAGTAATATTATTTTAATAGGCATCATTGCCTGAAGCTGATCGTCATGATACAAGTGCAATTTACAAACAACTAACATTACCTGAACTGCAGCGTGAAGTACCGCAATTAAATTGGACATTATATTTACAAACAATATTAGGCGAAAACGTTGAATTAAAGTTAAATGAGCCAATTGTTAGCTATGCAATGCCGTATTTAGTGCTAATGGGTAAAATATTAGCTGAAACCGACAGTCGTGTTCTTCACAATTATTTAATATGGAGACTAGTGATGTCTATCATGACCCATATGATAGACGAATACCAACGTGAACGTGTTGAGTTTCGAAAAATTTTATTAGGAATTCAATCGGAACGACATCGTTGGTCCCAGTGTGTTGAATGGACAAATAAAAAAATGGGCATGGCTGTCGGTGCTTTATTTATTCGAGACAATTTTAATCAAGAAAGTAAAGAAACTGCTCTAGAAATGATACACACAATACGAGAAGCATTTAATGAGTTATTAGCCGACAATCATTGGATGGACGACGAAACAAGAGCTGTTGCCAAAGAAAAAGCCGACGCGATGAATGAAAGAATCGGCTATCCTGAAATTTTAACGGACCCTGTTGAATTGGAAAAAGAATATGTTAATGTAAGGTTGTCTGTAAACTCTATTAAATTTTCGTTTCACTTATTTATAATTATATATTTTAGTTAACCATTACATCCGATCACTTTATGCACAATATTCTTTATATATTAAAGTGGGATGCTCAGAGAAATTTGCAACTACTTCGAAAACCGGTTGATAAAGATAAATGGACAACAGAACCAGCTGTTGTGAATGCTTTTTATAATCCAAATAAAAATGATATTGGTAAAAGTTTTATTGTTCTTATTTACGAGTAACAATAATTGATTTGGCACGATTCGGGTTTTTATATTTCTTAGTTTTTCCGGCTGGAATACTGCAACCCTTATTTTATAGTCAACATTTTCCGAAATCTTTAAACTACGGAGGGATTGGTGTGGTTATTGGGCACGAAATTACACACGGTTTTGACGATAAGGGTAATTATAATATTTTGGATGAATTGGATGAATTGGATGTATTGAATGAATTGAATGAATTGACTGAATTGAATGAATTGAATGAATTGAATGAATTGAACGAAATAAACTAAAAAAATAGCAATCTAAACCTTTTACATTTTACAACAAACTGTCATTTTACAACATTAAACTGTTTCTAGGTCGTCAATTCGATAAGGAAGGAAATATGATGCAGTGGTGGAACAATGCAACAATAAAACAATTCAGATCACGCGCTCAATGCATAATAGATCAATATTCACGGTACAAAATCGATGAAGTTGGCCTATACATGAATGGTAGAATGACACAAGGGGAAAATATTGCCGATAACGGGGGATTAAAACAAGCATTTAGAGTATATTTTACCGAAATCAAATAAAAAAATAATTCAAAAATCATTTAATCTCTCCTTAGGCTTATCGGAAATGGGTAGATCGACATGGAGCTGAGCCAGAACTACCTGGTTTGGATTTATCACATGATCAATTATTTTTTTTAAATTATGCTCAAATATGGTGTGGTTCTATGCGACCAGAAGATGCGTTAACTAAAATTCGATCATCTGTTCACTCACCTGGAATAATACGAGTTTTAGGTCCATTATCAAATTCAAATGATTTTTCTGAAGCATATAAATGTCCTAAAGGCTCACAAATGAACCCAACTAGTAAGTGCAATGTATGGTAAAAAATTATCTTATTGGTTATTTAAATATGAATCTATTTAAACGTTTTCTTTTTGTTGGAATTGATAAGTTTAAATATGATATAAGGACACAAAATATTTTTGTGTGAATTGATGTTTTTCTACTTAAGCTAGGAACCGAATTTAAATTGAAAAAAATAGCTATATTCTAATAATTTTTTTAAAAAATTTTAAAATTTTATGTATAAAAATATTCTAAATATTGTTATAAAAAACGGAAAAATAAAACATATCAGACTAAAATATTATTTTTCATTTTAATCACGGGTTTTGTAAAATAAACCGAAATTCTGTAAATGGTAAATAGACAAATATATGGACATTTGTGCATTTATAAAAATAAACGAATGGCTACGTGGATAAAAGCTATAGAAATATTTTTTGAGAAAATAGTAAATTATTCAAATTACGTGAAAAATATTAAATAAATTAAGAAAATGAGATAAATATCAATTGTTCTAAAATTAAAAAATCTTTACATGCGAAATATGCCGTTGGGCTATTTCAACGCTTTTTTCTGAATTTTTTTTAAATTTCTTAAATTTTAAATCAAACAATATAAATCAAACAGCTTTAACCGTACCTACGAATTACAACTTATAAAATGCACTGATTCAATATAGAATACAACAAATTACATTTTATGATTCTATTCTTCAGCTAAAGAAATGTTTACTAAAAAACTAACAAATTATTATCTAAATAAAATAACTATATGTGAAATAATTATATAAACAAAATGAGAAGAAGAAATTATTTATTTATATTAAATATACCAAATATATTATAAATTCAACTTATTTATAGGTAAAATTAAACAAAAAAACTGAATCAATTATAAATTCAATTCATCATCTCATATATATATTAAAAATAATATACATATTGCATAATAAATAAATATATGTAAAATTAAAAATTAAATTATCAAATTATCAAATAAAACTTATTAGGAAAATTTTATAAATTTTGCAAATAAATGATATATTTAAAATTTAAGTGTTTTGTAAATTTTGAAAAAAAAAGTTTTTATTATTTTGCACAGTTTTGTGTTTTTGGTCACATGTGTTTTGTTTTTCAGTCATAAATAAAATTTAAGTTTAAGTTTAATAAGAATTCTTTTATCTATGATGAGTCCATCAAATTTTATTCTGTTTTCAACAAATTTACACAACCGTATTAAACATCTTCGATTCTTTTACCGTTCGGAAAACCATTTTTCATTTGTGTCTGTCAGATTCACCCGATGCTCAAGAAAATGTCCTTAATCGACAAAAAACATCTTTGGGCATAATTAAATATCTGGGAACTTTCACGAGAGAGAAAACAATGATCTAAGCATTTTTTGTCAGATGTAGATAACTTTTGTGTGGTAGACTGCCGTTCACGAGACATGTTAGTGTCGAGTGGGACCGTTTCACGAACGCAAAATGTTTTCATCTTGCTTAGGAAATGCAATTTTTTTCTACGATATATATATATATATATATATATATATATATATATATATATATATATATATATATATATATATATATATATACATATATATATATATATATATATATATATATATATATATATATATATATATATATATATATATATATATATATATATATATATATATATATATATATATATATATATATAAACGATATATGTTATTTTAAATTATTAAATTAGATATCGACAACATTACATTCAAAATTCATATTGTATTTTTCATGGTTGCTTTGTTTTAAAAACTTTGTAAAATTACATGAAAATACCATAACAACTACAATTTGTTATTTAGTGAAAATGATTTTACACTAGTGGACAAAAAAGCATTTTCACAGGAGATTAAGCCTGAATCAAAACAGTCTTTTCGTCTGCTATCTTAGAAAAATAAATAAAACTCAAGCAAATGATTAAGAAACAAACATGAAATATTATTTTATCCCATTTTTTAAAATATGATGTTTATACATAAATAGAAAGATAAGGTTCTCCGCATGTAAAAAAATTACGGAAACTCAAGGATCAAAAGTTAAAGAAAGTCAAACTTTCAATTACCTAAACCTACGTTATGAAAACAAAGTTTCTGAATATTCCTAAAGGTACAAAAAAAATACAAAATATGTAATAAGCATTTTGTGTAAGTTACAGGTTTATCAGATAATTAATCATTCATTTTTGAAGCGGGGTTTCCGAGCATCGTATTCATAATATTATAAAAAAAAAGCTTACGTAATTTCAGCACAATTTTTTTTTCACAAATATGATGCAGAGGACCCAATCATTACATTTATTTTATCTATTGACAGTTGGAATCTAAAAAATCGCGCTGCTGGTCGCAGGTTTTGACATTAACGCGCGCATATAAGAATTTTACATGAGAAGGTTTTCTGTGTATTTGAAGCAAAACTTAAATTTTATTTAAAGTAGGTTTAATATTTTTGATTTTATAACAATTTAAAAATACAATAACTCACTAAAAATATACAAGCAAACATTAAACTTTCAAAATAGTAAAGCAGATTAGTGAAATTTAGATAGATTTAGATAGATGTTCATTGCATACATACATAATTTTTTTTGCGATGGAACAAAAGTTTTACATACATTTTAAACTATAAAGAGAATTTAATCCAGATCAATATTTTCACAAGGAATCATGCAGGGCCAAGGAAAACATTAATTCATCTACAGGACAACAATATGGAACAAACAAATTTTGAGATAGGTTTAAAAATTTCTTACATTTATTCTATAGATTATTTCAGTAATGGCCAAAGGGGATCGCACTGAACTTTTAAATGCAGCCCTGATGCATGCTTTGGAATAGTTCCACCTTCATCGTGCGAGATTTATGGAACTTGTTGTGCAAACAATATGTAATTTATATGAATTTATTTTTATACTGGAATTTTATTTAATGCAAATAAAATATTTATATTTTTTATATACTCTCATTTATTATTAAATTTATCGTCACTTAATTACTTAATATACGCTGTGTAATATTAAACCTGGCTGCTGGATCAGTTTTATGGATCAGTTTTTATTTTACAAAGGTACTGCAGTTTTATTACTAATCTCAAAGCTTATGGCCAGTTCGAAAATTGTGCAGTTGGATTATAATTTGGGCATCGTTAGCAGTATTCGATCCTTCATTTTCATATTGCATCATTTATTTTGCCTAACTTACTTGCTCACACAACTCCACAATTTGCATCGCAATCTAAAGATAATTAACCCAAATGAACAATATCTTAGAAGTTATTGATTAACATCACATCTTCTGTAGTACTCGAACTAGAAGAAACAAAAGGCTATGTCAACTACAATATAATCCCATATAAAACTACAAACCTTAAGAAAAGACTTTCAATTACCCTTGTAAAAAAATGATAGAAAACGATAGAAGCCGATAGAGCCGTTTTCTATCGTTTCCTATGCGGTTTTTGAATGAGAACTAATGGGTTGGAATCGTTTTTTCCCATAGAAACGGATGCGGACTTTTACGTTTTGCCTTTTTTGGCGGATGCAATTTCTATCGTTTTTGGCTGTTTCTTATCGTGACATGAAAATCTAGTAAAAAAATAGAACCGTTTTCTATCGTTTCCTATGCGGTTTTTGAATGAAAATGGATGGGGCTGAATCGTTTCTTATCGTAAAAGCCGAACTTTGGTGCAATATCCTATCGTTTTGAATCGTTTTCAATGGGATATTTCAAATTATTTTATTTTCTGTTAATTCTGTAATATGAGGTCGGTGTAGGTCTACCAGTTGGTCTTGCACGCATATTTAAATTCATCCTGCGCTAGCTCTAGCAGGCGTGAATCCTCTCGACCAACCTCTTCTAACAAGAAATTTTCGAACACAAAAAAAATTCGCGTGCTT
Organism: Diogma glabrata; assembly: GCA_963693315.1. Classification (NCBI taxonomy): domain Eukaryota; kingdom Metazoa; phylum Arthropoda; class Insecta; order Diptera; family Cylindrotomidae; genus Diogma; species Diogma glabrata. Next base: position 228,738,423 of record OY856188.1, on the reverse strand, counting down.
TAAATACCACCCAAGATCTCCAGAAGGGAGAACTGACAGTTCACAACCCTCCCCAAATTTATTTACATTAGCACAACATCCCCATATTAATATAATTTTAAAAGAAATAATATAAACAACCATAACTTCCCTGACGGTGTGTTCCTCAGTTGAGCCCTCATCCAGCTTCGGTTGGTTCCGGGTCAAGGTTGAAATAAAACTCTGTTCAAATTATTTATTGATCTTCCTTTAATCAAATACAGGCTTCCGTCTTCTATTCTTAGATCTTTTTCTTATTCATATTTTTCTTACTTTAATAATTAGTTTGCCAAGGAGTATATTTGGACAGTCTAATTCCAACTACACTAATGATTTCATTTCTAATCTTTTTTTTTTTTATAATACTAATTTCACCAAGTTTAATTATCAACTTTTTATTACAATAATTATTTTACCGGTGCTTTATACCTCAGTTTTCACAAATCAAAACAAATAAGAAACTACACAAAACTATCTTCCGATTCAAACATCTTCAGGAGTTTTCACCGAACTCCGCACCATCGTCAAAAAAAGATCACTTAACACCACAATTATAAAAATTTCAAAAAAACCAAACCAAAATGAACATTTTAATCCAAATGTCCAACACTAATTAATTCATTTTTCTACATTTTAACCCGAGCAAATGAAAAAATACCCGGTTAGCATAAATTTCTTTAACCGTTCAAATGTTTATTCTGCAATTAATTCTATGGGAATTCGGGCCGAATTTTCATAATTATGTAAAAAAATTAAAAATGAAAGTAAAAAAAAATAAGTTGATACGTTGCTTCCGGAAGGGTAAAATGTTAGAAGTATTTTAAATGATTGTGGTATTACACACAATTGGGTTGAGAAGTACATAGTGACTTCGAAGCTCTCTATAGTATATTACTATAGGTAAAGAGGACGGAAATGGAAGCACAATTTACATGGAAGATCTTGCCCGTTACAATTCCTATCCTTTTATTCGTTTCTTATCGTAAAAGCCGAATTTTAGTGCAGTATCCTATCGTTTTCAATCGTTTACAATAAGAAATTTTACTGTCTATTAATCCATATCCGTTTTAATCGTTTCTTATCGTAAAAGCCGAATTATAGTGCAATATCCTATCGTTTCGAATCGTTTACAATGGGTTGTTTCACATTATTTTATTTTCCGTTAATTCCTATCCATTTTAATCGTTACTAATCGTAAAAGTTTTGAACTTGTGCAGAGTACTACCATCTGCAAAACTATTTATTGGGTTGCTGGTGATTTTCAATAATTCGTTGATATAAATCAAAAATAGGGTTGGGGACAATACTGAGCCTTGAGGTACTCCAGCGTTAATTAGTTTAGACTCAGACGAAAATCCTTCTAAGGAGACCGAAATGTATCGGTTGGATAGAAAATTTTGAATCAGCTTCACAACAGTGGGGATGAAAACCATACGCAACGAGCTTGTTGATTAAGTTGGCATGCCAGACTCGATCGAATGCCTTGGAGATGTCTAAAGCGATAACGTATGTTTCACCACCTTTATCAAGTATGCTGTTCCAACAATGCGCTACATAGTTTAATAGATCGGTAGTTGATCTTTTATTTCGAAACCCGTATTGGCTTTCGGCTTTTAAATGATTTACTTCCAGAAACTTTGAAATGTGTGTATTAATATGTATAATGCTCGTAGACTTTGGATACTACCGATAGTAAAGCTATTGGCCTATAATTTGAGATATCGGATTTTAGTCCATTTTTGGGGACTAGCTGGACAATTGTCAACTTCCAGCACTAGGGAAATATATCAGATTTGTAGGATTGGTAGAATATTTTAGTCAAAGTTGGTGCAAGTTCTTTAGAAAAGGTTTTTAAAATAATGGGTGGAATGTTGTCCATTCGTGAGGCTTTGTTGATGTTTAACCTCTTTAAAAGTTTAGCGACTATTTTGGGTTTGAAGTGGACTTCATTCATATTAACTCCTGAAGACTGGATTTGGAGTGTTTCCTTAGGAGTTTCCAAAACAGTGGAGTTCAGAGCAAAGCGTTCAGCGAACTAGTTAGCTTTTCTTGCGGGATCATTGACGATTAAATCACCATCAATAATAGGGGGAATAGAAGATTTTATACCAGAATTTAAATAATTAATGGCACTGTAGAAACTCTTGTCAGAAATAGACATAGAAGTAAGTTTTTAAGCTTTCGCGCTGTCAATTTCAGACTTTTCGTTTGAGATAATCTGGTTAGATATTCTAGTTAAAGAAATTATAATCAAAAGTTCAAAAATCCAGATGTTCAAATAGTAAAAAACTTTTTAAAGTGGTTGAATTTTAATAGTTATATAGAGAAAGAGAACTCTTCAAACTCAGAAATGTGCTCATTATTTTGTAAATCTCTTTCGTTAACACCAAATGGAAAAGGATAGGATAGAAAACGCTTGAAATATTTTCAGTTTTACCAAAATATTTTATCGGAAACTTTAGATTCAGAACGATTCACAACGATAGAAATTCTATCGTAAAAACCCATTGAAACAAAATCTGAAATATCCCATAGGCTACGGTAGACTACGATTGGTTTGTTTTTTTTTTTGAAAAAATTTCAATCGTTAACTTCAGATAGGAATCCGTTGGCGAAAAAATACGACAGGTTACGATTGGTGCTACATATGGAATGTACGATAGAAAACTATTCAAAACTTGTTCAGTTTTACCAAAAAATTTCAAGTCGTGATCTTCATATTTAAAACGATTAACTACGATAGAAATCCTATCGTAAAAAAACCATTGAAACCGAAAAGTAAAAAATCCTATAGATAACGATAGATAACGATTGGTTGATTTCTCCTGAAAACACCTCAATCGTAAATTTCAGATTCAGCCCGATAGAAATCTAATGACGGGAAAATACGATAGATGCTATATAATGTCGGATAGAAAACGATTCAAAACTTTTTCAATTTCACCAAAAAAAAATTTCAATCGTGACCTTCAGATTCAAAACGATTAACTTCGAAAACTACCGAAAACTGAAAAATCATATAGGTTACGATAGATTACGGTGCGTTTTCTATCTGGCAGATATATTCTATGCGCTTAAAATGATTAAGTCCGATAGAAACGGATAGCAAACGATAGAAAACTATTCGTTTTCTATCGATTTCTTTCGAATTTTTTATTAGGGAAAACGTAAAAGTCCGCATCTGTTTCTATGGGAAAAAACGATTCCAACACATTAATTCTCATTCAAAAACCGCGTAGGAAACGATAGAAAACAAGGGTTTTTTTCAAGGGTTGCCGCTGGTCTTTTTGTAATCAGCCTTCTTGGTGGCTATTTCTAAACTTCTGTATCTGTATAGATGAGTAAGGCAGATCTCTGTTGGAAATGCACTTTTGGGTAAGTGTTAATTTTGGATTAGCGTGGTGGATGACTTTGAAAAAAAAATCGATTCGACATGGAAAGTACATATCATAATTTGTTTTGATAAACTTTCCCATTTTTAAGGGTGGGGTAAGGTATTAAAATTTTCTTTTTTTGCATTTTTTGTTATTTTTTTATCTGAATGCATAATATTTTAAGAATATTGTGTCAAAATTTCAAGTCGATTGGAGCCAAATTGACGAAGCACTATGAGGGGCACCGCAATTCTACTTTTTTCCGAGACACGTCCGAATAATTGCTGCCATTGCCGTGTTTTTTAATATTTCTTCCTGAAAATTTTATACAATATTCTTCAAATATCATACTTTAATGTACTATTGGTTTTAATAAAGAGATTTTAACTGTGTCGTCACAAAAAATTCACAAAAACATGCCTTTTTTCGTACGAATTAACATATGCATGCGCGCACTAGTTCTGATTCTTGTCTCCAGAAGTTTACTCCAATCGTCAATAAAAATCACCGTTTTGAAAACCGGATAAAATAGGATAATTCTACAAATATTTCAGTAAGAGAAAATGAAGTGAACTTTAAAACTTTCTTACATACAAATCTAATATCACCATTTTTTCATCTCAAAGCTACATCTGCCTCAACTGACTTTAAATTAAGAGTATATATGTATTACGAAAATTCGATTTTCAATGCACATTTTTATAGTTGACACCTAGTGTTTATCACTGTAACTAAATACAAAACATTTATATAAAACGACGCATAGTCTAAACAAAAAATCTCCTATGGCAGCACTTTTCCCAAAAATAAACAAAAACGTCAAAATTTGACACATCCGATCCAATTCAAAATTTTACTCTAATTTCGATTAATAGATTGTTCCTTAGTTTTAATGTATATTTAACAATAAAATAAATTATTTTTTCAATAACAAAATGTTAAATATATTGTCTTTTATCATAATATGTCTTTTTCTTACTCCTATTTTATGTGACAAACAGTGTTTTGATAATAATGTAGAAAAAATCAATAGGCATTTGGGTGCCTCAACACCATATCGTTTTATTCAGAATAAAAATGATCAAAGAGTGGAATATGATGGTTGTGCACCAGTTCGTGCATGGGTTATTATACGACATGGATCACGAATTCCAAGCCGTAAAAATATTGCAAAAATGAATAGGGATTTAGTGAGAATTAGAGATGAGATCTTAAAGTCGACCATGCATAAGCTTTGCTTAAAAGACATCGAGAAATTAAAAAGTTGGGAACCAGTGTACGAAGAGGAAAACGCTAAATTTCTAGTCTCAGTAGGGGAAGATGAATTAACCGAATTAGCTGAAAGAATGCAAAACCGATTTCCTGATGTATTTTCAGAATATTACGATAATAGCACATACCGGGTACTATAATTATATCGTAATATTTTCTAAAGATTGCTAATGTTTTTTAATTCCAGTTTAAATTCACAAATACTCAAAGAACTCAAAAAAGTTTTGAAAGTTTTGCAAAGGGTTTATTTGGGCGACAACATTTACGTCAGATTTGGCATGAAGAACCATTAGATCAAGACCCAATCTTACGATTCTACAAGTTATGTAAACGTTGGCGATCAAGTGTTGGTAAAAATCCAGAATCGAGGATTGAACCAAAAAAATTTGTTGAATCCAGTTTAATGTCACAAACAGTGAATAAAATAAAATTAAAATTAGGAATAAATCAATTAACATGGGAAGAAATTCATATTATGTACTTGGCTTGTGGCTTTGAAACTTCTTATTTAAGATCTGGATTTTCACCATGGTGTTCAGTTTTTGATCAAGAAACAATAAAAGTATTTGAATTTTTACAAGATCTAAAACACTATTGGATTGATGGTTATGGATATGATTTGACACACAAAGTTGCTTGTCCAGCCATTAATGATATGATACTTCGTCTTGATCCTAAGTCTAACCTTCCGAACACAACTGTTTATTTCACACATTCTGGTACCATCCTAAAATATTTAGCTAAACTTAATTTATATAAAGATAAATCACATTTACTTCACACGGATTTTAAAAAGAAACGAAAATGGCGAGTTAGTTCGATTGATGCATTCGCAACTAATATTGCCTTTGTTGCATTTAATTGTGAAGATGGCGTGAACATTTTAATGCTCCATCAAGAACGTGTAATTAAGCTACCGGGTTGTATAACAGACAACGGCCTATGTACTTTTAATGAATTTAAAAATATTTTTAAGGATGATGTTGACGGTTGTAATTTTGAAGAAATGTGTACAACAAACTAAGAAATAAACCTTTTTGTTTTACTTTTTATACAAATGAAATTTGTGTTGCATATTATTGGTGGCTAACCCAAACCAAAGGTTTTTAAAACGTGGAATTTTTAAATAGCCACAAAATACTACTTTCTTGTAAATTATATAACATAGATTTGGTACAATCAAATTTAGCTTTTTGTAATTTTATCATTATTTTCTTCCTAAAAAACATTTAAAATCTATTGCCATTGACCTTAATTTATTTTTAAGAACTCCAACTCTTTTGATAAAATACTCCATACCAGTAATTTTCAGTTTCGCGAATAAAACGAATGTTTGATTTTTTCAAATGAAATTTAAATTTAAGTGAAAAAAATCAACGTTGACAGAAGCGTTAGGAGTAGTTTCACGCAGTATCACATCAAGAGAAAGAATTAGATGAAGGATCGCTTATAATTAATATTAGTTGTTATAGGGTGAACAAGTGACTGCCTTTACTTTACAAGAAAGACTTTTACTTTTAATTACAAATTTTAGTTTTATTTGTGCATTTATAATATAAATAATTTACAATACTCTTATATTTTTATAATAAATTTATTAAGTTTAATAATTGTAACTTTAATTAAATTTTTCGTTCAACATATATTTAAATAATGGAAGATTTACAAAAACATTTTATCACTTTTTTTTTTGTTATTGAACAAGACATAATTTTAGCAAACCAAGAGTTTGTATTGGTTAGTAATTAATTCGTTGTTTTACATATTACACCGTCTTAAATTTTTACAAGCAAAGATATATGAAAAACGATATGACATTTATTGTTTTCCAAGTTTTAACCGATCTCAATAGTTCAAAACACAAATTAAAACTTTATCTGTTCGAAGTAGATATTTCCTGCAAAACAATAGGTTCCATATTCGTAATATCATAATCTAATATGCAAATCATAAACGATGCCTCCCACAAAACACTTATCAAACTGCCTTTTACTTTATTTATACATAGACAGTATATTTCAAATAAATTAAAATGAAAGATAAAATTTCATGGACACTATCTAACTACAACACATATATATTTAAATTTATTATTCAACTTCCTCTTATTGAATATTTAATTTATATATAAAAAAATTAATCTGTTTTAAAATAATTTATATACAATAACATAATTAAGTACGTGTTCGCTTAATACTAAACAACAATAATAAATATAAAACAACAAATAACATTCTAAAAAAGTTTTGAGTAATTTGATTAAAATTACTCTAAAATATTGAGTAAAAAGGGCAGAGATTCTATGAATACAATTGAGCCCAATGAGAGAGCGAGCCATTAGCCGGAATGTATTGCATAAACATTTTAATGAAATTAATTTAAATGCATAAAAGTAAATCCCGAATCTTTTAATCAAATTACTTAAATTTTAAGTTAAAAAAGGTTAATCTAAAACTTATTACCTTGACCACGGTTGTTCATCTGCACTTGCAAACAAAAGGTAAAAGAAGTTACCCGTTATATTAACAGATGCAGCTAGCAAAAATACAATCCTCCATTGACCAAAGCTTTCATGGCCTTTAATAATAAGACCAACAACGAATGGTGCAAGAAAACCACAAATATTTCCCGTCGCATTTGTCATACCGTACATTGTTGCAGCATATTTGGGACTAAGAGCTATATGATTCATTTGGTTACCCGCATAAGACGCACCTTGAAATGCACCAAAACCAGCTAACATTATCATAACCCATACTTTATCACAGTTAGCCCATGTAACACCCATTAATCCAAGTGAAGGTATTACCGCAGAAATTGTATTCCATAATTTATACGAATTTTTTTGAGATATCCAACCTTTTTTCAACAGCCAATCAGCTGTGAGAGAGCATAAAATTCCACAAATATAGCTTGTGAGGTACGGTAAGGCGGATAGTATAGCATTTTGTTGAATCCCTGTATGTAAAATATTGTCCATATATGTTGGAAGCTCTGTTAGTAATGTATAAAATGCCCAAGCTTGTCCACATTGTGTGACAAGGATAGCCCAAAATGGAAGAGAGCTAAATATTGATTTCCAAGGCACATTCGGTGGTTCATTATTCAATCCCAAAATATCATCATTTCGTTTTGTATAAAATTCAATGTATAATTTTTCTTTAGTTGAAATTCTAGGATGCATTTGTGGTGTATCGTAAACAAAATATAACCAACATAAGCACCAAACAAGTCCTAGTAATCCAAAAATATAAAATGCAAGTGGCCACCCACCATAAAAATCCAATGAGCATAACCATCCAGATAATGGAAGTGATATTAATGTTCCAAAATTGGATCCTGCGTAAACTAAAGCAGCAAATGTACCTCGTTCAAGTGGCGGTATCCATTTTGCAAGCATACCATGCATTGAAGGATATGTTACACCTTCTCCCATTCCTTCTAATATTCTAACAATAACGAGTGCAGTCATATTCCACTTTGCTGCGAAAGGCGTCAATAACGTAAAAATCGATGTTATTAATATTCCGAATCCATAGATCTTTTTACTACCAATTACTTCAGATAAACGTCCACCTGGGACTTGCGTTAAAACATACCCATAAAAAAAAGAACCTAAAACAATGCTTTGTGTTGCTTCGTCCCATATAAAATCTCCGTCTTTCTGTAATAATAAGAAAAGCTAATTTAAAAGTTATGCTAATACAGGGTGTCCCACGAAAGTTGTCCCACCGGTTAACTGGGGATTCCTTGGAATAGCGCTAACAACTTTTGTTCAAGCATTTTGCGAAGAGTTCTTTTGTTTCGCGGGAAATGGTTTGTTTTGTTTTTTTTATTCCTTATCAAATTAAAATACCTCTAAATTCAATAGCGATGAAGTTGGGAGGTCGCGGTTTTTTTTATTTGATTCATAAGTTTGTGTATTAAAACGGATAAACATTTGACAAAGATTACTCTGATACTTTTGACGCTATTCCTTTAAAAAGTCAATTTTTAGTTAAAATTTAAAAAAAATAATGCTTTGCTTTCCATTATTTCAAAAACGGTGATATACGTCATAGTTTTTTTTTTCAATGGAAATGTTCCTTGAAATGTCAACTTGAAAGTTATTTTGGTTAAAACCAAAAATTTCAAGACCATCTTGAGCTAGCTCTTAAAATTAAAACTTCAAAATTTTATTTTGAACTTGAATCAATCAATTTTAACTTAAATAACCTCTTAATAAAACACAAAAAAATTATTAATAAAAAATATTAAGTTATTTTTATTTATTAAAGATAATTTTCAATATGTCCACCCTCATTCGCAATACACATTTCCATTCTTCTTTGGAAAGCTTGAGAGATATTTCTGGTTTGAGATAACTGAAGTGGATTATACTGGTTTTAACCAAAGTAACTTTCAAGTTGACATTTCAAGGAACATTTCCATTGAAAAAAAAATTATGACGTATATCACCGTTTTTGAAATAATGGAAAGCAAAGTATTATTTTTTTAAATTTTAACTAAAAATTGACTTTTTAAAGGAATAGCGTCAAAAGTATCAGAGTAATCTTTGTCAAATGTTCACCCGTTTTAATACACAAACTTGTAAATCAAATAAAAAAAACCGCGACCTCCTAACTTCTTCGCTATTGAATTTAGAGGCATTTTAATTTGATAAGGAATGAAATTATGGATTAAATAAATAAATAAATAAATAAGGAATAAAAAAACAAAACAAACCGTTTTCCGCGAAACAAAAGAACTATTCGCAAAATGCTTGAACAAAAGTTGTTAACGCTATTCTAAGGTATCCCCAGTTAACCGGTGGGACAACTTTCGTGGGACACCCTGTATATAACGTGAGCTAGATAGTTGAAGCCGGAAATTTCTGAATACCAAAAAGACAGGTAAGAGTTTGTCACAAACTACATAGTTCAGACCAATTTGATATGCAAATAACCAAGTTAGATCAACTAAACCGCCAAGTTAGGTTACCTAAGATAAATTAAGTGAGTTAATCACAGTTAGGTCACCTAATCTAAGTTAGGTTAGCCAACTCAAGATAGGTGAACTAAATTATGTTAGATTAGCTAAGCCAAGTTAACCTAATAAAGCTATGCTAGATTAGTTAAGCCAAGTTACACCCGATCTAAGCAATGCTAATTAGTTAGCCCACTTAGGTCATCAAGCCTGTTGGCCTGAACAAATTATACAATATTTATTTTCCTTCCTAACTGCCCTTGATGGTTGGGAATGAATATAATCCTCCGGTACCTGTTGTACCTAGTGTACCGGTACCTCCGGTACCTCAAACCAATTATGATAATCACAAATCTTTTCATATTTCAGTTTTAATGAATAAGATAACAATTTAGTTTTTTTATTCAATGATATATTGTATCTGCAGTGTTATAGAAATATTTTTTAAAAATACTATACTACTGAAAAATTTTTGACGGCTTTGAGTATAATAGACGATAATTTCTTTTAAAAATTATTACGATATATAAATAGGAGATTCAACACCTACGTGTTAAGTCAGATTTATATTGTTGGAATGATTCATCAAACTTTATCACGGAACCGACATACGCCAATAAATATCATGATTGATGAATTCAGTTTCTTATAAAATAAACGGAACCAGGCGGAAATGTAATTATAAGTGTTGCTTATCGCCGAGGTATAAAAATGTATAGGAATTGGATATATGACGCAATGACATACATTTAGTTGAGGGAACTTTCTCCATTTAATCAGAAATAGGTAAAGGTGAAATAATATGCTTATTTACACAATAAACATTTAATTTTCTTTAAATACATTTTTGATAAGAAAAATAACATTTGTTCACATTTCGATAAAACCACGCCGGTACGCTATCACAAAACAAAGTAAGTAGTGGGGGAAGGTTAAATAAAATTAGTAATTTGTTAATTGTTCAAAAAAATTTAATTATGACGAATATGACTAATTTTAGAGCAAAGTATATCAAAGCATGATATGACCATTTATTTATGAGTGGAAAAATTCCAACAATTCCTTTATTTTTTTAAGGCAGTCTTATAGATTTAGGCGGAGAGTTGTGTACTCAAAATTTTATATGACTATCAACATGTGATTAAAAATTATCTTTGAATATTTTTATAAGATTTTCACGATTTGTTTTAGCAGTTGGGAAAGTTACATCGTTATGAGTAACGTTGTGGTTATAAAATAGAAATTTCAACTCGACGGAAAATTGTTTTAAATTTTATTGATCTTAAACATCGCAGTTCACTTAACAGCACATCACACAGCTATTGACCGGGTCTAAGACAGACAGTATGTTTTGTGGGTACGTATTCAGAGCTTCCTTACAATCTCTTTCTTCAATTTATTTGTCAAAAAAGATGTTTTCTTTATAAAATGGGTTGTGTGGGACGCAAATTTTTTTTTATATTTTTTTATAGAAGGAATAACTAAACAATAAATCTTATCACAAATAAAATATGACATAGGCCAATATTTCATGATTGGATAGAAAAAATAAAAGTAAAATGAAAGATAAACAGGAAATTTATTTTAACGGTTTGCAGGAACAAAATTAAAATGTGGTTGCCAATCATTCAGCTAGTGGCATATTCCCTAATCATGCGACGCACTTCCTTCCTCAATTATTAAAGCATGGGCTTTTATGTATGGGCATAGAGTTATATGAAATCTCGATTTTTCGTTGAAATAACGTGGCATCAAGGAATACTCCATTATTCCATACCTAAGATTGAGGGTGCTACCGTTGACTGAATAGAGTTCATCCACCAGCACCCCTAAGATATCACTTTGGCTTGTGATATCTCACTGCTATTGCTAGTGAGTAGTGGTATGTGATATCTCACGTTAACTCGTATATTAATAGCAGGGACTGGAGTACGCGGGGTTGTCACACCTGTAGCTCGAAAATAAAAAAAAATTGCAAATAAAAAAAAATTGATCCCTCCATGCGGGTAATATCGAAAAAAAAATTGCAAACTAGTCAAAATGTTCACCTATGCTTGTTGCAGTCCAGAGCAATGAGTTGTTACTAATCTTTGCAAATGACATATAATCTGAAAGAGAGACCATAATATGAACCGTGTTGAACTTTGAGCTTAATCGATTAACGGATCCAAGAACGTCAGCATGCTTTTTGAACATTTTCGATTCAAAATTTCATTCTAGCGAATTATAATTCTAAGTTTATCGTTCGTTATTCACAATCAAGAGGGCCACATCAAACGAGTTTTTGAATTTAAAGAAACTAAAATTGTCTTAATTTGTATCTTTAGATATGGTTATATATTACTTTATTTATTTAACGATTTATTTACAACAAACGATAAGAATGAGAATTAATAAAAATTAGTTTTATATAAAAAATAAATGATGAAATCATAAAAGATAAAAAAAAGTCGCAATAATTTTATGGATTAATAAAATGACTCCTCAAGAAACTGTAATGTCATAAAATCATTATGGCTAATTGCATACATAATAGGTATGCGTTCGATTTGGCTGAAAAAACAACAATACAATTTTTCAGCATACAATTTTTCAGCTGTTTCAGTGCAAATCGAACACGACTAATGTTACGATCAAAATCACTAAATTTTCAAACAATTGAGAAGATTAAATCATTTAGTAGATACGAGTTTTGTCTATTCAATCTACCTTTGTTTTACCAGCTGTCGTCTGAACTCTTTATTCTTTATACAATTGTTCAAAAAACGAAAAATATATATCTAGTGTTAGCGTAATAAGTAATATATTTGTTTTTCAACTTCCAATTTAATTAAAGTTGTGCAATTAGATTTAAATTTGATAACACAATGAATAACAAGGATTTTGTGATGAAATTTCAGAGATAATGAACTTATCTCAATCTAGATTCTACTGTAGAATCTACTGTAGATTTGCTTTCATCAAATTTCGATTGATACATGAGTCAAACATATGGCCTCTTCAACAATACTATTTATCTCAAATATATGAGTTTGACTAGGGTAGCGAAAATCCGAAATTCTACGTCCACGCCGTGCTACCTGGGTAACGCTAACAGAATTAGGTTGGTGTAGTTGAGAGGGGCAGAGTAAATACTGCTTATACTCAATGATTCTGCACCATGGCGAGTCATTGGCGCCATAAAACCAATGCAACTCAAGCGTCTGTTCTCCATGTTAGGGGCGGCTTGGAGCGGGCGTCTGTCTTGGATCAAGCGGCTCGCTATATAAATGTGTAGAAAGCGTCTGTTCTCCATGTTAGGGGCGGCTATCAGTGGGCGTCTGTCTTGGATCAAGCGGCTCGCTATATAAACGTGTAAAAAGGTTGTTTCTGGTGACCTTAAGATGCAGAACGAACCCATTCACGAAAATTTGGGTTGGGCGAAGGGCTAACACCCCATTTCCGTAAAAAACTACTTGTCATGAATTCTGTACACAGGCCTCGGAATATCTCGGATTCATTATTGGAACGACCTCGGAAACTGTACCCGGACTACGATTTAAAAATAGGAACCTGGAACGTGCTAAGCCTTAGAAGACCAGGAGATCTCCTAAAACTCACACAACAAGTCGAGAGCTACACACTGGATATAGTGGCATTACAAGAACTAAGATGGCCAGGCAGTGGAATCCATGAAACAGCGAAAGGATACACTCTGTATTATTGCGGTCATCAAAACGGAGGAGAATTTGGAGTTGGTTTTCTTATACACCGTCGCGTGAATCAGCATGTTATCGACTTCTGCCCAATTAATATGCGGTTATGCACACTGAGAATCCGCACGCAAAAATTCAATGTAACGATCGTCAATGTTCATGCACCTACTGAAGATAAAGCAGATGATATTAAAGACCTGTTCTTCCTAGAACTCGAGGAAGTCATCAATAACATCCCGCGGCACGATATAAAAATCGTGGTAGGTGACTTTAATGCTCAAATCGGTAGGATTGCAGAACTTAAAACACATATCGGCCCTAACAGCTTGCATCATACCAGCAACAATAACGGTTTTCGCGCAGCCGAGCTGGCTATGATGTATGATCTAGTAATTTCCAGCACTTTCTTCCCTCACAAGAGAATTCACAAGGCAACGTGGAAATCAAATGACGGAAGAACGGAAAATCAAATCGATCACGTCATGATCTCTAAGAGACACTCTACAAGTATAACTGACGTTCGATCATACAGAGGTGCTGATATGGACACCGATCATATGCTTGTCATCTTTAAGTACAAGTGCAAGTTGTCATCCACATTTAACAGACAAGCAAAAAAGACCGTGCGCTGGAATGTCGAAGCATTTAAACATCCGGAAACGCTGAATAGATATCAGGAAATAATAACACAAAACATAGAAGAGCATGACATCTCTTCTGAGATGCCATTTAACATACAAGAAGAATGGCAAACGCTTCAATCAACCATTATAGCCGCAGCACAAACTACAATCGGAAAACGACCACCGAAATCACACAACGAATGGTTTGACGACGAGTGCCGCCAATCCGTTGAAAATAAACAAAAACTGCGAGAAAAATGGTTAACAAGGAACACCCGAAGCTCCCAAGCTGATTATCTATGCGCCAGGAAAGCCTCAGCAAAACTTCTACGTAAAAAAAAACGCGAACACATGAAGAGCTCCATCGAAAACATCAACCAACATGCGGCCAACAGAAATTCAAAAGAGTGCTTTGCCAATGCACGAAATCTGACCAAAGATTTCCACCCAAGATCTACAGCCATCAAAAATGTAAATAATGAACTTACAACAAGTGAGCGTGATGTGCTGGCATTGTGGCGATCCCACTTTCAAGACCTACTGAATAGGACGAACGAAGTTCATCCTATTCGAGCAATTGCTCCATCAACTGAAGAGATTTTTATCCCTTACCCAGCAATAGATGAAGTGGAAGCTGCCATTAAAAAACTGAAAAATGGCAAATCACCAGGTTTCGATGGAATTCCCGCAGAACTTCTGAAAAATGGAGGAGCAGCTCTGGTCTCACGTATATACGATCTGATTCTTGCAATCTGGGACCAAGAAGAACTACCTGATGAATGGAAAACAGCTCTCATTGTACCGCTACATAAGAAAGGTGACCGTTTAAAGTGTGAAAATTATCGTGGCATCGCACTGTTGAACACTGCATATAAAATACTAGCTAATGTTGTACTTGCTCGACTCATCCCGTTCGCCGAATCTATCATCGGTGACTATCAGTGTGGTTTTCGTCCCAACCGCTCAACCACAGATCAATGTTTTACATTAAGGATGATTCTGGAAAAATGTTGGGAGTACAACATCAGCATTCACCAGCTCTACGTTGATTTCAGGCAAGCATATGATAGTATCATCCGCGACAACCCCTGGTCCGCACTCATATGCCTTGGTATCCCAGAGAAACTTGTTTCTCTGTGCAAACTCACAACATCGGGATCAAATTGTAGAATAGTAATCGAAGGGTCAGTTTCTGATCCTTTCGATATAACATCAGGTGTTCGACAAGGTGATGCACTCGCGCCCGTACTATTTAATTTGGCGCTGGAGTACGCGATAAGAAAAAGCCGAATTGAGACACAAAACTGCATATATAACAAATCTAGTCAAGTTCTTGGCTACGCAGATGATATTGTGCTTCTTGGACGTAGAACAAGCGATATTAAGGATAGTCTCTCTCAGCTTGAAAGAAATGCTAAACGGCTTGGATTATGCATCAACACCAGCAAAACTAAAGTGTTAACAACATCTAAGAACATACCTCCCGGAAATCTGGATACTGGCGACTATGAAGTGGAACGCGTGGAAAACTTCAAATACCTCGGGTCTGTAATAACATCGTCAAATGACATGCAGGCAGATATCAAAGCCCGTGTCTCTGCCGCATACAGAGTTTTCTACGCATACTCAAAACTTCTGCGATCAAAACATCTTTCGCGGTCGTGTAAACTCACACTTTACAAAGCATTGATACGACCTGTGCTTACATTTGGAAGTGAAAGCTGGACACTGACTTCCTCCGATTGTAGAATTCTATCAACATTCGAGAGGAAGGTCATACGAACAATTTATGGTCCATGTAAAGTTGCTGAAAATCAGTATAGAATCCGAATGAATCATGAAATCAGACAGCTTCTTGGAGGCTGCGATGTAATCGGATTCATTAAATCCAACCGGATTAGATGGTTTGGTCATGTAGAAAGGGCTCCATTGGAAAGAATGATAAAAAAAGCGTCCCAATAACAACCAGCTGGTGTTCGTCGAAGAGGAAGACCTAGACAACGCTGGCGTGATGACATCATCCAAGACCTTCGTGATATAGGATGTCGAAACTGGGGTCAACTGGTCATGGAACGAGATGATTGGAAGCTGGTGGCACAGACGGCAAAATCCGTTCATGGGATGTAAACGCCAGAGAGAGAAAAATATGAGTTTGACTTGTATCAACAAAATGCCCATTCATTCTGATTAAAAAGAAAATCTGATTGACTACCATTTGTACCGTCCGACACGGTTCTGGTGTAGAGAGAGGTGATTTGCTAAGAACTAGATGTAATATTTTTCGCCAGTTCCACTTTTTTCAAAACGTTTGAACTAGAAGACTTATCATTAATTTATACGAAAAAATTTAAAAGGATCAACATGCATTCGGAAACTTAGGAAAACAGTCGGTTCTTTGGGAGTTTTTCATAATGATATCACTTACAGGGTAAAATATGATCTTAATGAAGCTGTGGTCTGATGACTGTTCTACTCTTATAAATATTAAGCAAACGACAAATTGCCTTCCTAAGTTGGGATAGCATATTGGTCATACATTTTTTTAAAAAAGTTATTCAAATGAAAAGCGATTTTATCTTATCAAACTAAATAAATTTCGTATTTATAATAAATATCGAATAGTAGATTTTTGTATAAGTTTAGAATGATGGTAATTCTTCACACAGATGATCACGGAACTCGCTTTGCTCGTTCCGTGAAACTTCATCCTCATGAAGAATTGTCATCATTCTATGCGAATACAAGATGCTATTTTATCCACGACTGCAAAATATTTCGAATAATTTCCAGTTTACCTGCTAAAGTTTTTATCACCATATTGAAATGCATCATAGACACGATACGGTTTTCGAAACAAAAGATCAACTACCGATCTATTAAACTATATAGCGCATTGCTGGAACAGCATGCTTGATAAAGGTGGTGAGACATACGTTATCGCTTTAGACATCTCCAAGGCATTCGATCGAGTCTGGCATGCCAACTTAATCAACAAGCTCGTTGCGTATGGTTTTCATCCCAATATTGTGAAGCTGATTCAAAATTTTCTATCCAACCGATACATTTCGGTCTCCTTAGACGGATTTTCTTCTGGGTCTAAACTAATTAACGCTGGTGTACCTCAAGGCTCAGTATTGTCCCCAACCCTATTTTTGATTTATATCAACGAATTGTTGAAAATCACCAGCAACCCAATAAATAGTTTTGCAGATGATATCTGCACAAGTCGTTTGAGCCCCTTCCTTTAAAAGGTAAAATGCACGAACGACTTAATCCCGCCCGGAGAGACTCTGCCACAAACGTGAATAAAGACCTAAAAAAAGTCGCCGATTGGGGTGACCAAAACCTGGTCAATTTCAACTCTACCAAAACACAGCTGTTGGTTGTTTCCAGATCAAAGACCGAGTTCCCTAAAGATTTTTTATTCAGTATGTGTGATGAACCAATAGGTGAATGTAAAAGCATTCGTTCATTGGGTGTCACAGTTTCAAATGACCTACTCTGGAACGATCATGTAATAGCGATGGCAAAAAGCGCGTCTAGAAAACTCGGCCTCCTAAATAGATGCAAACAAATTTTCACTCCATACCAATTGCTCCATGTTTATAAGTCCTATATTCACCCCTGTATGGAGTACTGTTGTCAAGTTTGGGGTGCTGCTTCTGTTTCCATTTTGGCCCTCTTGGACTCTGTTCAAAAGCGGGCTATACAAATTGTGGGCGATCGAGCTTTGACATCAAAACTTGATTCCCTACAACATCGTCGTTCTGTTGCTGACCTCGTTGTTTTTTACAAATATCGTCATCAAGTGCTCAGATGAAATCAGCGGCATCATGCCTCAAACTTATTCTTACCCCCGTTCCACTCGGCAATCGGCTACCGCAACCAGTGAAACGGTCGAGATCCCGCGGTCATACTGGCAGATCGCAGAAAGACTTCTTTGTCCGAACTGCATACAAATGGAATAGTTTGCCGGAACCCTTAGTCTCAGGTGGCTTCAACCCGCAGAGGTTTAAAAAAAGCGTTCATCAACACCTTGGAACGCCAGTTGTTGTGGGAACTAGGTCTAGACCTAGGTCTTAAAAGGTATTTGTTTGTTGTTGTGACACACATTCTAAACCCTATTAGACAGCACTTTTTGTTTAAAAAAAAAAATAGAAAATTAAAACAAACTAAAACTTTTATATTTTATATGTATGTATTGTTCCCGCTTTAACCTTCTGATATTACTATACCAACAAATGTGAAGTTTTTATTTTGTTAGGGGAATACTTAATAAACTATAGATTGTGTTACATTCTACATCAAGTGAGAGAATGTATAACATTACAATGGAAGATATACACATGGAAAGCATATATTCTATAGTAGTCGTGGATAAACAATTTTGATATCAAATTTTTCAATCTGATATCTAAATTAACTGGAAAATATTTCTAATGAATATAAAACTGCATTAAAAATAGCATATTTTTTAAATCAAGAACCAAAAGAATAGTGTACGACGCATTCGCCAATTTTCTCTAGGAAAACAACCGCGAAATAAACCACAAAAATACATACCATTGGTGTAGTAGTATTCCCCGTAGGAATAGGACACACATCAAGAACACTTTCATTTTTCGGAATAGCTGTATGATTAACCATTGCAACGATTGCAACGGATAAGTTCACCCGCATAGCATAAACGTTTGCAAAACCCAAAAAGCCGAGTAACCCCAAAACATGCCTCGCTTTGGGAAACGAACCATCCTCTGTAATAATGAAAATGTTTAAATATAGCTAACTGAAGATCCATAAAATAATATTAAAGTTACCCGGTGCTTTTCCATTTATCAAAAAAGACCCATCCTCATTTTCACTATCCTCTGTTACCTCTGTTGAATCACTCTCCTTTGTTGGAACATTACTATATCGAACTTCATTTATTGACATTATACTTCATAAGTACATACAATTGTACATATATATTCAGTGTCGTACTATTACCAAAACAATATATTTTATACAAGCTCAATGAAACTTTTACTTTTGATTTCTTAAAATTCTTTTTGTTGTTATTGTTTAAATTTTAATTTAAATGTTAATCGTTTAATCGCAAATCATTAGAAATAGAACTCTGATTTGATTTAAGATACTTAATTTTTAAAACATCTTAGTTTAAACTTTATATTAATCACTAAATAATTGAAATAAATATTCCATATGGATAATTATGTCGCGTTGTTAATAAAATAAAATTCAGGCAAAAAAATATCAACTACAGATTTTTCTGTAAATACATTTCAAAAATATTTAATTTTATTATAATTTTGTTAATCAAAATTTCTAGTTTTTTATTATTATCATAAACATTTTTTGATTATCTCCCTTGCCGACACATTACTAATGATTTTGTTTTTGTTTTAACTGAACACTGAACAGTTGGTTTTGGCATTTGGCAATTTTAAAATAAGGTAAACATATAATTTAGATAAAGCTAGATATATATCTTATTTTCTCTTAATGAATAGCAGCGATATAATTGCATATAGCGGAAAACTATACAAGCTAAACATGAAATTAATTAAGTCGCTGCCACATGACAAAAATTTTTGCCGGATTGCTTGCAACGATTTTCTAATTTTTGATTAAACAAAAACTTGCCTTATTTATATATTATGCCAAATGTATGGTAAATTAGAATACCTATCGATTAAAATAAACAAAGCTTATTATTAAATTAATTTTAATTGCCGATTTCTATCGCCGATAGAAATAAAAAAATCGTTCATAAATCTCCACTGATTTTTTGTAGAATTATGACCGATTTTTTTTATCGTTCGGATTCACATCGTGGTATTTTTCATTTTGAAAGTTTATGTTTTGGTGATTGTTTATAATTTAAGTTGAGTTTGTTTTAAAATAAAATTTTAAAAATATAATTACATTCATAATAAAAATTTTCATTTCAAATTCAATATAACAATTCATATTTGTTTTGCAAACTGTCATTTTTAGTTTTGTTGTTGTTGTAAATATCGCCGATAAATTTTTTGTTTATATGGCACATTTTACTTAAAACGACCGAATTCTTTCGTTTATATTTTGCATGTGGCATGGCTTTTAACCTGAGTTTAACTTAAATCAACTTAACAAGGTTAACTTAAATCAGTTAACTTAACATTAACTTAGAATTTGGAAGCGAAGTTATGAATTATTTAATTTTAAATGGGATTTTGCATAAAAGGACTAGCACTTTTCAGTTATCCCCTAAAATGCAACAGCGACACAAATTCTATTAACAACAAGCATTTAAAGCTCATTAAGTCAATTTTTGACATTTATAGTTATTTAATTTGTCATTCAATTAAATTTATTTTATTGCAAAGTGTATATTATTTTAATTTAGTTCGTAAAAAAATCAAATATTTTCAAAAATGGATATACATACAATATTAGCATCACCATTTATTAGAGTTAAAGTAATTATATGACTCACTAGAATATTATTACTGAATAATTAAAATTATTTGTTTATTTTTAGCTTGTTGCATTTGTTCATACGGTTTTGATTGTTTTTGCAATGCAAGCTAGTTGGAATCAGTCATACTTATTCTACAATTTACTATTTATCGTTTCATTATTTTGGGCAATGCATTGTAAAGAATCGGTAGATGCTGTTCACACGGTGAGTAGTAGTAGTAAAACAAAGAAATTCAATGATTGTCCGTTTTCAATTTTTTGTCAATAGAACATTTAGATTTTTAATTCTACTCTATTACGTGAAATTGTATATATTTCGTTATATATAGATCAATTAATATTATAAAAAGTAGGTTAAAACTAAAAGAAAATTTATGGTTTTTATTGTGTATCAAATTACAGCAAATGCAATTTAATCTCTCACATTATGCTAGATAGGTGCACATTATTGTAGTTTATCTAGTTATTTTTTAGTTATGTACATATACAATAGTTTTTTAATGTCGATTTATATCGTTGAAATATATATAAAATTAATAGAAAACTCACGACTTAATTTATCAATTTATGTTAAACTGTTCACAAATAACGTAATTCAAGTTTTGCCGTTTTTAATCCTTTCCATCCTCTTCAGAACTCCTCCATGGTAATAAATTTTTAATCTATCTAAAGCCATTACGTAACTTTTGAAAAACACCTAACATGAAACAAAGGCGTTTTATAATGCGTCGATTCGCATTCGACCCACTGCTTAAATTCAACGCTCATGCACAACAAATAAACTATAGATTGAAAAACAGGAATAACGCATTGAAAGCACTAGCAGGTATTTCATGGGGCAAAGATAAAAACACGATCACAACAACGTACAAAGCAATAGGAAGACCTATATTAAATTATGCTGAACCCATATGGACCTCCCAAGTTGCCAACACTCACTGGAATAAGCTACAAACAACACAAAATGATGCCTTGCGAACCGCAACCGGATGTCACCTGATAGCCCACCAAGATCACTTGCACGAGGAAAGTACATATTACCGGGGGTGCGTTTCGAAATTAACCACGGTTAACCTTAAGGTAATAATGTCACTAATGTCATAGTCAAAATAGTGACGTCAAATATTAAATTCAAATTACCATAGTAAAGCTGTCAAAGTTAAATTGTAAAAGACCGCTAAAAATTCAAAATTAATAAAAACTAATATTATAATTACGATAAATAAAACTAAAAATGTAGTGTATGTTTTTTATTTCTATAATTTATTTTTCAGTCTTCAGTATCAAATAAAAATAATAAAAATAACACATTTCACTAAAAATTATTAAATACTTAGTAAATAATAATTAAATGTACGATATATTCACAAAACAATATAATTTCAAACTTTTTTTTCCACAACAATTAAAATTTTCTTATATTATAAAAAATTATATTGTCTTTTATAAATTGGTTGACATGTCGTTTTAAATATTTATATGTTTTGACATTAGTACCTCAACAAACTCTACTCTAGACTTGAGTAACAAAGTTAAAGTAGTGACGTCACAATTTACTATGACAACTAATTTTTATAGTTTTGGAACGATAGTACATCTGTCATCCAGTAAATTTTTTATTTTGCGGTTAATTAGGGAACGACATTTGGTAGAGTAAAGTTAACCGCGGTTAACCATAGTTAATTTCGAAACGCACTCCGGTCCGTGAACATAACGAAATGCTAACCAAACATTATCTATTGGTCTGTCACAAAGAGCAACATCCTTGCAATGACACCTTAACTACGATCGAACCACCTAGAGGCATAAGAAAGACATCAAGATGTTCTCTGCAAGATGTCAGAGATAACCAGGTTACTGGTAACATCGACGAATCGACATATAGAACTGGCTTAAAAGCACTCCATACCAAAACGGTTGAAAATGCAATAAGGAACTATACTCCAAATCGTGTTCTAAAAAAAAAGCAACCAAAAGTCGCTGCCGAAGAGGTCCAACTACCCCGTAGCACCAGATCCATCCTAGCTCAACTAAGGTCCGGTTGGTCACGCATTCAAGCAACTACATGAGCAGAGTTGAACCTGGAATTATTGAAAACATATAATTTTACAAAGTTTTTTAATCAACGCAACCATAAAAAATTAGAATATGAATTTTTAATGTGATGTTGTCGATATCTAATTTTATAATTTATAGTAAATATCGATTACATACATACTATCAAAGAAAAAATTGCATTGCCTACACGAGATAAAAACGTTTTTCGTTCGTAAACATGTCTAACTCGACGCTAGCGCGTCTCGTGAACAAATGTTTACTCACGAAAAAACAATGTTTTCATCTCTTGTAGGAAAATAAACTATTTACTACAATCAACCGTTTTAGTTTGTGATGGAGTAAAAAGAATTCGACCAAGGCTCGTCATACTAATGTAAAACCTTCACTCTTAACAGATCATTAACCTCTTATGCATATATGCTTTCTAGCAAATTCCTGCCAAAGCAAATCCTCGCCATTTCTAGATTTCATCAGTCAATTTAAGACTGATATTTAGCTCATTTCTGGAATTTGTAATGTAGCTGCCAACATACTTTTTCGTTTTTGTAAATTCCAGGCAGAAAAACTATGACGAAATTGCTGATGCTCAGTTCAATATCGTACTCAAGACATTAGTGGACACTAGTCCCACACTTCAATTCCAACCTTTCCCTTATCTTTTGGTAAATCTAGTGCTAAAACAATTTATGTGATATCTCTTCTGGTAACGCTCGACCTATTGTTCCAAAGTAATTTCGTCAATCTGTTTTCAATAGCCTCCACAATTTATTCCATCCAGAAGTTCACAGTTCTGCCAAACTTTCAGATTACAACACCTTTTCAGATTGGGCTAAGGCATTAGTTGAGGGCCCAGATAACGTTATTGTAGCAGGCGACTTTAATATAAATTTGTTGAAAAATGATTCGAACTCAAAACTTATGCAGAATTCAATTAATGGTCTTGGATTAAAACAGATGGTAAATCAATATACAAGGGTGACAGATAATACACAAACACTGATTTATTATGTTCTAACTGGAATACGCAATAATAACATTTTGCATGCGGTGGATAGAGCAAATAAGATATCAGTATCAGATTATGAATCATTAAAAATAAAAGTATTAAAAAAAAGAGATGCGTGAACCTAAAATGACAACGAAAAAAATAATAGTATATATAAAATAAGAAACACAGAACTTGTATCTAGAAAATGATGGTGGTTTATCAACAAAGTTTCAAGATATTATTGTTCAAAGTGTTAAAAAAATGAGCTTAAGTGTTAAAAAAATGAATTTTTTAATAAAAAGTGTTGTGTAGTAGGAATTACAAAATGTGTCACAACAACACATAATACCATTTAAGACCTAGGTCCCACAATAATATGCGTCTTGAAGGGTTGGTGGACGATTTTTTAAATCTTTGTCGATTGAAGGCACTCGAGACTATTGATTTGGGCAAAGCATTCCATTTGTACGATGTACGCACAAAGAAATCCCTTTGCATTTTATTACTATGACAGTGAGTAATCTCAACAGTTTGACTGTTTGCACAAACCGATTGACGAGTTAAACGGCGAAAAAAAATGCCTGAGGCATTATGGAACTGATTTCATCCGATGTGATCCGAATGTGGAGTAATTGATGCGAAGTAAAATATTTTTTACATCTACTGAGGAGGCCGAGTTTTCTTGAC
Source organism: Diogma glabrata (assembly GCA_963693315.1). Taxonomy (NCBI): domain Eukaryota; kingdom Metazoa; phylum Arthropoda; class Insecta; order Diptera; family Cylindrotomidae; genus Diogma; species Diogma glabrata. Next base: position 228,714,278 of record OY856188.1, on the reverse strand, counting down.
GCACTCTTTGCAATGGCATTATATGATCGTTCCAGAGTAAGTCATTGGAAATTGTGACTCCCAATAAACGAATGCTTTCACATTCGTCTATTTGGTCAGCACACATATTAATTGAAATATCGTTGGGAAACTCGGTCTTTGATCTGGGAACAATGAATAGCTGTGTTTTGGTGGAATTAATATTAGAGTTGCACCGATTAATCGGTAGATAATCGGTAATCGGCCATATCGGCCATTTTGCCGATTAATCGGTATCGGTTTTTTTGTCTGATTAATCGGCCGATTATCAAGACATGCGTTTTTAATTGTTTATTTCATTTTAAACACAACAAATACCAAATTCTAAAACCCCATAGTCAGCCATAGCCTTTTTAAAAATGTATAAGATTGAGTGAGAGCTGTTTAAAAATATGACAAATCTGTCTGAAAATTATCCAAAAAATTGCGATGTTACTTAAATTAAAAGCTCTTTCAAATGACACTTCTCTAAACTGTGTCATGAATGTTGGTTTTACTCATTCATAAATTCCTACTTGAGACATCATTGTATTTTGCATTATAAACTTATTAATTTTTCTATCATTACGAACTCTAAGTTTTTCAGTCAATCAGGTTCGGAACAAAGCGAAAAACACCATGGAAGGACTGTTATTAATCAAAATTATACAAAAAATGCGCGGTGTAAAGTTCAAAAATAAATGTAAAAAATACTGATGTACCGCCCTTTTATTTGATACGCTAGTGAGCTCGGTAAAAATGTATATGTTTATTGCCTTACATCGCATCCCTGCAAAACAAACAAAAACAACTTCATTTATTAATAACCACGCCATTTTGGGTGGACAGGTTAATTTTATACGCATCTTAAATTTCAGTCAGACCCATAGGGTTTGTAGTTTATGAGATACTCGATATAATAGAAAAATCATGTATGCTTAAAAACAAGTAGCATATCAGTCAGAAATATTTCCAAACCAGTAATAGCATGGTTCCGAGGGCTGAACAGTCTGTAGGGTTAATAATGCGAATCAACCAGAAAATATCGAAAGTAACCGAATATAAATTTAAAAAGAGTTCAGAACTAATTTAGGGTACTATATAATTTAAATGGCAATAAAACATTCGTTCAGCTTAGAAACATGAAATATTCACTAAAGCTATTTTGTTTGGACTAAAATGCTCTCAGTTCAATACGTTATAAGACGTACAGTTTCTTTCAGATTGGAAAAACTCAATTTGTGTTAAAAAATTCGGTGCAAAGTTTCTCGTTCGGTCATTAATGACAGTGTGGTTCTCGAAGTTTGCCATTCGTGGCTTCTGTCTTATAAACACGTAAGTTTTTATTATTTCCATACCAGAGTACCCATGCCTGAAATAATGACAACGAAGTCGTTCCCAAATACATGAATTCACCAAATGTGACACAGTTCACTTATAGATATTGGGTAAAAAATAAGCAAGCAGGAATACAGATTGTTTTACCTACAAATGGAAAATAGTTGCCAGAAATTTGCAAAAAAGCACTTTCAACTGTTACAGAATTTTTTTATTTAAATATTTTCGAACTATAAATTAAAAAAATAAAAGCGACATTTGCATAATATATTAAACTAAGGTTACAAAGCGTCCCGATTTTGGTGGAGTTGTTTCAACTTTTAAAGAAAAGTCCCGCGTTCTAATAGTCTAATTAAAAAATTCTTTGTGTAGATTTGTTTTACTCATTTTCATCAAATAATCGGCAACCCTAATTAAAATTGACCCGTGCAACCCTAATTAAAATTGACCCGTGCAACCCTAATTAAAATTGACCAAATTTTTGTCACCCCAATCGGCGACTTTTTTAGGTCTCCGTTTACATTTATTGCAGCGTCTCTCCGGGCGGGATTTATTCGTTCATGCATTTTACTCTTTGAAGATACGCGGACGAATGCTTTTGCAGTGTACTATCATCTGTAAAACTATTTATTGGGTTACTGGTGATTTTCAACAGTTCGTTAATATAAATTAAAAATACAGTCGGAGATAAAACAGAGCCTTGGGGTACACAAGCGGTTATTAATTTAGACTCAGAAGAAAATCCATCTATAGATACCGAGATATATCGGTTAAACAGAAAATTTTGAATAAACTTCACGGCTGTGGGATGAAAACCGTACGCAACGAGCTTGTTGATCAAGTTGGCCAGATTCGATCAAATGCTTTTGAGATGTCTAATTCGATCACGTACAGTACACCACTTTTCTGAAGTATGCTATTCCAAAGATGTGCCATATCGTTCAATAGATCGGTTGTTGATCTTTTGTTTCTAAAACCGTATTGGCTGTATCAAAGATATCAAATGGTTGTCTGCAAAAATTTGGATATGTGTGAAATAATATAGTGCTTGTATATTTTAGACATGACTGAGAGTAAGGCTATTGGTCTATAATTTCAAATTACTACTACTACATTGAAAAAAGCATACGTTGGTTTAATGTAGAATTGAAAGATTTTAAAACGCAAAAATGTGAAGCTTATAAAAAAGTAATTTACTCCATTGATAGATCTAGTTGGGATTCATACAAAACCAAGCGAAACAATTATAAAGCCATTTTATTTGGTTAAGGATGGTTACATTCGAAATAAAGTGATAAGGGCCAGCAACGAACAAAAGAATATATGGAGAACTTTAAAAGCTTTTATAATGGGTGATAAAAAAGCAAAAATGAAGATAGATAGAAAGAAGCAAAATAGATAGAAAAAAGCAAAAATGAAGATCTTTCCGCAGGAGGGATCGATTTTGATCCATTATGATCAATGTTCCATTATGATCTACGGGTCTGACTACCCTGCGTACTCCAGTCCCTGCCATTGACATATGAGTTAGCGTGAGATATCACATACCGCTGGCAATGGCAGGAGATGTCATTAGCCAAGATGATATCTTAGGGTGCTGGCGGACGAACTTTAATTAGTCAACGGCAGCACTTCCAGTCTTAACTGGGCAGCGTTCCGTAGCGGTACCGCTCATTAACTCTTCCGAGGAATCGGACCAACACGTAGTTATGTGTGGGCTTTGTGCCTCGATTGAGGTGGTGGGCGGTGCGTCTGGGGTGCGCTGCATCAGTTGGATTATTGGCATTTAGTTATGTTTTGTTTTCTGCAAATTTCTCACAATTTGTTTTTCACTTATTATTTTGTTATTATTTCTTCATCTTATCATGAAATATTGGCATATGTCATATTTTGTTGTATGATAGATAGGATTTTTTAGTTAGTTATCCATTTTAAAATAAAACATAAAAAAATAAAATAAAATCTTTTTGATATATATATATATATATATATATATATATATATATATATATATATATATATATATATATATATATATATATATATATATATATATATATATATATATATATATATATATAAATATATATATATATATATATATATATATATATATATATATATATATATATATATATATATATATATATATATATATATATATATATATATATATATATATATATATATATATATATATATATATATATATATATATATATATAATATATATATATATATATATATATATATATATATATATATATTTATATATATATATACATACATATATATACCCAAGTAACAATTGACTCGGTAAATTGTCATTCACAGCAAAAGTTATGCTGTGACAACGTTTTGAAATCTGAAAAACTATACGAAATAGTTATAAAAGTTAAATAGCTAAATCATTAGCTTTGGAAACGTTGTGACAGTAAACAAAACAGCTAATTCCCTTATATAAGTAATATGTGTTCATAGCAGTAATATAATTATTTTCGTAAAATCAAAATTTTTATGTGGAAAGCAATTTTGCTGCTATATACAAGTATATATGCGGTATAATAAAAACGTTTCATTATCGTTTTTGTATAATTTCAAAGTCAAATCCCAATTAAGCAGTTTAGCTCTTTTAATAGCAGGATAGCTGAAAAAGGTGAATGCAATATAACTTAGACTGTATTGTTGAGTTTGAGCTTTCTGTAAAGCAAATTCGCTATGCACTCATATTGTCAATTAATTTTATGCTAGAAGCATACGCCATGTATATTTTTCAAACCATTAAACAATTATTTGGTTTTACTTGGTCGGCTGTGACAGTGCACTCGATATTCGATATTATTTTATATAATGGAAAATAAAAATTTAAACCATTATTTTAAATCATTAAAGAAATATACACGCAGTTCTACATTTCATAGAAAGTCCGAGATCAATACTGAACAGCTGAAAATGGAACCTTATTTAATAAGGAAAATTTGTGTATTAACGTTAAACATGTTTGACATGTGCCAATTACACTGCTAGAAAAATAAAAGTGATTTCTTCCGAATGTGATCCGTTTTAATGCAACAAAGTATGTAAACATAAGTAAGTTTTTTTTTTTTTCAAAAATATCTATTTAATTTGAAAACGAGCATTATTTTATTCTCTTTGTTTTATAGGTGAGACCAATTTAGTTTCCAATAAAGATTGTGATACTGAATTAAAAGAGAGCAATTATGTCTTTTTCCAGCCATGCCTACCTCAAATACCAAAATTTTTAACATCTGTAAACTCTATATATGATCAAAACGAAAAATTCGGACATTTCCTTTATGATAGCGAAGACGAAAACGAAGATAATACAGAAGACTTTCTTGATAAGATACAAATATAGGCAGTATCGTTTAGTATAGTACAAACTGCTTTAAAGGAGCTCTTAATGATTTATAAACAATGACTTAAACAAAATAAATTGCAAACACTACAATGTGCAATGAAGATTGCAAATATAATACCATTAAATCAATTGGAATCGAGGTGTTAAATGTTGCTTAGAATCTTATTTCAAATCCTTAGATAGTTCAATTTCTATCAGTTTAAGAATAAATATTGATAGAATTCCTATTTATAAAAGCTCAAAAGCTCAATTTCGGCTCATGCACATCGTAATACATGCGAGATCGACGGTTTTGCACCGATGGTTGTGGGGATTTACTGTGGCGAAAGGCTTTGTACACTGAAAAAAATATTGAAGTTCATGACAACCTCATCTCGAAGTTGGCAGTTTATTATTCATACAAAGAAAAATTATTTGCAAACAATTTCACTGTGATTGGGAAAACTACACGATAACATTTTCCTAACAACAGAATGAGGTTTATTTCAAATATAAAGTGTTATATCCAATATAACAGTAGTTGAATAAAGATAATAACTATTTCCCTGAAAAAAATTTTCTTTGGCCTTATATCATGAATTTTTCATTTTAAAGTTTAAGTATTTGAGATTAATTGAACTATATTTTATTTTCACATAAATATTTCGTGTGATTGTCTCAACTTCATCGATTTATAATTGTAGAGTTGTTGAAGCAATTTCGTAGTTTGATTCGCCATATGTGACCGCACGGTGAGGTTGAGACAATTGCATTTCGATTGGAAATAGGACATGTTTTTTTCAGTGTAGATAATTTGTAACCGATCTTGCAAAACAGTATTATAATAAATAATAGCAAAGATATAGATAGAAATAAAGATAAATAGATATTAAAATCCGTCCCGTAGATATTAAAATACGTTGCTTTATTTGTGATGCTGCAGCTTGTAGTATGATCAAAGGTAAATATACTAATCGAAAACAAAATGAAACCAACATTTCAAAAACTCAATTAGCTTTGTCTGAGTCTTGCTCTAGTTACAGTTAACTTCAACACTTATCATGGATGTCTTAACTGTCATGTCATTGGGGAGTATGATAATGGCCAACACAATATGAGTTTTCCACAAACTTATATGCCTAAGCGAACTGATTATTCCTTTCGCTAGCAACTAGACAAACATCTTCACAAATTCAATTCACCCTTCTCTGCCTTCCTAATAATATGGTAGATTATGTTGTCGTGTGTGATATGCTTCATCAGCAGCATATTGGTATTATGAAAAAATGTTACTTTGTTTTACTGGTCAAGAAAAGAAAATTGGGTTTCATTCACGATGAGATCATAGACGCATTAAGGAAGTATCACCATATTTAATAAAATGCATTATGCCATTGGGCATTAACCGTTCAGTTACACCACTTGATGGCAATTATAGCAAATTGCAGCAAATGTATGTTTGCCCTACAAAACGAAATTTGTTTTCATTCCATTGCTTCACACTTTATAAATCATACTATTTAAATATCCTCTATTCAATAACGCATACCATTGTAATTGTAAAAAATAAAAAACAATGTTTATAAATTTAGTGATTTCAACAAATAAAAATCTATTTTCTTGACAAATTCATATTATGAGTTCATTGGTTAAGTATGTCTCATGACTAGCAAGCAGACTTGCATTCTGATTTTTAAGATCTCTGTCTAAATAAACGATGATTGATGATCATACGTATGAATTTCATTTAATAAATAACAACTACGTTTTATCCTCTTTTTCACATTTTCTTTCACACAAAGCAAAACTACTTACCACAAAACTAAAAAGGCCACCTTAACGAAAATTTTCTTACCAAAAAGCAATCCGTAAAAATGCTTAACATATAACAATTTTGGTTATTAGGAGGACAACGATAGGCCTTTAGACAAAGCATTATAGTTATTAAGGGCAATGAATATTACTTATTTGATAAAATGTTATTAATGGTAAGTTGTTCTCAAAAATGATATTCGCATCGATCCAGAATGAAAATAAACAATATAACTGAGAAAGAAACCAACAAATCGTTTTAGAACAATATAACTCACACTCAAAACTACTGCACTTTATACTGCACGGTTACTTACCACAGAGTTAAAATATATCTAGAACGCTTAGTGTGTAGATATATTGCTATACGCATACTAAAGTTTCCGACACATAAAGCAATTTAATTGGAAAAGGAAATTAGTATTATTCGAATCCAAACTGTTTTATGTAAATTGGTATCGGCAAAGAATTGAGAGCGAATTTTGCAATATAAGGAGCACATTTGTTATTGAAACGAAAAGTGCATTTTTTTTTCTTATTTTACTAATGAGCAGGATATTTTGGCTGTATTTATACTTAAATTCGCTTAAACAATTAAAATGAATTGTGTGAAGATGTTTTGTTATATAATAATATAATATAATAAAGAAGCCATGTTTTATTTAATTTGTACAATATGCTCGCAATACAATAAATTATTAATGTTGCATACAATACTCTTTTTCAGTGATAACATCTGTAAAAATATCAAACATATATTTCTGGTTCATTATTTACGAAAATGTGATACTTTCGGGCACATTTTTTGCAAAATGGTAAAAATGGGTTGAAAAATATTAATTCATTTTTCTTTAAATATTAAATATTTTTAGGGCCTATCACGATTTTGGAGGTATCTTAGAAAATCACTCGAAATATTTGATTTCCCATATAATTTTACTTTGAAATTGGCTGTGAAATTTTTATTCTCCAGCGATATTTTTTAAAACATAATACTGTCACTTATTTGTTGTTCAATACAAAAATTTTTTTTATAAAATCTAGGAAATGTAATGTACTACACACAATTATGCATTTCAAAGTTAATTTGGCAAATAATTTATAATTAATTGTTGCCACCACAATAATTTCTAAAATAAAAGTTGTTTAGTTATTTCTGCCCTAAGTGCTATTCAAAATCCGTTTTCCTTAAAATAACCATTCTGATTTTAGAACAGTGAAATAGCCATTAAACCGATTAGATGGTTTAAAAGTATGTTTCCTTTTTTAACTATTTCACTTGTTATACAGTCATATTGTGACTATTACAAGTTTGTTGTTTTAGACGCAATATTATTAAACACATCAAATTGATGTCCCAAAAGCAATTTTTTTTTCACAAGAAAATTGCTGTTGCATCTTGCTAAAACGTAATGGCAACCAAAATACAATCCCCATTTTACCTATAATTATGTTGATAAAACATAATCCAAACGTTTTTCCCTTTTTTTAAGGAAGTTATTGTAGCTAAATAGCTGCAAATTTTTACTGCAACAACGTATCGGCAGCTTCAAATTGTTACTTGGGTATATATATATATATATATATATATATATATATATATATATATATATATATATATATATATATATATATACATATATATATATATATATATATATATATATATATATATATATATATATATATATATATATATATATATATATATATATATATATACATATATATATATATATATATATATATATATATATATATATATATATATATATATATATATATATATATATATATATATATATATATATATATATATATATATATATATATATATATATATATATATATATATATATATATATATATATATATATATATATATATATATATATATATATATATATATATATATATATATATATATATATATATATATATATATATATATATATATATATATATATATATATATATATATATATATATATATATATATATATATATATATATATATATATATATATATATATATATATATATATATATATATATATATATATATATATATATATATATATATATATATATATATATATATATATATATATATATATATATATTAGGGTGGCACTTATTTGTATGGGTGATTTTTTTTTTGTATTTTGGCATGGCGCCGGCCGGAATTTTGTTCCTTTGGATAATTTAAGGATACTGACAAAGTTTCACCACTCTATTACAATTTTAACACGTGGCGACTTTGATTCTTAAGCACGCTTACATACAAATTTTTTTGTAATTTTCACATAGTCGAGTCTGTATTAAAAAGAAAACCGTATAATAGTTTCTAAAGTATCATTTAATGTTGAAAAACAGGAACCTATTTTATAATGTTAACAAAATTCCTGCAATCCTGCAATGTAGCAGATTTCGGATATTTCTTACGGTAGTCTTGAACGGTCTGAAAATGCATGAAATAAAATTAATTCTCATTCTATATATGCTTAAATTATCTTAAATTATTGCTTATTGTTTGTACCTTTAACAAAAATTGTTTTTGATCTTCATCTTTAGTTATTTTATCGTTGAACTCTGCCATTAATTTTATGCATCGTTCTGCTGGATCGTTGACTACCTTTAAACAACTTACAATTTTTTGCGCTTCTTTGTATTCACTTAAGTTACTCCATGTGCATGGATGTGGTTTTAAAAATGTTGTGTAAATATTAAACTTTTTTAAAAAACATCTAGTGACGCAGCGTTGTGCTTTGTTTTTAAATATGGAGTGGTAAAAACAAATGTTCGAATTAATTTTTAATTCTCTAGACTTTGATCTAGAAGTACTCCGACGGTTATCACGAGATCTAGAGCGCGACCTATGACCAGCATTTACTATCGAGTGAATTTCACTCAGCATTTGCGTTTTAAAATTATTAAGAATTTCATTAATGTTTCGATTTTTTTTATGTTGAGAAGTACTTTGATGAAACCGGTTTGAGTTAGTTGATTGTGCAGAAGTAGAAGTAGTTCATTGCAAAAATTTGTCTCTGTGACAACGTTTCCATAAGATTGTCGGCACGTTCTGCCAACAACGTTAATGGCAAATCGTTTTCGAAAGACGATAAAACAAGTTGGATGCTTTCACGAAGACGTGCCATCCAAAGTTGTTTGATAATGCCATCGTTCATATCAGCACTGTTAATTCAGCACCGGAATTCAGTTAGCAACTGTGTAGGTTTTTCATCACTTAATACTAATTTATGCAAAATATTATTATTTTTGCCTTATCGCTGTCGCCCAAAATTTTAATTACCTCCGTCTTAAAGGTAGTATAAGGAGTATCACCTATCTCTTTAAAGAGCAACGGTGCCAATTTGTTGTGCAATCGTGAATCAATTGCACTTAAT
>OY856188.1:228597674-228704163 GCA_963693315.1 Diogma glabrata | reverse complement strand
AGTATTGTCCCCCAACCCTATTTTTGATTTATATCAACGAATTGTTGAAAATCACCTGCAACCCAATAAATAGTTTTGCAGATGATAGTACTCTGCACAAGTCGTTCGAGCCCCTTCCTTCAAAAGGTAAAATGCACGAACGAATTGATCCTGCCCGGAGGGACGCAGCCATAAACGTGAACAAAGACCTGAATAAAGTCGCCGACTGGGGTGACCATAACCTTGTCAATTTCAACTCTACCAAAACACAGCTGTTGATTGTTTCCAGATTAAAGACCGAGTTCCCCAAAGATATTTTATTTAGTATGTGATGAACCAATAGGTGAATGTAAAAACATTCGTTTTATTGGGTGTCACAGTTTCAAATGACCTACTCTGGAACGATCATGTAATGGCGATGGCAAAAAGCGCGTCTAAAAAACTCGGCCTCCTAAATAGATGCAAAAAAATTTTCACTTCATACCAATTGCTCCATGTTTATAAGTCCTATATTCGTCCCTGTATGCAGTACTGCTGTCAAGTTTGGGGTGCTGTTTCTGTTTCCATCTTGGCCCTCTTGGACTCTGTTCAAAAGCGTGCTATACGAATTGTGGGTGATCGAGATTTGACATCAAAACTTGATTCCCTACAACATCGTCGCACTGTTGTTTTTTACAAATATCGTCATCAGCAGTGCTCAGATGAAATCAGCGGCATCATGCCTCAAACTTATTCTTACCCCCGTTCCACTCGGCAATCGGTTGCCGCAACCGGTGAAACAGTAAAGATCCCGCGGTCATACTGGCAGATCGCAGAGAGACTTCTTTGTCCGAACTGCGTACAAATGGAATAGTTTGCCGGAACACTTAGTCTCAGGTGGCTTCAACCCGCAGATGTTAAAAAAAGTGTTAATCTACACCTTAACGCCAGTTGTTGTGGGACCCAGGTCTAGACCTAGGTCTTAAAAGGTATTTATGTGTTGTTGTGACACATATTCTAAACCCTATTACACAACACATTTATTAAAAAAAAAAAAATATAAATAATGTGAAATTAGGATTAGATGAGGAAATTATCATTTTCAATCATCATGTATACCTGAAACAATCATCATGTATATCTATGAAACTAAACAGTTTCTTTGTTGATAGTGTGGAGGAAATAAATAAAGGGATCGATATCGTAGACTTTCAAGAAATACAACAGGAAACGCAAGCACAGTTTAAGTTCCGATATTGTAATATAAAGGATGTGGTAAGGGTCATGGAAAAAATGAATAATAAAAGAATGCAGCTGGGTTGATCATAAATATGTTGTTTAATTCAATTGAAATAATTGGACCGATTCTGATGCAGATACTGAATTTGTCACTACAAAAAGGAAAATTCCAAACTGAAATGCATCAATCTTAATTCCAGTAAGAAAAGTTGCAAATTCAAATAAGGCTGAGGATTTTAGACCTATTAACTTACTACCAGTATATGGAATAATATTTGAACGTCTTATATCGGATCAACTGAGGATTTTTTTAGAAGATAATGGTATATTGGTGGATCATCAGTCTGGTTTTCGGCGTAAACCATTCGTGTGAGGCAGCAATAAATGGGATAGTAACCGAGTGGAAAAAACAAAATGATATTGGAAGAAGAAGAGTAGCTGTGTTTTTAGACCTGAAGAGAACGTTTGAAAACGATAGATTGACGATCCTAGTAAAAAAACTACAATGGTATGGCATTAAGGGCAAAGAGCAACTTTGGTTTCAGTCGTATCTGTATGGCATGACGCAGAGAACAAGATTAAATGAACATTTATCAGATAGTACTGAAGTGAAACTTGGTGTTCCTCAAGGTTCTATACTTGGGGTACTGTTTTTCTTGTTATATATTAACGACATGAGTGAAGTACTAAGACATTCGAAAATAGCATTATTTGCTGATGATGCACTAATATATTGTGATAGTAATGATGAAGAGGAATGCATAAAAAATATACAAGAGGTCCTTGATAGTGTAGTAAAATGGTTAAAAATGAATAAACTTAAATTGAATTTATCAAAAACGAAGTGCATGAAAAGTAATATAACAGGTTGTATTGAAAATTGATAATGAAAGAGTCGAAAATGTAGTAGAATTTAAATATTTGGTAGTGTGGTTGGACGAAAAATAAAAAATAAAAATATATAGATAAAAATGGTGAATATGTCTGTAAAAAATATCAAGAAGATTGGATTTTTAAGCAGAATAAGACGCTACGTAACTGTCAAAACATCGACAATGTTATATAATGGTTTGTACTGTACTCAGCAGCAAGCTCCATTAAGAGTAGACTACAAGTTTGCAAAATAAAGGGATTAGAATGGAATTAAAACGTCGCAGAAGAGCGCACATTGCAAATGTTATATGAATTGAAGTGGATAATGTAAATCGAAGTTATTTGTTTTTAAGATAAAGCATATGATTTTTTTTTTCGACAATTATTAGAACGTTACTTCAACATAACTGAAAAACTAATTAATATACAACCGTATCACCTAAGAGGAGCAGATAAATGTAGATTACCCAAATTTTCTAAAAGTGGATCACAAAACATGGTAATGTACAAAGGATTGCAATTATTTAATAATCTCCCGTCAGAGATAAGGTTGGAAGAAAATAGTAAAATATTTAAAAAACTGTTGACAAATTATGTGCTTTTAATTTATGATTGATGTAAATTGAATGCCGATTAGGGTGTAAACATTATTATGCTATTTTAAGTTAATTTAAATTAAATTTTATAATAGAATAAGCTAACCATAACTGTTTAAAATTGTGTTATTAAAATAAGATATTGTTCTAAGAATCAAAGTTGTAAAACTAATAATAATAATAAATAAATAAAAAATAAAATAATTAACTCCTTACTCCTTCCTTATTTTATTTCACAATGAAACAACGTTTTAACCATCTTCGTCCCTCTATTGCTTCAAGACACTCTTCTCCTACACCCCGATTACCGAAAGCAAGTCATGTCACTTTAAATGACTAAAGTCACATCGCATCAATTTTCGTATTGTTGAAGTCGTTTTTTAGGCCACAAGTCATTTTATACGACAGATGTCACTTTAAATGACATTTTAGTGGCCTCAATTTTTCATGTGATAATAATTTTTTCAAACGTCTTTAATTATTTTTGTGAAATTGAAAAACGTAAAATGTAATTTTTTTTAGTTTTGGAGTTTTTTCGTTTCAGAATTTCTAGTTTTAGTCGTGAAGGTTTTTATCGACTTCAATAATGCCAATTTTTAGCCGACGTGACATGACTATAGTCATGTCACTTGATGCGACACGACTTCAGTAATCGGGGTGCTAAAGTTTTCATTTTTAAAGCTATCAAGTCTTATTCGCACGTTTTCTTACGCATGGACGAACGATTTTCGTTATTCACTGTAAAGGTGAACCCATTCGAGTTTCCATCGACAGATTGAAACCTTGCTTTAAGGAAGTATCAGAAAAGGACTTCCTGAAGAGTATTAATCTCAGTCGCGCAGACGATACATCGTCTTTTACAGATAATGTCCATTCTACTCATTCGGACACACCCTGTTCTCCTTTTACCTCTACGAAAACAGGGGAAAATGTGATGCTGACGCTGCTGTATCAACTTAAAGAGTTAGATTTAATCCCATTCTTCAGCAACGTCTATTTCACCCTACATCCAAAATTACACTAGCTGGTAGGGCAACAACTCACGCTCACTTTCTTAGTGCTCTATCACACTAAACCTCTCATTCTTTCTTACTTTTACATCGTTCCATCTTCTATGGTACTTCTTTAATCAAGATCAGAGTAACATATTTTCATCACTACAAAATTTCTATTTCCTCCGTGAAAGATGTTTACTCCAGCAGTCTACTTGCAAATGCCATTAAACCATAGGCCTTACTGTTCCATCGTAGTTCAATAAGTGTTTGTTTTTCGGTCCTCTTATTGCTTATTTCTAGAATCATACGAAAGGTCATGTCTTGTGACAATTCAGTTTCTTATGAGATACACATCGCCTTATTATTGATATTGATTCCTAGATCATATCACAATTTTTTTCTTAAACAAACGATTGCATGCCAAATCAAAATTTATTTTATTTAAATAACTTTAAATACTTGGTAATATTTTTTTGTATAAATTAGATATCAATCACCACAATCTCAACCTTGAAACAAATACGTCATTAAATTAAGTAAATTCGTATTGATTTATATATGCTTCAAATTTTGTTTCAGGCGGCGTTAATTAATGCAATGAGCATCGTTTTTGATATAATTGGAATTGTTGTATATTTCCCCATACACTGTAAGTACATATATCGATGATTTAGTAATTTATTGTAATATTCATAATAATTATTTTTGTGTTCTAGCTCTGTTTTCGGGTATATTTTCTATAATCAATTTGATAGCACGTCCATTTACAGTTTTACTATTACACCGTGAATTGATTGAACGAGGTGGTAATTTCTTGGGGATGGAATCAACTACAGTCCACCCGTCACAACGAAGCTATGAAGATATTGACCGACCACAACAAAGTGTACCAACAAATGGACAAGATAATATTCGTAATATGTTTTAACAGTTTTAACTCATGAAAATCTTTTTGTTGTTTTCTTTTTTAATTTTGTATATTCTCTCAAATGTTCTTTAACGTTACTCTATTTTAAGATTAGGAATAAAGTGATTGGTTCTGCTTATTTATATTCATTTAAGCAATTAAGATAATTTCTTCCTCTTTCGAATATGTCACAGTTTAGTTGATACAGTTTTACTGTTTATAAGTTCGTGAAAACAAAATCTTGTTTTATGATTTGAAATTATTGTTTCTAACTTAAGTTTAATATTTACTGATTCCCTCTCATACTCATTTTTAAATGCACAATCAACCACTTTCTTCAAGGTATATTAGGTCTTACTGCACTTTACTATTGAAGCTATAATCATTAGACATGATACATGCAATGATGGTGTTACTATGTTGTTTTCTTTTCAATTTTAGTTGCGATGTAAATATTCATACGATTCCTTGCGATGTTATGATTATGGCGATAAACGGAATTTCTTCTCTTCTCGTTTAATATTATATTTATTTATATACTGCAAATCTTCTTATTTCGTAAAAAGCACCTACAATTCCAGCACTACAAGTGATCTAATTTATTGTTCACTAGATTTACTAAGCAAAGAGGATAAGACCCCTTCTAAAAAGTTTAAACCAAAATGCGGTCACTTTAACATTAAAATCTTTAAGATACACTTTATAAATGTTTAAGTAAAATTATGTTAAACCGATAATATAAAGAAAAAAATAAACAAAGTAATACAAACACTATGTCTAATTAGGTTGAGAGATTTCAACCTAATAAGTTTGAATGGTCATTACAATTTCAATTTATTATACCTACAAATAAAAAAATTTATATGTATATTTATTAAAACCAAGAAACTAAAATAATTGTAATATTTACTAAATATTTATGTACAGAAATCTTGATATTAATTTTAAATAAAAAGTTACATAAAAATTACTAATGTTTTTGTAAGAATTATAAGTTGGGAGAAAATGAAATAAATAAATCTATATATATAAAATTGAAAGTATGTATGTTTGTCGTTTATGCATTAATAAACCATTCATCCGATCATCATGAAACTTTGGGAAGTTGTTGTGTACACTTGCGCATAGGTAACAGGCAAATTTTTTTTTGAATGGAACCCCAGGGCCATTATAATTATCTTAAGGGGTTCTGCCTAAATGTAGATAATAATTTAATTTGATTTTTTTTAAATATCGTTTTATACGGTTAGATTCCTTTGATCAATTTTTTTTGTTGAACATAATTTAATGAAATTGAAAAATGAAAGTATAATCTGAAACAATTACATTTGTATATCAAAACTTTATGTATTATTTTAATTAAACACATCATGATGTTACAAATACGTTATTTTGTTTGCAATTGTAAGTAATACATGTTTCTTCAACTAAGAAAGATAGTTGATAACATCGATTAAAAGCTCAAAGTTACGAAATAGAATTCACACAAATACTATATACAAAGAAGCATAGCTTATGTATAATCAAACATGGATAGCAATTATGATAAACAAAATAATTAAAAATGTGGTCCTTAGCCAGCAACACCTTTGCAATAGTGATTTGCAAACAGTTACAATGCATTAATACCAATGAATTTATAATATCTGCCCGCCCGCAGGAACATATGTAAAATTTAAAATTTTGGATCTATGGGTGTGACAAAGCCGCGTACTTTAGTACCTGCTATTGGCATATCAGTTACCGTGAGATATCGTATACTACTGACAATGGCAGTAAGATATCACTTATATTAAGGGGATAAGGGATATTTTAGGAATGCTGGCGGATGCACTTTTTTCAATCAACGATAGTACTCTTAGTCTTAGTTATGGAATATTCTTTGACGATAACGCTCTATTTTTTTTAATAAAATGTGTTGGGTAGTAGGAATTACAATGTGTGTCCCAACAACACATAAGAACCTTTTAAGAAAAACATGCATAACAACATGCTTTCTAAGGTGTTGATGGACGTAATTTTTTTATTTTTTAAAGAATGAACTTTTTGCTTGCTCGAACAAATGAGCTTCCATATAACTATTATATATGCTGGCTTGAGGAAAACAATGCGTTACATGATCTTGATATATGCTTCTAGCACTAGGATATATAGAAACCTAATTTTAGCTTTGTTCCTGCAAATTTGAAAAAAAAGTATATTATTTTTATTTCTTCCATCCTATCATGAAATATTGCACTATGTCGTACATTATTATGTGAAAGGATTTATTATTTAGTTTTCCATTCATTAAGAAGAATGTAAAACACAAAAAAAGAAATTTGCATCCATCAACGTCTTAAAAAGCATTATGTTGTAGAACCTAGGTCTTTAAAGGTTTTAATGTGTTGTTGCGACACATATTGTAATTCCAAATATGTCACATATTTTGAAATTGCATAAACTTTTTTGAACTTCGGTGAAAAAGATAATGAACAATGTCATTGAAGCTACAATTTTGAATGGAAAATTCGAAGAGAAAGATGTAGTGTTGCCACGACAGATAGGCCGCATATTTCAATGATCCCAACAGATTCAAACGTTTAGTTTCCAGTACAACTCGCTTTTGCAATTACCATCAACAAAGCACACGGACAGTTACTGCAAGTATGTGGACTAGATTTGGAAAACCCGTTCTTCTCACATGGACAACTGTATATGACTGGTGCGTTTAGTAAAACCTTCTGATTTATTCGTGTACGCACCAGACGGAAAAACAAAAAATATAGTGTACCCACAAGTACTCGAATAAATAAATAGAATTAAAACGACTTTTGAAATTCGTTCCATATTAAAATAAATAAGTTGCAATAAAAATGACACAATGTAAATTGAATGTTATCTTTACGAATTTTCTCGAGTTTTCTTTCTTATGAGATAGCGGCAATATGCGACCGATGTTAAATAAACAAAACTTTTACGCTATTTGATGTAGAAAATAAAATTTTGAGAGATTTTGTGAGTGATAAAGATCAAAGTAATTATTGTAATTCACTTGAATTTTGCAATTTGACAGCATTTTGCATTTTCATTTCTCAGAAAAACTTCTTTAGAAAAATTTTTGTATGTTTCGTGTCGGGTACAAATACAATGCATGAGCTGTGAACATTTGTGAATCCATTTTTGTTCTGTATAATGTTCTATATAGAGATGAGTGTTGACATACCTCTACTAATTCAACAAGTCATTTAAATTGTTTTATTGCTTACCTAGTTATCAACTTATTTAATCGCTAATTTTTTATATATCCGAACAAATCAGCTAGAATGCTGATTATTTTTCATTCATATTTTTAAAAAGTAAAATTAAAAATTATGCTGCCATTTCTCATTACCACCTTTTGAAACCATTGCTACTACGTCAACAAAATGTGTGCGCAAAAATTTTATATGTAAGCGTAGCAAAGCACGCCGGGTCCTGCTAGTGTTTAATGAAATTCACCATATAAAAATGGGTTAGCCAATACATAACATTTGTCATGGTACTTTGAGTCGAAAAAATTAACATCAAAGGACGTGACAAAGTGTGGAACAATATTATTACGTTTCCACAGATCATACAACAAGAGCATCTACGCAATAATTTTAAATTAAATTGCTTTTAATGATGAGCTTAGTTTTTACAACAATAAAATTTCTAACTATTCTATAGAATACTGTTATTCTTCAATAAATGAGAACCGCGAAAATTCTTTTTATTGCAATATTGGAAGCTAAGTATTTATACTGCAGGCAAACTGAAATCAAATTTTGTATATGGGTCATTCTTTTAAAAACCGAACACCTTTCTGACCGACACATTTTTGATTTGACAAAAAGTTTTTTTTTTGGGGGGGTTTTTATATCGAAAAAAAAGATATACGAGCACGAGGTTTTTTTTCTAAAATAGAGCGGTTCTAACTTTCGAGAATTTCGTTATTCTCGGCTGGAAGACTTATTTTCAAAAATTCATAACTTCGGTTCTATTAAAGATAGAAGCTCCTGTTTCGTTTTATTTTAAAGTTAAAAGATGCTATTTTAAAAAAATAAAATCAATGAAGATTATTAACAAATTCCTATTGTTATAAACAAAATGTTAAAATTTTAGACATTAACCCACTCACGTAATGAGTTTTTAGTATGACCTGACCACCGTATTCTACGTTTAATTTTCTATAAAAAACGTATTTATAATTAATACATACCGAACAGATTAGGACACACATTTTTGATTTAGCTGAAAAATACTGAAAATAAATTAATTTATCGAGCTTGGGACGACAAAAAATTTCAGGCAAATCAAAAATGTGTAGATCAGAATCCGTTCAAATCTGTTCGATATGTAAAAGAATACCCCATATGGGTTGTCGCCTTACATAACTCGCGTTCTATACTTATTTACCTATTTTAAACAGTCAATTGTGAAAACAATATTCATTTATTTTTTAACTTAAATTGTAATAAATAATTAACATACATTTTTAAAATTACTCCTAGTTTTATCTGAATTAAAACCAAATTAATTCAATAATTTCTACTTATATCATACCTAACGTTAAATATCATTTTCTTAAATCAATTTAATCTAAACATTATAATCACATTAATAAACATTTTTTAAATATTCGTATTATTACAGCTATTGACATTTTATATATGTATTTACAATTAATTTTTCTATAAAAACTATCTAGATTCATGTTTATTTAAATAATTTTCAAAATCCGTTACGAGATTTTTTGAATACCATTTTGCCTGTATCATCTTCTATGAGACATGGTACCTAGAATTAAGTGATTCGGAAAATGTTAGGAAAATTTCAAGAAAAATTAAATGTGATAGAAATATTACCTGAACTAAATTAAAGTAAATCGTTCCCATTAACTGGGACGATGATGAGTTTGATTTTTGTAAACAATTAAAAAGCATATCATCACACGCACAATGTGATCTGGAAAGTTAAAAAGATGAAATTTTTTAATATTTTAAAATTTGATTTCAATCCAAAGTTTTGCTTACTTTGAATATAATGAATTATTATTCAAATTATATCTATGTTGGTAGGCTCTTATTTTAACAGGACACAAATCATGTGTTCGACAGCAACGATCAACAACTATATCTTCACCTAAATCGCTATACGTTCTAGCAATGTCTCCAGTTCCGCACCATTTTGTCCCTGAAAAAAAACAAACTTAATATTTCGATCACTGTTAGATATCTAATTCGATCCCACCTGGAAGAATTCCTTTAAACAACGAAAACGGATTATTACCACCGAATAGTGCTGGTGTTTTTCTTTTTGTTTCATTATTATTATTTAACGATCGATTGTTTTTGCTTGAATTTTGGACATCAATTGTTTGACATTGGGTCATCAATTTCATCATATCTTTAAAATCGATTTTGAATGGACGATTGATTTTAGATAATCCTTGTAAAATTTTTTTACCTTCCTTGTCATTGCTAGAAAATAGAAGAAAAAAATTAACACTAGCTAACTGGTTTAAAAGTGTTAATTGAGTGTTAAATAAACAAAAATTTTATTTTAACTTCCTATTTAGAAATAAAATTAAATCTATGATAATAAATTAAATTGATTAAAAAATTGATAAATTAAATGTAAATTTTTTTATTTATTTATTTATTTATTTATTTATTAAGGTTTTAAGATACAATTACAAAATGAAATATCTCCAATTAAAAATTAGAATTATATCATTTAGAGAAAAAATGTACCATGCTTTTAAAAACAAATTTATCATGTGCATTAGTTTAGTTATTACGTTTTGTATGTTTTAGGTATTTTAAATTTAGAGTTACATAATTACTTTTTTTAATACATTTTTTCAAATCTATACATTTTATTTCATTCAACTTAATAAATTGAATGTTATCTTTACGAATTTTCTCGAGTTTTCTTTCTTATGAGATAGCGGCAATATGCGACCGATGTTAAATAAACAAAACTTTTACGCTATTTGATGTAGAAAATAAAATTTTGAGAGATTTTGTGAGTGATAAAGATCAAAGTAATTATTGTAATTCACTTGAATTTTGCAATTTGACAGCATTTTGCATTTTCATTTCTCAGAAAAACTTCTTTAGAAAAATTTTTGTATGTTTCGTGTCGGGTACAAATACAATGCATGAGCTGTGAACATTTGTGAATCCATTTTTGTTCTGTATAATGTTCTATATAGAGATGAGTGTTGACATACCTCTACTAATTCAACAAGTCATTTAAATTGTTTTATTGCTTACTTGATAACTTATTTAATCGCTAATTTTTTATATATCCGAACAAATCAGCTAGAATGCTGATTATTTTTCATTCATATTTTTAAAAAGTAAAATTAAAAATTATGCTGCCATTTCTCATTACCACCTTTTGAAACCATTGCTACTACGTCAACAAAATGTGTGCGCAAAAATTTTATATGTAAGCGTAGCAAAGCACGCCGGGTCCTGCTAGTGTTTAATGAAATTCACCATATAAAAATGGGTTAGCCAATACATAACATTTGTCATGGTACTTTGAGTCGAAAAAATTAACATCAAAGGACGTGACAAAGTGTGGAACAATATTATTACGTTTCCACAGATCATACAACAAGAGCATCTACGCAATAATTTTAAATTAAATTGCTTTTAATGATGAGCTTAGTTTTTACAACAATAAAATTTCTAACTATTCTATAGAATACTGTTATTCTTCAATAAATGAGAACCGCGAAAATTCTTTTTATTGCAATATTGGAAGCTAAGTATTTATACTGCAGGCAAACTGAAATCAAATTTTGTATATGGGTCATTCTTTTAAAAACCGAACACCTTTCTGACCGACACATTTTTGATTTGACAAAAAGTTTTTTTTTTGGGGGGGTTTTTATATCGAAAAAAAAGATATACGAGCACGAGGTTTTTTTTCTAAAATAGAGCGGTTCTAACTTTCGAGAATTTCGTTATTCTCGGCTGGAAGACTTATTTTCAAAAATTCATAACTTCGGTTCTATTAAAGATAGAAGCTCCTGTTTCGTTTTATTTTAAAGTTAAAAGATGCTATTTTAAAAAAATAAAATCAATGAAGATTATTAACAAATTCCTATTGTTATAAACAAAATGTTAAAATTTTAGACATTAACCCACTCACGTAATGAGTTTTTAGTATGACCTGACCACCGTATTCTACGTTTAATTTTCTATAAAAAACGTATTTATAATTAATACATACCGAACAGATTAGGACACACATTTTTGATTTAGCTGAAAAATACTGAAAATAAATTAATTTATCGAGCTTGGGACGACAAAAAATTTCAGGCAAATCAAAAATGTGTAGATCAGAATCCGTTCAAATCTGTTCGATATGTAAAAGAATACCCCATATGGGTTGTCGCCTTACATAACTCGCGTTCTATACTTATTTACCTATTTTAAACAGTCAATTGTGAAAACAATATTCATTTATTTTTTAACTTAAATTGTAATAAATAATTAACATACATTTTTAAAATTACTCCTAGTTTTATCTGAATTAAAACCAAATTAATTCAATAATTTCTACTTATATCATACCTAACGTTAAATATCATTTTCTTGAAATCAATTTAATCTAAACATTATAATCACATTAATAAACATTTTTTAAATATTCGTATTATTACAGCTATTGACATTTTATATATGTATTTACAATTAATTTTTCTATAAAAACTATCTAAATTCATGTTTATTTAAATAATTTTCAAAATCCGTTACGAGATTTTTTGAATACCATTTTGCCTGTATCATCTTCTATGAGACATGGTACCTAGAATTAAGTGATTCGGAAAATGTTAGGAAAATTTCAAGAAAAATTAAATGTGATAGAAATATTACCTGAACTAAATTAAAGTAAATCGTTCCCATTAACTGGGACGATGATGAGTTTGATTTTTGTAAACAATTAAAAAGCATATCATCACACGCACAATGTGATCTGGAAAGTTAAAAAGATGAAATTTTTTAATATTTTAAAATTTGATTTCAATCCAAAGTTTTGCTTACTTTGAATATAATGAATTATTATTCAAATTATATCTATGTTGGTAGGCTCTTATTTTAACAGGACACAAATCATGTGTTCGACAGCAACGATCAACAACTATATCTTCACCTAAATCGCTATACGTTCTAGCAATGTCTCCAGTTCCGCACCATTTTGTCCCTGAAAAAAAACAAACTTAATATTTCGATCACTGTTAGATATCTAATTCGATCCCACCTGGAAGAATTCCTTTAAACAACGAAAACGGATTATTACCACCGAATAGTGCTGGTGTTTTTCTTTTTGTTTCATTATTATTATTTAACGATCGATTGTTTTTGCTTGAATTTTGGACATCAATTGTTTGACATTGGGTCATCAATTTCATCATATCTTTAAAATCGATTTTGAATGGACGATTGATTTTAGATAATCCTTGTAAAATTTTTTTACCTTCCTTGTCATTGCTAGAAAATAGAAGAAAAAAATTAACACTAGCTAACTGGTTTAAAAGTGTTAATTGAGTGTTAAATAAACAAAAATTTTATTTTAACTTCCTATTTAGAAATAAAATTAAATCTATGATAATAAATTAAATTGATGGGATTAAAATAACAATCAATCCGACTGAAAGTATTAGCAATTCGTAAATTGAATATCAGTAATCAACTACAAAAATATATCATTTACATAACATTAAATGAGATACAGTAGTAAAAGTAAAATGTTTTATTTTTTGCTATTTGCTCGTTAAATTAATTTGTTTTTCTTTATTGAAAGACAATCTACTGTTTAGATAAATTTATTCGGGGTCGTAATTAAAAGATTGTTTTATTTAACATTTCAAAAGGATAATCTTCGAAAGTTGAATCAAATAGATTTTAAGTTAATGTTACTGGTTAAAATTTATTCTCTGTCTATACTCAGAACAAGGAATAGGTTGATGGGAACTATAGTCACCAAAATGCAACCGTTATCCCAGACCCTTGGGTTAGGATAATCTATTTCGGCATATGACACATTTTACAGGCCCAAAATTATCTAAATGACCTACAATTTTAACATCTCATTGGGAAAGTCTTTTGTAATGACCATGAAATTGCAATGATTTGGAGTAAAATCAAGAAGAAGGTGCAGGAAAACTTCAACCATCAGTCTCAAAGCAACCAAAATGTGATGACAGCATATGATATTTAATTAGCAAACCATATTAGTCATATTACCGATAAAGAAATTAGCTACAGTGAACAAATAATAATTATAACCAAAATTATTTTAATTGTTGATGTGAAAATTGTACAAATAACTCGATAAGGGTTTACAACTTAAAATTTTACAATTGTAATGATTTTAAAATAAATTCGAAATTTTAGTATTTAAATAAGAAAAAAGTTAGATTTCGCATATTTTTTTTTTACGTCGTTCATGCTCCATATAGGAGCGTTGCCAAGCTTATCAGCTTTGAATATTCACCAGGGTCATTCGCAACAGCGACATAATTACCATGGCAGCCGATTTTTTAAGGTTGTTTATTACGTCAGTATCCCATTGTAGTCGTGGTCTACCTCGCGGTCGCCCACTCCCTGGGGTACTAACGTACATTTTTCTAATTATTCCAGACTGTGAATCGGCTCGTAGAACCTGCCCAAACCAAGCAATCCTATTAGAACGGATACAACCTATTATGACCCTCAAGAAGGTCTCTGATCTCAAAGTTATATCGGGTTCTATATTCTCCATCGTCTGTCTTAAGTGGACCAAAAATGTAGCGTAGGATCTTACGCTCAAATACAGATAAATGCAATTCGTCATTTTGTGTGAGGGTCCACGTTTGTGGCCCATACATCACAACCGGTCTAATCAATGTCTTGTATAACTTGAGCTTGGTGTTAGTTGATACATACGGTGATCCAAGGAGAAGTTTAATTGAGTAGAAAGTTCGATTACCTGCAGCGATTCGAGATTTTATATCTGTAAGTATGCTGTTGTTTGAGTCAAGCATTGATCCCAAATATTCAAAGGATTCAACTCCCTCAATTCGTTCATCGCCGCACATCAAATCTTTCTTCTCAGCTTCTCTTGAAACATTCATATGTTTGGTTTTATTGTAGTTAATTTCAAGACTAATTTTTCTAGCACCACTCTCAAGCGACTTGTAAGTCTCACTCATAACAGCTTCACTTCGACCGAGGATGACAACATCATCAGCGTATGCGATCATCTGTACTGAGTTTATTGACAAGATATTGTTGTTAGTCGGTAGGTTCTTTTGACGGTACAAATATTCCAAAGCTAAATTAAAAAGTATAGGAGAGATAGCATCACCTTGTCTTAAGCCGGAGTCGACTTTAAAAAACTTTGATATTTCGTTCTCTACTCGTACACAGCATTGAGAGTTCTGTACTGTCATTTTGAATAGTGATACCAGTATACCAGGGATTCCTAATTCCCATTGAAATCAGAGTAAACCATAGAGTCTCTCGTTCGAGAGAGTCGTAGGCCTGCCTGAAATCAATGGAGAGTTGGTGCTCAGGTATGTTGAACTCTCCGCACTTTTCCAAAATCATCCTTATCGAGAAAACTGCATCAGTGGTACCTCGGTCCCGTCGGAAGCCACAATGATATTCTCCAAACAGTTGTTCAGCAAAAGGATTGATTTTTGATAACAAAATGTAAGAAAAGATCTTATATGCTGTGCAGAGTAGAGCGATTCCTCTGTAGTTTGCACATTGTAGGCGATTACTTTTTTATGAATTGGTATCAGCATAGCTGTGTTCCAGTCCTGTGGCATGGTTTCAGTCCTCCAGATCATTTGAACAAGTTCAAACAATCTTAAGGATAGAGTTTCACCACCATGTACATTGTACAATCATTTCGGATGTTATATCGTCGATCGATACCAGGTGCTTTATTGCGTTTTAATTTTGACAGCGCCGCTTCGAATTCCTCCTTGGTTGGTTCGTCTACATGTACATTTGACGCACGAATAAGCTTTGCTCGTCGCCCGACTTGTTGCTGGTCACTTAATTTGAGAAGATTTTCAAAATAAGCGGCCGAAGTATCTAAAATATTTTTAAGTTCTACTTGTAGCTCCCCATCTTCGTTTTGAATAGCAGTCGATCTAGTTTGAGGGCCCTTCTTTAAGGTTTTAACGTTTTGAAATAAGTTACGCGATTGATGTTCCTTATGGAAGCTTTCAATCTCCTCACACTTTCTCTTCCGCTATTCGCTTCGTTCGTCTACATAGCTTTGTAACGGCTTGTCTTGCCAGTTTATAGTTCTCCTTCGCAGACCTGGTGTTGCTTCCTTGCAGACATTTCAGATAGTAATCTCTTTTGTATTGAATGGCGTCAAGACATGCTTGATCCATCCATGGCTTCCGGGAGTGGTTTTGTGGTCGCTTAAGTATTCTCTCAGCAGCACTTAAAAAGCATCTTTGAGCAAATACCATGACTTATCGACGTCTCCATTAATGGCTACTAATTTCTACAATGTTTCGGCAATATGGTTTTTGAAGTGAAACTTCAAATGGGACTTCCAAAACAAGGTTGCGTTAAATGTTATCAGGAGTCTTCTATCAAAAAAATCCATTTTCAACTTATTTTGATAGAAGACTTCTGATAGAAGAAAAAAAAAGTAAAGAAACAATTCTATTTTATCATTTTAAGTTGAAATATTTTAAACATGAAAAAATGCAGTTTTTGCAAGAAATATTGAAAAAATAGAACTCAAACATTTCGTATCTTACTTTAGTTATCATAATCCCATTGTAAATGTTATAGATTTTGATATTTCTCCACTCGAAAATGATAATTAAAAGATGCGATCAATTGTGAATTGTAAGCAATGTTAATAAAGTTTATCTTAAAGAATACGAACAGTATGAGTTCACTAATAATTAATGACTTTTAAAAGAATGTAATATGTTTTTATCTCCAAATTACGAAGTTTCACTTCTTCCGCGCGGAGGGACTCCACGCACAACTTTTTTATATCTCTCTTCTGTTTCAGCATTCTTTAGTGATGAGATGTTAAAACGTTTCCGTTGATTGAATTTCGGAATGCTTGGGTTTGGGAAGTAGAACGTTGTTTTCGCACATACAAGAAACTGGTTACTTCCAATCGCAATCCAAGGATCGCATTTGAAATCAGAAACATTACAATGTGCGCAATTAAATATTTATATTGTTTAAACAAAATTTATGAACAAATTATTTTTTTCCACAAAATTTATGCAATAAAAGAATTGTTAAGCTCAAATTTATAGAAAATTTCATTTAATAATAACATAAAAATATGGTATTATAAGAGTAGCAAAATATGTGTTCGCTATGTCTAAATTGTGTTTGCATTTGTCACTAATATATAGAGAATTTGGTGAGTTTTACGAACAGACACGTTTTCCGCTCCGAATTCCTTGAACCTTGACCGATTAACGTGAAATTTGGTTAGTAGTTTAAAAATGGCTCAAATAACAAAATTTGCCTAGCGTTTTTACTCTGGGGTGCGTTGAATATTTTTACTCAAAATAATCCCCAAAATAGATGAAATAACACATTTGTGGAGGTCCACACCCTCAAAAATTCGACTAAATTGCAACAAAATGCGTCAACTTTCGTAAAATACCGTTATGATATCGACGAGTTGCACCAAAACTTTTTTCTGGCTAATATTACATGCTCTTAGTCACAACAAATCGTAATATTTTCTACCATATTTTTACGTACTTTCCCATTATCAGTAACAACACGGAAATATTTTTATTTTAGTTTTAAACCCACATATAATGATTTTTAATATAGACTCTTTTTTAATATAATTAACTTTGTAGTTGAAAATAGCTTTTCCAAAAACAAACAGTGAAATCTCG
The DNA here is from genome assembly GCA_963693315.1 of Diogma glabrata. Lineage (NCBI taxonomy): Eukaryota > Metazoa > Arthropoda > Insecta > Diptera > Cylindrotomidae > Diogma > Diogma glabrata. The sequence goes on along the minus strand of OY856188.1, from coordinate 228,686,679 downwards.
CTTAACGAGCACGTTTTAGCTTAACTCGCTTAACGAGCAACGTAAACTTGAGAAAGAGACCAGATCAGTATTAAGACATCTGCGCAAACTCAACACTGACAACCTGGAGAATATCATATTTTCCGAATAGGAAATTGAGAATGCCATTAGGAAAATTAAGCGATCAAAAGCTGTAGGGTCAGACGGCATCTCAGCCATCATGCTCAAACAAAAAGTACCCAAAGGATTAAACTACCTCACAACTACACTCAATACATCATTTTTAAATACTCTCCAGATACCAAATATCTGGAAAATGGCCAGAATCAACTCCATTTTAAATCCTGGAAAACCTGAAGAAAAGGGAGAGTCTTACAGACCAATATCCATCCTTTCATCGGTCGCAATATCCATCCGTTCATTAAAACACTTCTGCTTCCTCAGCTGCGGTTTGGCATCACACTAACATGGCTTACGGCAAGCACATAGTACAACCACTGCACTTCACAGAATTCAAAACCATTTCAGTGATGGTCTGAACCAAAAACAACCAAATTTCGACGAAAGATGCAAATCTGTCACACCATTCTTGTGTAAAGGGGTGAAGATAGCTGACGTTGGCCTCACAGCTTCAAACACTTCTCGTCATAGCTGGTATTGAAAGAAAGTCTAGACCAACTAAAACATGGCATTGTCCAATATGTAAAACTATTTTAAGGGCAAACATAACTTTTCAATCCAGTGCAACAGCTGTAAGGAATGGTATCTCCTCAAGAACTGCTCAGGCCTCGCCACACATAAGCAATGGACTAAAAACTACATTGCGCCATGTTGTCAAACATCTAGTCGACATAACAACACGAGCTCACAGAAAAACACAACGCGAATGAACACGCTTCCAGAAACCCTAAGTGATGTGAAAATTATGCAACTAAATTGCAACGGTCTCACTAACAAGATCGACGTTATCATAAATTATATGTGCAATAACAATATTCAAGTTACGGTTTTTCAAGAAACCAAATTAAAATTTAGATCTTAGATTAGTGGTAATTACTGTGATTATAAAATTATAAGGCTGGATAGAGGGAAGGACAAAGGTGGTGGATTTGCTTTTATCATTGACAATGACAAAACCCTTATCTACCGTACAACCACATTACCTGCATTTCCTGGAACTGATAAACACCTAGAACAAAAAGGCATTATAATAAAATCCGGAAATACCTCGTTAAGCGTTACATTTTTACAATGGTCGCACTAAAACGCTACATTACCAATTGGTTGCACCAAAACGTAACATTTCTTTTTTATGCATATATAATTATCATGTCTTTGGAAGCATAATATTCCGATTATGACTGAAATAATTTATTTATGCTTCCACAAGGATTGTTTTTCCCCTTTGTGAAATACATCTTGTGTTGTGCCTGCGAGGAACGTTCTTACAAATTACAACACAAACACTTTAAAGATGAAAATTTTAGTAATTTAGTTGTTTATTATTATTAATTTATCCACGTATATTATTTTAAAAAGTTGAATTTGTTTAACTTTTGAATTTGTTTGACTTTTACAACAGTCTATTACTATATTTCACTTAAATATTCATGAATTATATTTAATTAGTTATAAATAAGTTTTGAACATAAACTCATAAGTCATAACTTGTAACTTAAATAACGATTGTCTTAACAGATTAACTTTAAAATGACTGTATTCACAGATTATCTTTATAACAGTAAACAGAGCAACTTCTCATATCGTCGCTTTAGAATGAAACAACGTATGCTATTTATACGTTGTTTTTATATAATAGGTGCGCTGCATTCCCCATAAGGGCATCTTTGAATTGGCCTTTTTACATTTTCGAATTATTTTATGACTGGGGGTAAGAATTAATAAATTATAAATTAACGTCCATGCAAATGCATGCGCACATCAAACTTTAAACTCAAATATCTCGAAACTATACTTTTGCGTATACGTCATTTCATTATTAAAGCGACGATATTAACTTTTAAAATGACTGTATTCACAGATTAACTTTATAACAGAGGTACTTCTCAGATTAACTTTTAGATTAACAACTTTAAATCAACTGACTGATTCTTAGAACTATTTTTTACAGACTAACTTCACAACTGATGGCTTCTACAAACTAACTTAACTGATTCCACTGATTGCTTTTACAAACTAACTTAACTGATTCCACTGATGGCTTTTACTAACTTAACTGATTCCACTGATTGCTTTTACAAACCAACTTAACTGATTCCACTGATTGCTTTTGCAGACTAACTTCTTTTGTTCCATTTACAAATTATTATATCTATATTATTTTATTTAATAATTGACACAGTTTTTGTGTTTAAATCAAAATAATTGCCAAATTAAAATTATCACCAAATTGCAAATTCAGTACTTTAAATTTATAAATAAAATTGTTGTATATAATATATTTTCCTTTTTTTGTTTATTATAAATTGACATTATTTTATTTTTACAAATGATTACCAATTGCTGTAATATTTAAATTAAATTAATTCAGGTTAAAAACTAATGCGGTTACTATGTTTAAAATTTCAGTTTTTTTTTTATTAAAAATTTGGAAATAGTAATTTTATAATACAAATTCGTTTGTTGAAATTTGTTGCATATGATAAGTTAATTAGTGCACCGGCACAACACTTCCCCATCTGCGATGAAAATGGCGGATACAGAAAGAAAACCTAATTTTCTGGTTGTTAAATTTTGAATTTGATTCGAGAGGGAAAATGTATTTCAAAATTAAATCTTGTAATATTGTCTAAATTATATTATAATATTAAATACAAAATAAAAAGGACACTTATAAATATGTCAGATTGCTTTTTCTTAGTCTAATTAATTGTTCGATTACTGACCTATTATAATATGACGTAAAAAATTATTATTGTATTTTTAAAGGAATTCCGTTAACAATTAATTTATGCTTAGTATAACAGTATGTAATTTTTCTTTCAGTTAAAATTATGAATTATTATTAGTCAGCGAAAATTAGTATGTTAAAATTTTTTTTTTTTGTATTTATTTAATGAAAAATGAACTTGGCATTGAAAAAAAATAGAAATTAAATATATATTATATTTTGGATTTTTGAGATCAATTAAACTCAAGTAAGTAAAGAAGTAATTGGAATATTTTCAATTCAAAGGTATGGTTTGAAGTTTCTCAGAAAAAACTACAATTCACATTTTACGTGTTTCGGATCGGATTCGAACCTACCCTCGTCAGTGCCCGGCTCGAATCTTTGGGCAGACACGCTATCGATTACGCCGTTGAGGCGATGATAATTTCAAAGTTGAAACTTCTTCATCACTTAATTATTTTTTACTTAAGTTGAATTTTTCCACTGTCATTAGACTCCATATTATGGAAATGCTTTTACATTATATGGGATTTTTTGCATTAAATTTCTAGACAATACTTTGTGTGAATTCATAGAATGGGGAACATTTCTATTCTAATTAACATTCTAAGTCACGATTGTATAGTCATTATTGATTGTTTCCAATCAATGTGAAATCAATGGCTGACACTTGGTCAATTTGTAGTTCTATATGTATTAACATTAGACTACATTAAAGGAATTTAAATTTATTTTGGATTTTTGAGATCAATTAAACTCAAGTAAGTAAAGAAGTAATTGGAATATTTTCAATTCAAAGGTATGGTTTGAAGTTTCTCAGAAAAAAACTACAATTCACATTTTACGTGTTTCGGATCGGATTCGAACCTACCCTCGTCAGTGCCCGGCTCGAATCTTTGGGCAGACACGCTATCGATTACGCCGTTGAGGCGATGATAATTTCAAAGTTGAAACTTCTTCATCACTTAAATATTTTTTACTTAAGTTGAATTTTTCCACTGTCATTAGACTCCATACTATGGAAATGCTTTTACATTATATGGGATTTTTTGCATTAAATTTCTAGACAATACTTTGTGTGAATTCATAGAATGGGGAACATTTCTATTCTAATTAACATTCTAAGTCACGATTGTATAGTCATTATTGATTGTTTCCATGTATGTACAAAAGAAGTTTTACGGTTTATTATTAAATTTATTAATTTTATAAAAATGTTTTTTATTTACGAACAACTTATTTAACTTATTTTAATTACAATTAGCCTACCTATGTTGATATAGAAATAGAAAGAAAGAAACAAGAACAAACTTTGACCTTAAACTAATTACGTAAATTAATCTTAGTACCGAAAAATTAACTTATGTGCTTCTTTGTTTATTATATTTTATTGGAAGTTGATTTGTAGTATTAAATTAATCTAAAAGGCGGCTCGTTTATTTTGTTAGGTGTTGGGTTTAAAACGGTTGTTTCTGATTCTGTGAGGGTGAAAGGTTTAGCCCTTTGTTTTAAAGGAATTGTTTCGATTTGTTTGTTTTCAGAAATGTAACGTTTTGGTGAGTGATTTGAAAACGTCGCGAATTTACTTTTCATCTTTTTAAGTACACAACAGGTTCCTACCGTCTTCCCCCGAAAAAAACGCCTAGGCGTTGTAAACAAATAGAACGCCTACCCTGCGTTTTATTCAAATATAACGCCTAGGCGTTATGTATTGAATTATGAATACAAACTAATTTTTTTAAGGCATTCACTACATGCATGAAAAATAATATCATACGTATTTTGATTTTTTACATGAAAGAAAATGATTTTTGACAGAGAAAAACTCGAAATCTCTTTTTGACTATGTATTTCAAAAACTTCAAAATTAGTTTCGAACCGTTCGGTACGTGGCTAAGTAGTATTATAAGCGATACCATCCTAGAAATTGAAGCCAATCTAAATGATCTTATCGACGAGAACGACAACGCCAAGCTCCATAAAGGGTATTCGACATCATGTGGTATGGAAATTGTAGCTTTTTACAAACCAGAAGTGTCAACATTACTGTTGTGGAAGTGGACAACAATTGTATAATAAACGATTAATGTTTATGGGTCATTCTTTTACAAACTGGGCACCTTTCTGACCGACACATTTTTGATTTGGCTGAACTTTTTCGTAGGGACTTTATATCGAAAAAATTTTCTATTAAAACGTATATTTAATTAATGGAGAAATGAGTTTTACTGTTAGAAATAAATTCATTTTTCCAGCGCAGGACGACTAAAATTTATTTCAAACGTTAAAAATAATAAAAAATTAAATCTGTACATATTTGATAATTGATTGTGTCTAAATTTTCGATTTTGGTTATGTATTTTTTGAATGCCCAAAAATTGCTTTTTCTGTTGTTTTGGCTCTACTTTTGATGATTTACTGAATATTAGACCAATTGGCTACAATCAATTTCTTCAGCAATTCAATCGATTGAAAAGTGGCTAATATCACCAGCACAAAATCTTTATTAAAAATTAAAATTGAATAAATTTTTCGGTTTAAAATTGGATACAGAATAACATTTCAATTTACAACACATACAAAATCATATAACCACCATATACAGATTACCTAAACTACTAACTTATGTTTTATTTACAACAAAAGTTTAAATTAAATTTAAATTTTTTAAAAAATCGCTTACTTCGAAAAGTGGCGTTCTATTCGAGATAGCGTTCTATTTGAAACAGCGTTCTATTCGAATAATTATATTACTTTTTAAGAAAATCGAAAAATTGCTCACCCTCGAACACAACGCCTAGGCGTTGTTTTCGGGGGAAGACGGTAGGGTTATTAGCGTTATTAAAATTAGAATGATGGCTGCCAAAGAGTATGTCCAGATTTGGTTGGTTTTAATTTTTGTGTCTTGGATGGGTTAGTAAACGTTAGGTTTAGGATAGATTTGTTTGATAAACTTGTGGTTTAGGTTAGTGTTAGGCTTAGACGGAATATAACAATATCGAAAAGTAGTAGTTTTTTAAAAGGGTGAAAATTTTGTTTTTAGCAAGTAATTTTGTGGAAAAATTATTTCGAATTTGATTGGTATATTTGGCTATTAATATATTTGGGAAGTGTTTCCATTTTGAATTGGCATAGACCATTGATACAATTTTGTACCTTGTAAACAGCCATTCAATTGAGCAAAACTGATTCCTTTTTTGTTTTGTCATTTCTTGCAATTGATCGTATCTGGTATAGTTACACATTCGAAAATTGATTATGAAAATATAAGATAGAAGGGAAAACAGCCATTGAACGAGTTTTGTCTTAAAGGTCATTACTTGCTTAGCATGCATCTGAATACTGTACATTGATGTGAACTTCTTTATTGGAGGCAATTTTTGGGTATTCTGATTACTTTTATGATTGGTTCTTGGCTTAGTTTTATTATTATCGTTAGTATAGTTTGTTTTAGTAGAATTTGTATTTATTTTATGATTGTCAGTATGGAAGGTATAAATTTTATTTGGACGTGCTAGTTTTTGAATTTTAATGATCGCTGTCTTCTTGATTTTCGTTAGTTTGTCCGTATTTGCTGTCGTATTTCGGGGTTTTGGTTTATATTTTGGATTTGGGAGTATTTTAAGGTGAGTATTATTTTTTGGTAGTTTATTTTCCGATAGAATCGTTGAAGGCCGACATGAGAAATGTTGATTCGTAATATATGAGGGGATGTGTGATGAATTTTTAGAGTTACTGTGAGTTGTACTATAAGAACTAGACAGAGCTAATGTAGTTGTTACTTGTGACTGTGAAGACGGGTAAGAAGGTAAATTGTCTTGGGAATTTTCATGATATTCTGGTATTACTGGAGTGGGTAAATATCTATCACAAAGAAATGTTTTGAATTCTGAAAATTTTTCAAAAGTCTTATATCTATTTAAGAGCATGAAAGCTTCGTCGCGAATTCTACTGTATATGCACTGCATGCATAATAATTTTTGGTTTTCGTCAAACATGTCGTAAATCATTTCACTTATGCGTAAAAATAATTGTAAATTTTCAACGGTTTCGTTAGTTTTTTCTCCATTGAAGATGGGAATTGATTGGACTAATAAATGGATTTCAGAACCTTTCATTTTAATATTTTTTTTTTTAAAGATCTCGGCTTAAACTATATTTTATATATATGTATTATAAAGAAAAAAAATTATAATGCTATCTTGATAACAAAAATTAAAAAGTAACGATAATTAGCTATGAGTATAACTTAAAACAAACACATTACCTATACTTGTTCAAATGTGTCGACGTTAGTCATTTTGTTATTTTTTCTTGTCTCTATTTCTATATTATTGACTAACTCTTGGGTTTCTATGCTACGTTAATTAAATCTAAAATATCTAAATTAGTGTTATTATCTAAAGTGGTACCTGGACTATTGAGACCTGCAGATCCTTGCGATGATGACTTCGGTTTCCTCCTGTGTCGGACAGCTGTTCTGGTGGAGTCCTTTCTGTTCCGTAGACTGTAAAAAACGGTATCTTCGCCTTCGCTGGTTGAACTCATTCACGTTCGTTCAAATTGTATGTATCACTAGAATGTTGTTTCGAGGACTATACTTTTGTATGATGTATTAATTGGCTTTGTTATTTCACAACGTTCCTCGTGGTCACAAATAAATTTTATTTATTTAGGATCTCAAGCTGGAGAATCCTATCAACTGCGCCACTGTTGTGCCACCGAGGAATGAATGTCCCAATTGTAAATAAAAACACACAATAAAAACGAAATAAACTTTAGTTACTATATCTTTATTTTCACTTTATTAACCACACTAATTGTCCAGATAGTAAATCTATTTTATGGTTTAATTTTTATTGTTTTATATAACATATGTTTATTTATAGCAGGTATTTTTGTTTTATAACTAAACTGAACTTCTGTACGCTTTAACCGAACTTTAAATCAACTGAAACTGACTGAACTTCTAGCACGGATTTATTTAATTAACAGAAAAACTTTAACAACTAAAAACTGACTAAAAATTTAGCGCGGACTTATTTAATTTACAAGAGGTTTATCAACTAGAACTTAAACAACTAGAATTAACTTAACCGATTCTTCGATCTATTTTTTACAGACTAGCTGAGCTGATTCCACTGATTGCTTTTGCAGACTCACTTAACTAACTTTTCTTTTTACAAATGATTACCAATTGCTGTAATATTTAAATTAAATTAATTCAGGTTAAAAACTAATGCGGTTACTATGTTTAAAATTTCAGTTTTTTTTTATTAAAAATTTGGAAATAGTAATTTTATAATACAAATTCGTTTGTTGAAATTTGTTGCATATGATAAGTTAATTAGTGCACCGGCACAACACTTGCTTTAGACATTATTAATGTAATCACATTTTCTCAAATTGTGTAAAATCATTTATAATGGAAATGTTACGTTTTGGTGTGGACCTCCTCATTTTAAGTATAAACAGTTGAATGAGGTTTTTTCGATAGATCGATATTTTTCGAGTTATTCGCGATTGAAAACTAATATTGTTCGTTGAAAAATGCATAGTTTTTGACAGTTTTTCAAAACTGACTCATAAAGTTAGCATTCTATAAAAAAAACTTTGTAATCAACAAAAATGAAACATAAAAAAATGAATAGATTGTTGTTTTTATGAGTGTTATAGGTCCAAAATGAGCAAGTTATGGCTCAATGACGAGAATTTTTTAACGACTTGTTTCGAAGAATTCAACATTAAGTAACGGAAAAGCGATGCATCTCTCGGCATAGCTTTATCATTATTTTCTTGTAATGATTTGAAAGACCTTTAAAATGAGCACTAGTTCAATACATTTGCATAAAGAAAAAGCAAGTTTAACTTAGCGTTAAAATCTCGGCCATTTCCAATATAATTTATATTGACCATTACCCATTTACAACTAGTTGTATTTAGTGTTACTTATGTGATCCAGAAGTTTTGCGAGATTAGAATGCGTATTTTCCGACAAAAGTATGCTAATAATGAAAAATATATTTTCAAATTTCTTAACAAAGCGCCTTCTGTTCAAAATAACTCTAAAACTAAAAAATACAAATATGTACGTAAAAGGCTATTCTACACAAAAACAATTATTTTTTCTTAACCAAAAATTGATTTTGTTTTGTTTTCTGCGAGATAAAAATTACCGGCGATAAAAATGTTTCAAATTGGCAATATAGTGCACGGATCACTCCATTCGAGTCGTTCAACTCATAACCATTTGAAGGTGAAGGATGTAGGCATGTTGGAATGTATATCATCTTATAGCTTTAAAAGTACCTATAAATCAGTTTTTTAATGGAAATTGTAGCTTTAAAATTGAGAGAGTTATGTTACTATGAATCATATATTTTCAGCAAATATAATTTACATTAGATGAAAATATGACTTTATTTTTGTCTGTGGAATTATGGAAATACTTATTTATTATATTCATTCATTCATTAAACTTTTTTGTACTTTAATCATCGAATTGAAATTATTGGATTTCTTAAATGTATAATTATACGTCACATTTAAATGTAAAATAAATACAAAATCATTTATAATTGTTTATAATTTTTTACACAATATTCGTGTAATTTAAACTTTAAAGCTTTTAAAAATTATAAAATAAAAAAGAAACAATTTTTTTTTTACTTTTACTATTTAAAAGTTAATAAATACCGTGATAAAATTTAATCTATCAATAAATTATGTTTATATTATTTAAACAATATAAATATTTAATTGCGCACATTGTAATGTTTCTGATTCCAAATAGTACATAAAAACAAACATTTATATTTAACATTTATAGTATACATTTACAGTATTCTTTTGCACTGTACAGAACACGGACAAAAAGAAAACAGGTATTGTATGATTGAATTTGATCGGAAATTTTTATACGAATCGAAAATACTACAATTAATTCAATGAATTATTTGTGATATTACATCACTCCGATGGAAATAATCCCATCATGAATAATAAGACTGAATCTAACAAAATATGTTTTAAATATTTTTAATAATTACAAAAACAAAAACACCAATTTTTATTCACTTATTTTTTATTAACGACCGGTTTCGATTTTCAAAAAATCATCGATTGCAAATTAAACCTGTCGATGATTTTTTGAAAATCGAAACCGGTCGTTAATAAAAAATAAGTGAATAAAAATTGGTGTTTTTGTTTTTGTAATTATTAAAAATATTTAAAACATATATTATGAATTATTCACGTCACTCCAACTCAACAATTTCAATTACTAACAAAATATGGTGTGCAATTTATGAAAATTTTTTGCTATCCACAAAATTGTCGATCGATCTAGTTTCGAACCGATAAGAACTTTTTATTACACTTTAAAAAAGTATATCATTCTCATCAGGGCTAGCCGACTAGATACACTACCAAAAAAATTTTTCGCTATATAAACCTAAAATAGGTCACTCTTCTAGCGAAGTATAAGAAACCAAAAAACTTTCATAAACATATGTTAATTAGATTCAGGTTTAGTCAATTTGTTTCTCTAGTTGATCACTATTGTTGTTATACTCTAACCAAGTTAGAATTGGATAACAAACTTGTATCGGTAAGAAGAAGATGACCATCTTCACTTGTGTCTATCGACACATTATCTACAATTAATTCTATGAATTATTTGTGATATTACATCACTCCGATGGAAATAATCCCATCATGAATAATAAGACTGAATCTAACAAAATATGGTGTGCAATTTATGAAAATTTTTTGCTATCCACAAAATTGTCGATCGATCTAGTTTCGAACCGATAAGAACTTTTTATTACACTTTAAAAAAGTATATCATTCTCATCAGGGCTAGCCGACTAGATACACTACCAAAAAAATTTTTCGCTATATAAACCTAAAATAGGTCACTCTTCTAGCGAAGTATAAGAAATCAAAAAACTTTCATAAACATATGTTAATTAGATTCAGGTTTAGTCAATTTGTTTCTCTAGTTGATCACTATTGTTGTTATACTCTAACCAAGTTAGAATTGGATAACAAACTTGTATCGGTAAGAAGAAGATGACCATCTTCACTTGTGTCTATCGACACATTATCTACAATTAATTCAATGAATTATTTGTGATATTACATCACTCCGATGGAAATAATCCCATCATGAATAATAAGACTGAATCTAACAAAATATGGTGTGCAATTTATGAAAATTTTTTGCTATCCACAAAATTGTCGATCGATCTAGTTTCGAACCGATAAGAACTTTTTATTACACTTCAAAAAAGTATATCATTCTCATCAGGGCTAGCCGACTAGATACACTACCAAAAAAATTTTTCGCTATATAAACCTAAAATAGGTCACTCTTCTAGCGAAGTATTTTTTTTGGTAGTGTATCTAGTCGGCTAGCCCTGATGAGAATGATATACTTTTTTAAAGTGTAATAAAAAGTTCTTATCGGTTCGAAACTAGATCGATCGACAATTTTGTGGATAGCAAAAAATTTTCATAAATTGCACACCATATTTTGTTAGATTCAGTCTTATTATTCATGATGGGATTATTTCCATCGGAGTGATGTAATATCACAAATAATTCATTGAATTAATTGTAGATAATGTGTCGATAGACACAAGTGAAGATGGTCATCTTCTTCTTACCGATTCAAGTTTGTTATCCAATTCTAACTTGGTTAGAGTATAACAACAATAGTGATCAACTAGAGAAACAAATTGACTAAACCTGAATCTAATTAACATATGTTTATGAAAGTTTTTTGGTTTCTTATACTTCGCTAGAAGAGTGACCTATTTTAGGTTTATATAGCGAAAAATTTTTTTGGTAGTGTATCTAGTCGGCTAGCCCTGATGAGAATGATATACTTTTTTAAAGTGTAATAAAAAGTTCTTATCGGTTCGAAACTAGATCGATCGACAATTTTGTGGATAGCAAAAAATTTTCATAAATTGCACACCATATTTTGTTTGATTCAGTCTTATTATTCATGATGGGATTATTTCCATCGGAGTGAAGTAATATCACAAATAATTCATTGAATTAATTGTAGATAATGTGTCGATAGACACAAGTGAAGATGGTCATCTTCTTCTTACCGATACAAGTTTGTTATCCAATTCTAACTTGGTTAGAGTATAACAACAATAGTGATCAACTAGAGAAACAAATTGACTAAACCTGAATCTAATTAACATATGTTTATGAAAGTTTTTTGGTTTCTTATACTTCGCTAGAAGAGTGACCTATTTTAGGTTTATATAGCGAAAAAATTTTTTGGCAGTGTATCTAGTCGGCTAGCCCTGATGAGAATGATATACTTTTTTAAAGTGTAATAAAAAGTTCTTATCGGTTCGAAACTAGATCGATCGACAATTTTGTGGATAGCAAAAAATTTTCATAAATTGCACACCATATTTTGTTAGATTCAGTCTTATTATTCATGATGGGATTATTTCCATCGGAGTGATGTAATATCACAAATAATTCATTGAATTAATTGTAGATAATGTGTCGATAGACACAAGTGAAGATGGTCATCTTCTTCTTACCGATACAAGTTTGTTATCCAATTCTAACTTGGTTAGAGTATAACAACAATAGTGATCAACTAGAGAAACAAATTGACTAAACCTGAATCTAATTAACATATGTTTATGAAAGTTTTTTGGTTTCTTATACTTCGCTAGAAGAGTGACCTATTTTAGGTTTATATAGCGAAAAATTTTTTTGGTAGTGTATCTAGTCGGCTAGCCCAGATGAGAATGATATACTTTTTTAAAGTGTAATAAAAAGTTCTTATCGGTTCGAAACTAGATCGATCGACAATTTTGTGGATAGCAAAAAATTTTCATAAATTGCACACCATATTTTGTTAGATTCAGTCTTATTATTCGAAAATACTACGACAAATTTTTTCCGACGTATGATTGAAATGTTTCGTAATATTTTCGATTTCATATAAACGCACCCATTTAGTACAGAATTTAAAAATGTCAAAACCTTTTAATATTCGTATTTATCATTTGTTTTGCGTTGATATTGATAGAATATATAGTTTAAATGGCGAGTTTAGTTTTTTTATGGTTATGGATAGTTTTTCCGTTGTAAAATGTTTATTAACAAATGTTAAAATGATATATAAAAAAAACATAACGTATAACTTAATATAATTTTCAACAAAACGTCAATTATAAATTTCCGACAAGCAAAATGGATTCGAAAATTTTTCCGTCAGAAATGTTCGAAAAATACTTTCAATCATATGCCATTTTAAATTTTCGAATAGTTATAATATTTCCGAGTCGGATTTTTATTCAATCATACCACCACAGAATTGAAAAAATCCTCGCATAGAACATAACAAAATGTACAAAAATTCAGAGCTGGTACAATATGAAAAGAACACAATAAAAAAATTCGGAGCTAGTACAATTTGAAATAATTTTTTTGTTTTGTTTTCATTGGCATTTAGTCTAATTATATTTATATATATTATATATTATATTAGTATTATATACTATACACACTATATACAATATTTATTTAGTTTGGTTTACCTGCTAAAAGTGAAACTGCATCCATTTTGAGGTTATTATTAAACTTCTCTTCTTCGCACAAATTATAATGACTGAATGCAAAACCAAAACGAAATAAAAAAAACAAAAATATCACTTGAAAGTGTTTACAAAAAAGTAAACAAAAAATTTTCAGTACAATTTACTACACCATCGATTTTTACGTTGCTGTTTTTCTGTACTGGGTGAGGAAATACATTGAACTATATTTACAAAAGAATACGATTAAAATTTTTGTTCGGAGCTGGTACAGTACAAAAGAATACGAGTTTACGAAAATTCGGTACTAGAACATGTCCGGAACACTACAAATACACTATTAAAAAAAATCATCAAAGTCGGAGCTGTCCCTGAGGACTTAGAAGTGAAACCCTAATTTGACTCGACTATATCTCAAGGATTGATTAAAATTATCATAAATGACATGATTTGAATTATTAGATATGTCTATTTAATCAAATTAAATTAGTTGATTGAAAAACTAATTTAATCCCTTATATTGTCTATAACAGCTAAAAAACGGCCATTAATCTGCCTGTTATTGTTCAACTGTTCTAAACAACCAAAAACGGTTGGTATTTGATTAAGACAATATTTATTAGCGGTTACAGATTTAAATAGAAGTTTTTGAAAGGATACAGTTTTATAGAATAAAGTTTTAACACAATTCGTTCAATTATCCAAGATAAGATATAATATAATATGATAACGTTTCCATTTAAAATATACCACAGGTAGTATGGAGTCACAGAAAAAACCCCTAAACATGTACTCAAATATATTAAATTAAAACCGTGTTTTTCGAGATTTTTGCATTTTAATAATCTAACGTTATTGAATTGAGAAATTTCAAATTATTTACTTACATTTTTGAGTTTAATTGCTCACTAAAATCCCCATAATGTTGTCTAACATACATACATATATGACAATAATTGATCAAGTGTCAGCAATAATCAAAAATGACTATACACACTCGTGGCTTAAGATGTTGAGTATAATAGGAGAATTCCCATCTTATAAATTCACACAAAGTAATGTCTAGAAATTTAAAACACCCATTTGATGAATAAACAAATTTCAACTTCTAAATAGTTATCCCATCGGTGGTGTAATTGAAAAGTGTGTCTGCGTAACAGGATTCGAATCACAGCACTTATCAATCACAGCAAGGTTCGAAACAAAACAGAACGAGAAGTAAAGTTTTTATCTGAGAGAAATCCAAGCATTCTTTTGAATTGAAAAAATTCAAATTATTTCCTTTCTTGAGTTTAATTGCTCACAAAAATTCTCGTTATTTTTCCAAATGACAAATTTCAAAATTATGACCTTTTGCATTTTTTTAATTTATTACAATTATTCAATTCATTTAATTGCATTTCATTTAATTTAAAAGAACATTTTGTAAAATTATATTTTTCGATCACCCTATACCGGTCGGCGGGCATCCTATAATTTAAAAAAAGTCGGACAAGTGCGAATAAAATTCGCTCGCCAAAGGTTCCGTGAATGTAAAAGAACACAATATAAAAAAAATGACATAAAGTGGTGTTGAAAGCTCTTTATATTACCAGATCAAAGACGCATAACAAAATAAATGTTTAATCGTAAACGCGCGCCAATAGTAAATTACAATCACATCTACATTGATCACAAATGACATAAAAAATGTTACTTCAGGTTGAATCACTTATATCTGTTTATGTGACCTAAAGAAAGATTTAACCAGCTTGTAAATGGTTTAAATTGGAAATATTTTTTCTGGAAATCAGCATCGAAATTAGGGGAACATACTAAAAATAGCACTTTTTTTAACTTCAAAAACTGTAAATCGCAAAAATCTAAAATAATTGCAATATTTCTTAAATTAGGTTTTCTTTCAAATGAAACCCCACTCATTTGGATCAAAAAAGGTTTTTTTGTACCCTCCCCACTCCCATTCCCTAAAGACACAGAAATATAATTATTTGAGGCTTCGCTATAATTTTCGTTCAAAATTTACCAAATTTCCTATCTCTGTAAATTTTTTCAGATTTTTCTGTCAATCAGTGTCGAAACGTAGGGGGGAACGGTCTGAAAATTGCACTTTTTTGACAATAACTCAAAAACTTCGCATCGCAAAATTCTAAAAAAAATTGCATAATTTCTAGAATTTAGTGTTTTTTCAAATGACACCCCACTCGTTTGGGTGAAAATAGGTTTTTTTACCCTCTTTACCCCCTGCCCCATCCCCTAAACACACAGAAATATAATTATTAGAGACTTCGCTATAATTTTCGTTCAAAATATACCAAACTTCCTATCTCTGAATTTTTTCAAATTTTTCTGTCAATCAGTGTCGAAACGTAGGGGAGGGACGGTCTAAAATATCCACCTTTTTGACAATAACTCAAAAACTGCGCATCGAAAAATTCTAAAAAAAAATTGCAATGTTTCTTAAATTAGGTGCTTTTTCAAATGACACCCCACTCGCTTGGGTCAAAAAAGGTCTTTTTTCACCCTTATTCACTCCCACCGTTAAAAGCACAGAAATATAATTATTTGAGGCTACGCTGTAATTTTTGTTCATAGTTTATTAAACTTCCTGTCTCTATGTATTTTTTCAAATTTTTCTGTCAATTAAGCTCGAAATCCTATAGGGGGGTGTATCTAAAATCAAGTGCTCTTTCAAATGACACTCCACTTGACCTGGTTTTAAATGATGTTTTACCCCTTTTCACTCCATTCCCTTAATAGAAATAATTATGAGTATATGATTCTTTTCTATATATTTTCATTAAAAGCGTACTCATTTTTCTATCATTCCAAATTTATTTTTGTACGAGTAAACTGTAAAATGCACTTTTACGATTCAAAAATTGTGCGTAAAGCAGGCCTTTTTTCTATTGAAATAACAACGCCTAAAATTGAAATACCAATGCCCAAAATTACTATTTTACGCCCAAAAGCGTAAATATTTTTGACAACGTCATCGAACTCAAAAGAACAAAATACATTATGGCTATTTCCAAAAACAAAAATATATATTATACATATACAGACATATGTCTTGTGAAATTTTATTTTGAGAAAATTGTTTAATCTAAGCATTTTTTTGTTTGTTTGTAGATATATGTACAATTAAAATTAAATAAATTGATGCTAAAGAAATTTAGAAAAAAAATTAACAAAATATTACGTGAATTTAACAATTTTCTCAAAAACTATTTTACAAGAAATATGCATACATGCTTAGCAACACGATAGATCAAATAAAAGTGAAAAGCTAATGTTTTAAATAAATTAATATAGAAATTTTAAAAAAAATTGGTTGCTATAGAAATTTAGGAAAATAATTATCAAACGAAAAACTACTTGGATTAAACAATTTTCTCAACAAACATTTTACTATTTTGTGTAAATTTCCAAGCCAAATCAAAATGTAAAATAAATAAATAAATAAATAATAAATTTTGTGTAAATATGTATAGTAGAATTTTTTTGCCAGCGAATTTCTGACAGCTACGACGCAGCAAGAGATAAAAGATGAGACAAAAAGTAAAACCGAGATGTATTATTTATTTTGGGATAAATTTGTTTTCAAAACAATTATATTAGTTAAATTTCTATTTCTAGTTCGTACCATTTGTTTGTTGTAATATTTGTTTCCAGAGGCGTCGTTATTTTTATTATAATTATTTTTAATTATCAAAATTTTGTTATATTTCCTACAAAATCATTAATATTTCTACTAGTTTTTGGGTTTCTATTATAATTGGTTGAATTTCAATAGTAATTTATAAATTTTATGCGTTTTTTTTGTCCATTTCAATGGGACCCCAATAGCTTTTTTAATATTTTAATCGAGACACTGAATGTGCAAACAATATGCACATGTGCAAGCGCATGTGCAAACAATATGCGCATAACAAACAAATTTTGTGTTCGCTGGCAAAAAAATTCTACTATATATGTATTTGATTTCATGCAAATAATACAGAATCTTACTCGTACAATAGTAGATTGTATTACTAGTGCGAATGCGGAATGCGTTTTTTAAACAAGAGTTAGTTAACAAGAGTTAATAACTCGCGTTTGGAAAACGCATTCGAACTAGTAATACACACTATTTTTTGTAACAAGTGCGTAAAATTTATAAATATTTATTTAATTGTTCATTTAATCATTTTATTTAACAAAGTTATAAACAAATTTAAGCTTTTTAAATAATTAAAGTGCGCCATCTTTGTTGTAATATTTGTAAATTATTCGAGTTCGAAAATATAAACACAAGAATCCAACTAAAACAACACATAGGAATCCAACTAAGCTGTCAAAATAATAAACTTTAAAGACCTAAATAAATTGTTTTTTCTTGCAATTCCAATGATGCAATGTGTTAAAGTTGTTTTTACTATATGGTAAGTTATTTAAATTATTATTTTGATATTTCTACCTATAAAAATATTATATATAGAAATAGATAGATTTATCTACAAATCTCACATGCAGGCAGCGTGCTAGCCCGTGCACTAAATATTTTTTAGTCATATGTGGCGAAAAGTAGTTTTTTCTTGTATTGTATTCTAGTACAAAATGGAATATTTTGTACGCATGTGTTACAAAAAAAATCTTGTATGCTATTCGGGCAAAAATTATCTTTATTGCTTTTTTTTATTTCACTCTCAAGTGGAAAAGAGATACTTCACGCCCTTAATACATAAATAGCTATTAAATTTCGATCAAGTAGGGCCGAAGTTAATCGAGGCAATAAAACATAAAGAAAACGTCATTATTCAAAATTATACAAAAACTGGTCGGGTGTAAAATTCCAAAATATATTTTTAAGGAATACTGGAGCTCTTTCATATGATACCCTACTCGTCTCGATAAAAAAATGTATTTTCTCAAAGGCTTCACATCGTACCTCTGTAAAACAAACGAAAACAACTTTATTTATTTTTTAACCCGGTCGGTCATCTTGTGTGGATATGTTAGTTTTATAAGCACCTCAAATTTTAGGTCCATAGGATTACTGGCTTATACGAGATAATCGATATAATGTGAAGAACACGTTGTACTCTCTCTCACCAATAGGGTTCGTTATAAAAAAAGGAACCCTAAAAACGAATACGTAAGTTTTTGAGCTGTTTGTTAAAGTTAAGTAAATGAATTTGAGCAATTTAGTCTGATCTCTAAATCGAAAGTATATTGTTTAAGGCTCTAACTAAATTTGAGTTTCTGAATCTGGAATTTAAATTTCTAGTCCTTTGGAATAGATGTTTGGAAACAATATGTGGATTAAAAAGCTATATATACATACTGAAAAAAATGAGGAATGACAACCTCATCTCAAAGTTGGCAGTGTATTATTCAAACAAAGAAAAAATATTTGCAAACAATTTCACCGTTATTGGGACAACTACATGAAAACATTTTCCTGACAACGGCATGACCTTTATTTAAAATGTAAAGTGTTATATCCAAAATAACAGTAGTTAAATAAAGATAATAACTATTTCCATGAAAAAAAATTTCTTTGGCCTTATATCATGAATTTTTCATTTTAAAATTGAAGCATTTGAGATTAATTGAACTACATTTTATTTTCATATAAATATTACGTGTGGTTGTCTCAACTACATCGTTCTATAATTGTATACAGTTGTTGAAACAATTTTGTAGTTC
This sequence comes from Diogma glabrata, assembly GCA_963693315.1. Classification (NCBI taxonomy): domain Eukaryota; kingdom Metazoa; phylum Arthropoda; class Insecta; order Diptera; family Cylindrotomidae; genus Diogma; species Diogma glabrata. The sequence goes on along the minus strand of OY856188.1, from coordinate 228,667,521 downwards.
TATTCGATTGGAAATAGGACGTGCTTTTTTCAGTGCAACTGTATATAAGAAGATATGAAAAATCTATTCTGCATACATGTGACACTGATAAAAAATCGACTTTCTCTTGCACATTAATGCACACAGACATCATCTTAAAACTAATAAAAAAATCTTTAGTAAAATTAAAACCAATTACCCAAACATGATCTTTTTTATAAATATCAGTTAAGCACGCTTGCATGCAAGAATGGATATCAATACACAAATACTATTAACGTTTCGAAACATATCTATCTATTTATTTATTTTAAAAAAATTTCAAACAATGGTTACAAATTACAATTAATATTAAAAAAAAAGTAGTTATTTCTCTCTAAATATGGTGGAAAACATAAAATTATATTAATACTTGATAAATTTAATTATTTTGAATCCATTTATGTTTATGTTTACGTAGTATAGGTATTTCTAGTTTCCATATTTAGTTTTTGTGTAGTGGTTTCAGTAAGCATATGTTCAGTCATTTCTAGACGCAGTCAGTTTTGAAATATGTCTAAGGTGAAAAATTCTTCAAAGCCAAAAGGTACTGATTTTGGAAGTCACGTTAGAATTTATATTGTTTTTTTTTAAATAAAAAGTGTTGTGTTATAGGGTTTACAATATGTGTCACAACAACACATAAATAACTTTTTAGACCTTCGTCCCACAACAACTTGCGCTCTAAGGTGTTGATGAACGCTTTTTTTAAACCTCAGTGTCTTTCAGTGTTTTTAACATCAATCCGCAGTGAAACCACCTGAGACTATGGATTCCGGCAAACTATTCCATTTGTATGCAGTTCGGACAAAGAAGTCTTTCTGCGATCTGCAAGTATGACAGCGCGGGATCTCGACCGTTTGACTGCTTGCACGGGTGATTGCTGATTGCCGAGTGAAACGGCGGTACGAATTAGTTTAAGACATGATACTGCTGGTTTCATCTGAGCACTGTTGATGACGATATTTGTAAAAAACAACGAGGTCAGCAACAGTGCGACGATGTTGTAGGGAATCAAGTTTTGAAGTCACATCTCGATCACCCACAATTCGTATAGCCCGCTTTTGAAAAGAGTCCAAGGGAGCCAAGATGGAAACAGAAGCAGCATCCCAAGCTTGACAACAGTACTCCATACAGAGACGAATATAGGACTTATAAACATGGAGCAATTGGTATGGAGTGAAAAATTTTTTGCATCTATTTAGGTGGCCGAGTTTTCTAGACGCGTTTTTTCCCATCGCCATTACATGATCGTTCCAGAGTAGGTCATTTGAAACTGTGACACCCAATAAACGAATGTTTTTACATTCAAATATTGGTTCATCACACATACTGAATAAAATATCTTTGGGGAACTCGGTCTGTGATCTGGAAACAATCAACAGTTGTCGTTTGGTAGAGTTGAAATTGACCAGGTTTTGGTCACCCCAATCGGCGATTATTTTTAGGTCTTTATTCACGTTTATGGCAGCGTCTTTCTGGGCGAGATTAATTCGTTCGTGCATTTTACATTTTGAAGGAAGGGGCTCGAACCACTTGTGCAGAGTACTATCATCTGCAAAACTATTTATTGGGTTGCTGGTGATTTTTAACAATTCGTTGATATAAATCAAAAATAGGGTTGGGGACAATACTGAGCCTTGAGGTACACCAGCGTTAATTAGTTTAGTCTCAGAAGAAAATCCGTCTAAGGAGACCGAAATGTATCGGTTGGATAGAAAATTTTGAATCAGCTTCACAACATTGGGATGAAAACCATACGCAACGAGCTTGTTGATTAAGTTGGCATGCCAGACTCGATCGAACGCCTTGGAGATGTCTAAAGCGATAACGTATGTTTCACCACCTTTATCAAGTATGCTGTTCCAACAATGCGCTACATAGTTTAATAGATCGGGAGTTGATCTTTTGTTTCGAAACCCGTATTGGCTGTCGGATATTAAATGATTTTCTTCCAGAAATTTTGAAATGTGTGTATTAATATAATGCTCGTAGACTTTAGATAGGACCAATAGTAAAGCTATTGGCCTATAATTTGAGATATCGGATTTTGGTCCCTTTTTGGGGACGGGCTGGACATTTGCCAACTTCCAGCACGGGAAATATACCAGATTTGTAGGATTGGTAGAATATTTTAGTCAAAGTTGGTGCAAGTTCTTTAGAAAAGGTTTTTAAAATAATGGGTGGAATTTTGTCCATTCCTGAGGCGTTGTTGATGTTTAACCTCTTTAAAAGTTTAACGACTATTTTGGGTTTGCAGTGGAGTTCATTCATATTAACTCCTGAAGACTGGATTTGGGGTATTTCTTTAGGAGTTTCCGAAGCAGTGGAGTTCAAAGCGTTCAGCGACCAAGTTAGCTTTTCTTGCGGGATTATTGACGATTGAATCACCATCAATAATAGGGGGAATAGAAGATTTTGAGAAAAGAAGACTTTCGCTCTGTCAATTTCAGACTTTTCGTTTGAGATAATCTGGTTAGATATTTTGTTGGCCTTTAGATATTGGGATCGATTAGCGATGGGATCGATTGCTATGAATCCATATACATACATATTAAATGATCTACGCTTGTTTCGTAGTGCCGCTTTCGAATGCAAGTATTTTTGTTTGGGTTTTACTATGAAGAAACGTACGAATTTATTGATAGTAAATTGGATGGTTTCTGTAAAGTATTGAGTAGAAAGTCTGTCTTTTGGGAAAAAATTGCTTATTTTGAATAACTGTTTATTCGAAATTTCAATATCTCAAATCTTGCCGTTTGATTTTGATGAAACTGGTACATAAACTTTTTGTGCAGATTTCTTAGTTCTTCCAACTTTTCAGCGAAATTTGACAAGAAAGGTACAGATAACTTTTCAAAGTTATGGAAGAGTAATTTTGAATTTTCAAAACCACCAAAAACATTTTCTGCTTTTTATTGATAATGCAAAGCTCTAGATTTGTTGAGAATTTAATACACTGTAAAACACGCACCAGAATATCAATACCGCCTCGTATGAAATAAAAGCACTTGCTACCGTTCTTTCTTGAATTTTCATGATCCGATGATATCATACCGGTATCGTTTACTTCTGTTATGCGGTTGACTATAACTTTGATTTCTTATTCATTGAAACGTATCATTAATAATAAAGATAAACAAACAAACAAAAAATATTTAAGAAAGTGTAAATAATTTTTCTTATAAAAAGAGATTGAAGAAGGAAAATATATATTTTTAAAAATTTTAAAGAGAATATTAAACCAACAAAGATTAGTGTTTGTTATTACATGTGACTGACCTACATTTGATAAATGATATTAAAAACAAGCATGGTCATTTAAACGATTCATTTAAATTTGCTATAGACGTAATTTTTTTAATTAATTAAGACTTCGGTTTCAAGTTGGATTACATATGATCAACCTACCCAGCCTCTAATCCGAAAAACAAAAACATACGAATTCTCATTTTTTTCATCCAAGATTCTCAGGATTTTAATTAATAATACTTTATTGCTTAAAAGTGTTTAATGAAGTGATGTATTCTCGAGCAAAACTTTACAAATCTGTGAGCGAATAAAATTCGCTAAACACGAAATCAATATAATACTTTATCAATTTGACTAAAGCAAATTTACATTTAGTTCTTGATATAATTTTAAATCAGAGTATGCGGTTTTGTTTTAAATTTTTTGTATGTAATCTGTTATTATTGTGTTGCTCTGATTCAAAAATGATAGCGCTACACAATAAAAAATATTATTGTTTATTTTTCGTTACTTTAAGAATGTAAACACAAACATAGAGTTAGTTTTAATAACGTCTTGTAGAAAACTATATTTTTTTAAATTTACTAATGTTGTAATAATAGAAAAAATATCTAGATAATTGATCTTTGTGAGATTACATATGAGCTCTTCTAAAAATTTTCTTCAAAAGTCACAACATAAAGAAAAATTTTTAATTGTGATTTATTTTTGTTTGTAACGTCTCGTTAGAAATAGTGTCATAAAGAGCTTACGCAAATTTAAAACAAAAAGCGAAGGAACCGCATCAAAACATCAGCATTATCGAATAACGGGTTTTATTGGATATCTTTGTTTCATATGGAAAAATGACGAGTGCTTCAGTTTTGATGATTTTCGGACAGTTTTATATAGTAACCATATGGGCCATTTTCACCAAACGCTTACATTTCAGATTAAAAATTAAAAAAAAAAAAACTAATATTTCATTTAAAAATAATTACAGGTGCTAAGACCAAGGTTGGGACTATATAGAGAAGTAGATAGTCATACACTTTTTTGTATAATTTAGCATGTAGATGCTGTCGCAACTTGGGATACATAGCAAATTGTCAAGTCCGTTACCATACACAAATCGTAAAAATTCTCACATTAAAAAAAATTTTAATTTTCAAAATCAACTTGCTTTAAGGTAATTTATATTCCCAAAGTTGAAAACAGGCAATGGATCAGTTTTGCTTTTTTTAAATTAAAATTGGAGGCAAAAATTACCCTAGAATTTTAAAATATTGAATTATTTTGAAGAACTTTTCTAAATAAAGCAAGTATATATTTATTTAAAGTATTTACTTTCATTTGGATTATATTTGTCTTTCTTGGTTGAAAGAGAATTGGCAATTTAAAAGATAAAAACAAGTTAATTAATATATGAATACCCTTGAAAACTATGCGGTAACGGATTTGACATTTGGTAACGGATTTGACTAAAACCTTTACCAAATGTCAAAATCGTTACTAATCTATTTTAATAATATTTTTCATGTCAATACTTACATGCTGTTATACCGATTTTCGAAAAAAAAAACTGCGAGCTATTTTGAGTTTTCCTTATTTCAACCGCGTTTATGTATTTTTTTGTGCCGTATCGTCAAAAATATTTTACAAGCTCAGTCGTTCTCAAACATCAGTTAAGAATTCTTTTAAAATAGTAAAGTGTAAAGTTAAATTTATTTGAATGAGACGCCTCAAGAATTTTCAAGTGTAAAATAGTCCAATTTCATTTTGTTTTATTTGTGGAATTTGCATAATACATTCTACTAAAAAAATCACTTTATATATAAGAATTGCATACCTTCATTACTACGGCATAAAATTGAATGAAGATTAAACACCGTGGATGCCGAACAATAGTTATGTCAACTTAACACATTAGGTCAACTTAACTGCAACTTAACACATTTAAGATGGTACAATAGAGAAAATGTTCATTTAACGTTGTAACATTGTGTAAAAACCAGGTTTTGACCATAAGTTGCAATTTTAACTCGAAAATTTGTATAACGACTTATATATATATATAAATCAATTATGTTGCAGAATTTAAATTGTTCTAAGTAAACACTTTTTTTTCCAAATTTTTAGTTTTGACTTTTTTTGGGAAAACCTGAATAACTTGGTGCATCCAAAACTCGTGTTTTTAACTTAAAAGAAAGAATATTGACTATTAACTGTAGGCTTCAAGAAATTAAAATTATTTACAATCATTGTTTGTTCACAATTTTTGGCGTTGAATATGGAAAATTTTTAAAAAAACATAAATTTTTGAATTTTTTTCAACTTTTTTCGAGTGTAACTTCCAGAATCCTTGATTGACTTTTCAGCGTCAAACATTTATCAGATGTCAAAAACCATATTCTAAATGCAGTATTTTCCATGAATGAACGAACATCATGTATCTACGATTTTAGGTAGATTTCATATAAAAATCTACCTATTGCAATGGGCTTCATCTCGGAATTTCGGAAAAATTTTTGTGACAAACGTCTATATATGATAAGCGGAGACGAAAAAATTTATATATATATATATATATATATATATATATATATATATATATATATATATATATATATATATATATATATATATATATATATATATATATATATATATATATATATATATATATATATATATATATATATATATATATAAACGATATGAGATATAACGAAAACGACCGGCACTCTCACGGTCGCATTTGTTGAGGTAGATCAAAAAAATTTTCTGTACATGTGTGTTTTATTAATATCTCAGACGAGTTCGTGAATCAGCAAAATCCGACACGTGGTTAGGGAACTAGAGTTTTTTTTCTAAAAAAAATTGATTTTTTAAAACCGTTATAACGGCTGTTTAGATACTAATATTTTAAAAAAGTTAACAAATTTAAAATCTTTGGAATCTTTTTTATCAATTTGTTTTAAAAATAGACCTCTGTAGTTAGAGATTCCTGAGTGAGCGGCTCCAACAAAAAAGTTTGCAAAAAAAATTTTTTTTTTGAAACAACCAGCACTCTCACGGTCGCATTTGTAAGGCCAGATCAAAAAGCCTTTTCTAAAAATGTGCGTTTTATTAATATCTTGGACAAGTTCGTAAATCAGCCAAATCCGACGCATGGTTAAGAAACTAGAGGCTTTATACTAGAAAAAACTCTGTTTTTTAGATCCGTTATAACGGCCGTTTAGATTCTAATATTTTAAAAACTTCATAAATTTAGAATCTTTGAAACCTTTTTTATCAGTTTCTTTCAAAAAAAAGACCTCTGTAGTAGAAGGTTTCTAAGTGAGCGGCTCCAACAAAAAAGCTTGTAAAACACAAAATGCGTTTGAACCAACCGGCACTCTCACGGTCGCATTTGTGGAGCCAGATCAAAAAACCTTCCGTAAACATGTGTGTTTTATTAATATCTTGGACGAGTTCGTAAATCAGAAAAATCTGACACATGGTTAAATAACTAGAGGCTTTATACTAGAAAAAAAAATTCGTTTTTTTAACCCGTTATAACGGCCGTTTGGATACTAATATTTTTAAAAACGTCATAAATTTAGCATCTGTGAAAACATTTTAATCCGTTTCTTATAAATATAAACCTCTACAGTTAGAGGTTTTTGACTTGTTGGCTTCAACAAAAAAGTTTGCAACAATCCATAACTACAATTTCCAAAAACCTTATAACAGTCAATGATAAAAAAATAAAAAGGTTTGAATAGAAGAAATAAATTTTTTTTCTTAGAAATAAAGTATTTTGATATTTTGCAGTAATTGGACGACATATGATATAGCGTAGGTTTGTGTCATAAATTGTCACACATATGTTCTGTGGTAGATTTGATATTTGTTTGTTGCAAAATTGGATAGATAGTATAGTTTTGCTTATATGTAGCTAATTTTCTTTTTAAAATTTGTTCGATATCTGTTTGTAATTAGTTTGTGTTGTTTAAACTAATCTGATACATCAGATTCTACTGGCACACAAAACTGTCTGATCTCGAAATCTACCTATTTCTAGCGGATATACGTGCTTGGACTTTTTTACTGACAACTTACATGGTAAAAGCTGTTAGAATACTAAGTAGGAATATTTCACTATATCTATTGAGGGTTTCTTACTTGGAATATTTCATGTCGTAAAATATGGATGGGTTTGGTTTGATCCAGTTTATGCTGTTTTTTAAAAACTAATTGATTTTATTCAGAGTATTATAATTATATTAATTTATTAACATTAGCTTCAAAATCTTCCTGTTTTTTGATAATGTGTTTTTGGGCAATTTACCGCTTACCGGTATTGCAAACCCTATCTATATGGAATGGCAGCCGATTTAGCCCATATTTTCGTTTTGTATGACAAATTTGCGATCACTTTTTTGATTGATGACGAGCTTTAAAAATTATCACATTGTGTTCTGTACATGCCATTGTCTGTCTGAGATGAATCAATTGTAAGTCGCTTGCAATGTATTTTTTAGAATAAATCTATTTCGCTTATCTACAAAACATCTTTACGTATAAGTCATCGTGGATACCAAGTTAAGAATATAAAATATATTGTAATTATTACTTGCAAGAAGAAAATGCTGTGAAGTAGAACATCCGGTTGATCACGATTATATCTGGTGAATATAAAATAAATAAAACTTTCAACCAATCAATATAAGGTCATTTCAAAAAAGTGTTTTCGATTTTAATATTTACATATAATTAACTAATATTTCAAATATTCTGTCCACTATTTATGTACATGTATTTAGCTTATTGCAGTTTCAATTAACGTTTAAACGAAACAGGAAATTACATTAAAGAACTGGTATTATAGCATATTAATAAATAAAATAATAAGAGTCAATCTAAAGAAGATAAAATGAAATGATTAATGAAAATCAAAGTTATAATTACTAAATTATTTTAAACAAATATCCGCCATACACTTAGCTTGAAAACAAGAAAATAGGTACTAATATAGAAATTCTAAAACATTATCGCCTGCTTATATTTATTTATACATACTGTTACGATTTAGAAAAATCTAGACGATTACGGTCACTTCCAGGAAAATAAAATCAACAAAACACAACAATCAAATTAATGAAATGAATATTGTTGTTGTTGTCTCTTCTTAGAAATAGGGTCAACATAAACGATTTTATGAATCAAATCAACATAACGTAAAATAATCGAGTATTCTAATGTTTTCTCAAGGTTTCTGGAAAGTGATGTCGAATTATCTAGAAGTATTGCAGAAGGTATATAAGAAAGATACCTTTTGTAGTTTTTAATCAGTTTTATTTTAGACCTGCGACAGTAAAGTGAAATTAAATGTAAAATTAGTTTATTTTAAACCTGCGATTGTGAAGTTAAAATTATAAAAGTGATCTTTAAATTAGTGAATAAAGTTATAAGTATTATTGAATAGAAATAATTTGTGTATTATTTTGAACGTTGAGTTACTGGAAATTTCTACAATAAACCGTTGGAGTTTCTGAAGCTGTTGGAAGAATATTCTAGTCAAGAATATTGTTTGCTGTATTGTTTTCCTGTTGTTGTGAAACAATTAAGGTGTTGAATACTTAATAAAACCTGGTGTTTGTGCTTACTAATCAGTGATCGAACTCAGGAAGAGATTGGGAATTACGTTTATCGAATTGTGAGTTAGGCCAATTCGAAGGAAGTTTGGAAAAACGTAACATTGGTGACATCGGCGGATTAGTTAGCTGTTAATAATGGTTTTATTAAGTGATTTGAAGGTTCTTGAGTTAAAGAAAGAACTAGAACAACGTGGATTGTCAACAAGTGGAAACAAAACTGAATTAATGCTACGGCTTCGACAAGGAATGGAAGCCAATGGAATGGACATGGAAAGTTACCAGTTTGGAGTGATTAGTACAAATAATGATCTAGTGGCAGCTGATGAGGAGAAAAGTTTTGTTGCAGAAACAACAACAACATTACCATCTGGAAACTGCGATTTTATGCAGTTATTGGCTATGATGCAACAGATGAGTTTGAACATCAGTCAACAAAATCAGCAATTGGCTGCCGTAAACGCTAATATGGTTGCCAGTAAAGACGAGCTGAATCAAAAATTTGATCAACAAAGTAGCAATATCAATCAACAGCTAGAAACAGTCAACAATAACATGGCTGTTAATAAAGAAGAGATTACTGCAACACTTGCTGCAAATAAAGATGAGATGAACCAGCAAATAAACGAGTTGAAAATTGGAATACATCAACATTTGGATGAGAAACTTCTACAAATGTCAACGGCATTCGATGGAAAAGTCGAGAAGATTCAAAACGATATCCAAGAATTAGAACAAAAAGTGCATGACGAAAACAAAAAGGTACTTTCCAAAGTTGATGATTTCGAAAAACGGTTGCAGGATGTTGAGACGACCAAAGTTACCTCACAGGTGGTACATCAAGCAGCAAATATCAAACTAAAACCACCATCATATGACGGTACCACATCTTTCGGCATCTTCAAGTTCCAGTTCGAAACCGCAGCTGATCAAAATGTTTGGAACGCTGAAAATCGTCTTGCTGCATTGATAGTTGCGCTTAAAGGTGAAGCAGCTGAAGCATTACAGGCAGTACCAGAAAACGATCGCAAAAGCTATGCTGAAGTAATGAATGCATTGGAACGAAAATATGGCAGCGACCATAAAAAGGAGTTATACAGAATTGAGCTAAAAGGTCGCTTGCAACGAAATGGTGAATCTCTACAGGATTATTCCTCGGCTGTAGAACGGCTTGTACATTTGGCACACTCAAATACACCACCATATTTCATGGAGAAAATGAAGATCGAGGCCTTCATTGATGGTATCCGAGATCCAGAAACCAGGATCAAAGTAATGACTACACCTAAGGCGACTTTCCATGAAACTGTCGCATACGCAATGCAATATGAGATGGTACAGAGGATGTGTATGCCATCTGGTGGATGCAGAAAAAGGAATGTAGAGGGGAACATCAAAGGGGAAGTTTTGGCACACAGAGATAGAAGCGACATCAGATGCTGGGTATGTGATGAAGAGGGTCACATGGCACGGGAGTGCAAGACAAACGGGGAAGCAGACAGATTGTCGTCTTCTGTGAAGAACAGAGGAGCCGAAGAAATGGAGCACTTAGGGTTCAGGAACAGCAGTAGGAAACTCCTGTGCTGGATATGTAGGAAATCGGGCCATATCTCACAGGACTGCTGGAACAGGAAGCGTGATAGATCTTCGTCTCCTATTCAACGGAAGCCTATTGGAGGTGCAACTGTAAAGTCAAAAAGTGAGGAGAATGCAGCCTACATTCCAATTTCAAGAATTGCGGTAAATGGTGAAAGCTTGGGTATCAATGGAAAACTTGAAGGTAAAGGTTGCTTCATGACACTGGATACAGGTTCAGCTCGAACATTCGTTCGCAAAGGTTTAATTGACGGTGTTTTGGAACCATCAGATGGATTGAAACTCCGAACAGTAACTGGAGAATGCGCTGACGTAGCTGGTAAAAGAATCGCTGAAATAAAATTGGGAAATAACTGCTATCAACAAGAGGTGCTAGTGGCAGACATTATGGATGAAGTCATTTTGGGGATGGACTTCATGAAGGCGAAGGGATTAGTCTTCGATTTTGGATGTGGAATCCTAAAGGTAAATAATGTTGAGATGCCACTACTTGTGAATAAGGCAGAGTCAACCGATATTGGCAGCGATGAGGAACTACGCAGTGCAGAGGAAAATCCAGCACCATCCAAACAGATGAGGGAAAGAAACGTCAACCGACGCAGACGTTTGAACAAACGCCGAAAGTTAAAAACGAAACAAGCTCAGGTCCAGTACGAAGTGAGCAATGTAAATGAAGTGGTTCAAATAGCGTCAAATGGAAACGAATCGCAGCTGAAAATGAGAATGGTTCGGAGACATGGCAATGTGAAACCCTCAAAGGGAAAAGATAAGGAGGGCTTTAGAGATAATGAGAATCCATACTTATCACGGTGGGCGGACATAGAACAAAGTAATGGCCAAGGACTTAGAAAGGGACCAGAAGCAATTCTAAACCGTCTGGGCAATAGAAAAAAAAAAAAAAAAAAATGTTTGGATTCAACAATTGGACGAGAGATCTAGATCCTGTTCGGGACGAACAGGCTTAAGTGGAGGGTAATGTTACGATTTAGAAAAATCTAGACGATTACGGTCACTTCCAGGAAAATAAAATCAACAAAACACAACAATCAAATTAATGAAATGAATATTGTTGTTGTTGTCTCTTCTTAGAAATAGGGTCAACATAAACGATTTTATGAATCAAATCAACATAACGTAAAATAATCGAGTATTCTAATGTTTTCTCAAGGTTTCTGGAAAGTGATGTCGAATTATCTAGAAGTATTGCAGAAGGTATATAAGAAAAATACCTTTTGTAGTTTTTAATCAGTTTTATTTTAGACCTGCGACAGTAAAGTGAAATTAAATGTAAAATTAGTTTATTTTAAACCTGCGATTGTGAAGTTAAAATTATAAAAGTGATCTTTAAATTAGTGAATAAAGTTATAAGTATTATTGAATAGAAATAATTTGTGTATTATTTTGAACGTTGAGTTACTGGAAATTTCTACAATAAACCGTTGGAGTTTCTGAAGCTGTTGGAAGAATATTCTAGTCAAGAATATTGTTTGCTGTATTGTTTTCCTGTTGTTCTGAAACAATTAAGGTGTTGAATACTTAATAAAACCTGGTGTTTGTGCTTACTAATCAGTGATCGAACTCAGGAAGAGATTGGGAATTACGTTTATCGAATTGTGAGTTAGGCCAATTCGAAGGAAGTTTGGAAAAATGTAACAATACCGTAGGCTGAAAAAAACGAGCGAGGGCTTTTATTGAACTAATTGCATAATCTTCCTGTCACCGTGTGTGATAATGTTTTACGCACAAGTCACAAGTGCAAAACTGAATTGTATGTATTAGCTTTTGAATTTTATAAACTCGTTAGATATTTTCACTATACACTTAACAATAGGTGAAAAACACGTGAAATCAGCAAAAACATGCAATTTTGGAAATGAGGTTTTAATTTTGTATATTTAGGTATTGGAATTCATTGACATCAATAAAAAAAAAACTTCTGCGTTTGTAGTTTTTTTTTTTTTTTTACTCTGTCTTAAGATATTATTGACCAATTTAAAAACAATTCCTGGAACACGAGGATATCACTCATACATTCCTGCAAATGATGCATCAATCTTAGCTAGACGTTATTCTAACTCTACGGAATTTAGTAATGTTAAATTAAATAAATGATAAAAAATGTGTAAAATATTTATTTTGAGTTAAAATTAAAAATTTATTATAAAAACATATATGTAAATCCAAAAAAAAACTGTTCATTTTTTAACTCCACTTTTTTTTATAATGATAAATTTTAAGGCATGTTGCAATAAAATTAATAAAAAAAAAAATTTCCCCTCCGGAATTTTTTATAAAATGTTAGTAACATATGTACCTTCCACATATTAAAAAATCAAAAATTTAAAAAATACGCATTTCTAGAAAATCGAAAATGAATTTTTTACCGTTATTTTTCTAAAAGAAAATGTTCAAAGTCATATAATGTGAGTTATTATTTTGATTAGCTCTGTTCAATACCTACATTTTGAGCTATATAACATTAAAATCAGTTAAGTAGTTTTGACTGTAGAGCCATTTTAATACACCACGGTCGAGCAATTTTTTGATTTCCCAACACCCTGTATCTTAAGACATGGTTGAAAAAAAAACTAAAAACACAGAAAATTTTTTTTATTGATGTCAACGAATTTTAATACCTAAATATACAAAATTAAAACCTCATTTCCAGATCTTGCTGATTTCACGTGTTTTTTTTTCACCAATAACAATTTATTTATGTTGTAATGTCATGATCATTTTATAGCAACGGCTTTTTTTACGGGTGCAAAGTACAACCGCCACAAAAACAAGGATGTAAAATATGCTTTACTAGTTTCGCAGAAAATCTATGACAATGTGCAAGAAGAATGATTTTAACAAACTCATTTACCTGATCCTTGAAGTTGAATACTGACAGTTATGAGGAGTTTAAGCTTAAAATTATAATCTTTTCAATAAGGATTAGTTAATATAATAAACATAAACGCTAATAGATTTATTCGTTCGAATTCGATATGAAACATTTATTCGAACTGCAAATTGCTTTGTTTAAGATTTTGTTATAAACTACACCTAGGCAGCCAGATTAAAGTTAACTGTTTAATTTTTATCACATTGTATTCATTAGAGTGAACTTTTCATATGAATCTGTGTAATTATTATGCAAATGATATTTACGTAACCATTTTACTTCGCCTGGTTTTGATTCCATGAATATCGAGAAATTCTTTCTAGCATCTTTTTTCAATTTTTTTCTATGCTTTTGGAAATTTAAAAATCAACCAATATCAATTATACCAAATGGGCTGTATTCTCAATAATTTATAATAAATTTAGTTTTTTGATTTTAATATTTAATTGAAAATTTTGTTCGGCACAATGAATGCTAGGTAGGTAACACTAAAATATTATTTACGAATAATGACTAATAGCTGTATTGACATAAGAGTTTTGATGGAGCTGGCACAAAATAAATTGGAATAAATATTAAGAAACAAAAAAAAAAAATAATGATTTCACCTTCACGTATGGTAGAAATGTATATACAATATACATATATGTATTATCTTATGACTTATGTAATAAAAATTACAATATGTTTCGTAACAACATAAATAAAAGCACAACAATATGCGTTCTGAGATGACGATGCAAATTGCAATCAAACTTTTTTTGTTTTTTTTATTTTTTTAAATGGAAAAAAAATTTGCAGGAACGGAACAAAAATTGGGTTGCTAATAAGCAAGTTAGTGGTATATGCCCAGATTATGTAACGCATTGTTTTCCTCAATGATTAAATCCCAGATATAGAGTCAGTAAATAACGTCGAGAAATAATGAAACTGCAGAGAAACCCAAATCACTGTTAGAAAAACTCTCAACGTTCCCCCAAAAGCTTGATAATTTAAACAAAATATTTATAAATTAAGGTTGGTAAATCAACATTTAATAGAATTAAAAGGAGGTGAAACAATTTATATCAAATCGTAAAAGTAGTTATGATGTTAATTAAATTTTAGAGTTCTGTGTTTAAGTTTAGTTCGATTTAATGACTCAGTATATTTATCGTAATTGCATCGTACCCTATTTACAAATCAGTATTAAGATAAAATTAAGATTATAATGACATACATACTATAAAGTATCAAATTTAATGAATTTCTTGAGGCTATTGTTCCTTTGATTTTCGATAGTAGATGCATAATTTTTAAGCTACACTGGTGATTATATTTTAAATTGGAACGCTCAATTATTTCAATTTATGGTTCATTGTGTCCCAATGTAAGATATAAGTAGTTTCTCTTTTTCAGATTATTATTTCATTATTTATTCCATAATTGTTATTTAATTTTCTTTATCGAACTTTTAATCCAAGTATTAGTATCGATTGTGTCATATAATTCGTGTTTATGATCGAACGAAAAAACTTATTTTGAAATATAATAATTTAAAGTGTTTTTGCGATACAAAACTTGTAAAATTTGTAAAAAGAAGGAGTCGATTAGAAATTTTCAATAGTTTCCAATAAAATTTTTATTACCCATGGTTTCCTACTTCTTCCCAATGATTTATCAGTATTTGTTAATTTATCGATGTTGCATTGTACAACATCTGGGTGGTTATTTTGTAGCGTTATCTCACTAGGTGAGATAAATAGTGAGATAAAAAAATTATGTTTAAATGATTTCTTTTATCTAATACAATCGATCAAAGACAAATATTTTATCTCATCTAGTGAGATAACGCTACAAAATAACCACCCAGATCACATAAAAACTTAAGTTTAAATGGGATTATTTCGTATTCTTTGTTTTCATTTCTGTGATAAACTATCTCTTTGGAAATTGCGAATATTTTCTTCACACGCATAAAATTACAGGCAAAATGTTTTATAAAAGATCAAGTCAGATCAATGTATTATACACACGATTATATTATTTATAACTTTTAAATATATAACCTTGAATATATATTTATGGCAACAGAAATTTATAAAATCTAAAAATTTAAAAGACACCATGTGCAGTGCATATTAATTAGAGATAAGAACAAATATCGTAACCTTCACATTCATTTCAATTTCAAAAGTCTATTACATTTAATTATTTTTTTTTATTGTTGATTAAACTCAGTAAGCAATATATACAGTTAAATCTAGAAAAAATGCAGTTTGCGTACATAAGGAAATAATTGAGAACCAGGTTTAGAATTTTTTTTACAGAAACCACACACGTTGTTAATTCAAACTTTTCAAATTTATCTACATGTTTTGAAACCATTGCATTGTGTAACAGTTAGTTTAACACGTTAATAAATTTAGCGTGCATTAAAATTACCCTCTGTTCTTTTTTAGTAAGATCCTGTAAACGGTAATTCGTTAATAGCAAAACAAAGTTGAAAATAAGGCATTTATAAGCCTGTTACACCACAGTAGCTCCTATTTGCTTGAGTTCCGTATTTAACGAATCCAACAATCAAATATCAATTTATGAATAAAAATAATATTGATTTTTAAAAAACATTTTTTAAAAATCAATTAAAGAATTGGTTATAGTTTTAGACATTCTTTCCACATCATAAAAAGCAAACATGCAGCATGAATTCCGGAAAAACTGGACATTTGTGTCAATTTTATTGTAATCTGTTGAATCGTCAAATCGTATTATGCCCGATTTCTTCAGTTCTAGATAAGCTGTCGATATCTTTATCTAGAAGATAAACCTTCACCTTCGGGGACACAGAAAGAAATAATAATTTTCAGTTTAAAAAAAAGAATTTTTAAATTGAAAAACGGCCAGAATAAAAAAAATCCATATAACTTTAAATGAAAACCATGTTAAATTAAAAATCATTAGTTTTTTGGTCTTTTGAAAATGATTTTTAAATATGTTTTTTAACTCTAATGGTTAAATTTTTGAAAAAACCTTTAAAATTTAAATAAAACGGTAAATAAATCAAAAATTCTATGTTTTAAAATTAAAAACTTTTTTTTATTCGCCTACATATTAAAGTGTTACTTTATTACTGTGATTTGCGCACTGAAAAAAAAATTGAAGTTCATGACAACCTCATCTCGAAGTTGGCAGTTGATTATTCATGCAAAGAAAAATTATTTGCAAACAATTTCACTGTGATTGGGACAACTTCACGATAACATTTTCCTAACAACAGAATGAGGTTTATTTAAAATATAAAGTGTTATATCCAATATAACATTAGTTGAATAAAGATAATAACTATTTCCCTGAAAAAAAATTTCTTTGGCCTTATATTATGAATTTTTCATTTTAAAGTTTAAGTATTTGAGAAGCAATTGAACTATATTTTATTTTCACATAAATATTTTGTGTGATTGTCTCAACTTCATCGATTTATAATTGTAGAGTTGTTGAAGCAATTTCGTAGTTTGATTGACCATATGTGACCGCGCGGTGAGGTTGAGACAATTGCATTTCGATTGGAAATAGGACATGTTTTTTTCAGTGCGGCTTTAAAGTATCACTTTTCAACTATTTATTTTGTTGTCATAGCTACGTCCAAAAAAGTAAAAAGCATTTGTATTTGTTTAAATTCTATGAAAAATAAAAATTTTTATCAAAGCAACCCTTAAATTCAAAATTTCATTATCCAATTAAAATAGTTGTTATCATTTGTTGTCATAGCTACACAATAATTTGGAAAAAATAATAAATATTTTGTCAAAGGTTACTTGTTCCACATATTTTTATTTTAAAATTTATGAAAATTTATAATTTTAATTTAGAATAAACAAATTTTCTTAAAATATTTTGCTTGAGGCGAATAAAAAATAGTATATGATGCACGGACGTAAGCTATTTTGGACTTAATGTGGGTGCAAATCTCGACTAGCGCCTCAATTTGCAAACTCATCCGTCCAAAATCTTTAGCTTTACGTCCTAGCATCATAATGTACTATTTTAGTTACATTAAAGCTTTTAAAATAAATATGTTTCTTTTGATTTATCACACAATATTTTTAAACCAAAATCATTTTTTGTTGTAATGAAATTTTGTACTTTTAGAACTAAAACTTTTTTTTGGTTTCAATGTTTAAAATTTTAAAATGCAAAACCAAAATCATAATTTTTGTCCCGAAATATATTTCATCAGATTTCATCAAATTTTGTCATGTTTTATCGTAACCATCCTCACTTTAACGATTAATACCAGTGAATGTGGCATAGTTTTTTTTACATAAAATTAGTGTTGTAATAAAATTTATATAAAGAAAATAGCTAAATATTTTAAAAAATAACAAAAATAGTGACAAATAATTAAAAGAACTGTTTTAAGAAACTATTCGCTTTTATTATTGAATCAATTTCAATTTTTTTGAAGGATTTTACGCTTAATGGTAAGTCTTTATACAAGTTTTGTAATATGCTTCATTTTTGGAATGTTTCGATTCTTCGAAGTTGTATCTTCAAAACTTTAATTATTGTTATTCTTTTGATTCAGATTTTTTAAATTTTACAATATTTAAGATTCTTCCGTATCTACTACCACCAGTAAGTAGCCAGATTCGAGGTATTAAAAAATAACAAAAAGAAAAAAACAGGAAAAATTACAATTAAAGAATCGGAAGAGTTTCTGGTGATTCAGCTTAACACCCTAACAGAGTTGTAAGAAAAACTTGATTCAGTGCACAATATTGCGTGGAAAAACCAGAATAGCATTCAACCGATGATAATATATGTTGGAGATATCAAAACGATTGATCCACAAATTTATTTATATATAGACGGCTACAAATATCCGCGTGGAAGATTTATATCTTGTTTATCTTCTTGTTTTAAATCATTTCAGGCCTTAATCCTGAAATATCCTTGAGCAAGCCAAAATATAAAAATTAGCTTAGAATTTTCTTTTGATTATTTTACAAGTAATAATGTAATAATGTGTACTATAAATAAAATAAACACATTTAATAAAAATATAATTGTGACCTTAAAATTAAAGAGTTATCTGCCTTGAAATTTTGTTTCAAAAATCAAATTATTCGTTTTAGTTTCTCAAATATTTTAGTAACAAACATTTGTACTTTTAGAATAAAAACTGTAATTTTCAAAGTAAAAAATAAAATTTTAAATCCATTATATTATTTTTTAATTTAAATACCGTTTTAATTTTGAACTAAAATATTGAAACATTTAATATAAAAATTTTGGATTTTGTTTTAATAAAAACTTGTTTTTTCAAATCAAAATTCTCCAATTTTCAATTTAAATATAAATTTTTTGAGGGTCAAAAGTGGATTTTTAAAAATAAAAATTAGAATTTTAAATTAAAAATTTTGTTTTTCATTTATAATAGAATGTTTTTTAAATTCAAATATTTTTTAATAACTTTGGAACCAAAAATAAAAAATATTTAAAAATAAAAATAATTCCTTTTGGCGAAAAATCGTGTCGTCTTTTTTTTGATCTTACGGTTATTTTTTTTTTAAAGTTAATGCGATTTTTTCTTTCTGTGTAGGGTTTATCTACAAGATAAAGTTATTCGATACTTGAGGTACCAGATACCTAGCAGATAAGAATGAAAGTTTGACATAATTGTTATATATTATAAATTATTATCTGGCCTGTTCTTTTCGAAATAAAAATTTTTCAGTTGTATTGTGGTTTCAGTATCGATTGTAAACATTTCGGATTTTCAGAATTTCTACAAAATCTTAAAAGCTTCTAAAGACTTCTTATCTCTTTAAAAATAATCGTTTTCTACCCTAGAGAGCTTACGTAGTCTTAAAAATATTAAAATAGCTTTTTGCTGAGTTTTTTAAAAAAAAAACTACGAGTCAAATTCTCGGCAGAGATTGTCACCCACACAGTGTTGAGCTAGTACAAAGTACTAAGTTGAACTAGTACCCACCAGCTGAACTATATACAAAGTCAGACGAGTAGCACTAATAGCCGACTCTAAAACATCAATAACAAAGGAAAAATTAAGCTCTTACACTTGAGCTCCTTGAGCTCCTGAAGACTGGATTTGGGGTATGGTTATTCTTTTAGAAACATTTGAGTTTATAACACTTTTAAATGTTATTTTATGTTTGTTTTTATTTTATAAATTCCTTTTTTATTAGTTGTAAACATCTCACATTTGAAAATAGTCCACATTTGACAAGCATTTATTGAAAATAAACTCACTTCGCGCCTATATTTAGTGTCAATAATATCGATAAGTACTACGCTATATAGAATAGTTATCTGTAAGATATGTAGCCAGGGGTTTTAGTGAAGAAAATCAATTTTTAATTATCTGACGGATGTCTTTATCTGGAAGATAGTTATTCGGAGGTATGAAGAAACCGTGCATTAGCTAAGTTTCTTTAATTTAAAAGGCAATATTAGATACCTAGCTATAATTTTAAATGCAACCCAGCAATCTAGCATAAAAATGAGGCCATATTACAAACCGCGACTCCACATAATCATATTGTAAAACTTGTAAAATTAAGTGAAAACCGTTGATTGAATCAGACGTAGACCTTTAAACGTTATTTTTCATTTGTTATTTTCTTAAAAACTTAAAGGACTTTTTTCTTAAAAAATATTCCAAAAATTATTACAAAATCAAAAATGGAAACTTTTTCCAAATCAAAAAAATTCAAAATACTTTTTCCAAAATTCTTAAAATATCGCAAAAATTATAAAAAAATTAAAAATACAAATTTTATTCAAAATTCCAAAAAATATAATAAAATTAAAAATTTGAACTTTTTCAAAACTCTAAAAATATTCCGAAAATTCTTACAAAATCAAAAATACAATCTTTTTTCAAAATTCCAAAAATTATAACAAAATCAAAAATTTCCATGTCCAATTTCATGCTCGATCACTTTCATGCCATACAATACAAATAATTAATTTCATTTCTTCCCAAACATTGGGCAAAAAAATGAAAATCATTCTTTTGACACACTTGACAACATTTTTTTGACAAACTTATAATGCAATAATCTAGATTGCATGGTCTCACATACCCGACAATATAATCCCGACCATCAAGATTTCTCCAAATTCAATGTTCCTTGTAATCACTTAAATGTTACTCGTTATTACTTAAAATGAACGTTTTTTAAGCCAAAAATATGCAAATTTCGTTGTTTTGGCGCACTTGAAGATTTTTTTACACACTTCCGGGACAGCTATCGAACACATCGTCCTTTGGGCTCTTACTATGGAGTATACCTATTTTTAGAAACAAAAATTGTTGAAATCCCTCCAGCGGTTTTCAAGATTTCGTCGGTTGTGTCGGCCGGCAGGCAGGGAATCCTTTTTTTTGCTTTTTTAGAATCACTAGGTGCTAAAACGTCGAGAAATGCCAAAAAAGTGGGGGTAAGAATTTCAGTTTTGGCTCGAGAATGTAATACTTAGGTATTTCGGACCGAAGTAATTTTCGGTTTGATATTTGCGAAGTGGACATGCAGAATCTGTTTTGATTTTCGTTATTTTCTCCACCTTAAAATACAAATTTGAATGAATTCGGATCCGTCTGCTAAATTTGCAAAATTTTATGAAATTCAAAGCATGTTTGTCACAAAACGCAATCTTGGATCAGAGAAATTCAAATGTTCTCTTACGAAAAAACAGTACATATTTTTTCTATGATAACAAATGAAAAGTCTATTCCACTAGTGTAAAAAGAATAACAAATTGTAGTTGCTATGGTTTTTCATATAATTTTACAAAGTATTTTAAACAACGAAACCATGAAAAAATAGAATAAGAATTTTGAATATTTTGTTGTCGATTTCTAACTTTACAATTTATAGTAAATATCGATTATAATATATTACTATCATAGAGAAAATTGCATTTCCTACGCAAGATAAAAACGCTTTTCGTTCGTAAACATGTCTCACTCGACGCTAGCGCGTCTTGTGAACAAATGTTTACTCACGAACAATGTTTACTCACGAAAACAATGTTTTCATATCTTGTAGGAAAATATCCTATTCCATCTCTTGTAGCAAAATATACTATTATTTTGTCGGCGTCTTTTTTTCATCAACACATTTTCATTTTGATCATAAAATTTTAGCACAGGGGTTATTATCTTCGAAAACTCATTTTAAGTTAAACGCTATGTTGATGAAAAAGTGGTACGAACATAAAACTTCTAGAACAAACCCACCCACTGTATTTCAGTAAATCTAATAAACAGTTATCTCTCTTGTTGACAGGAATTTCGTAACAATCTTAATTAATATTAATGAACTATTGTAATATACTTTCAATGAAATAATAAAAAAAGATTCAGTTAGTGTTTCACATTCTTGCATATAATATTCTAATGCTATCAATTGTTCAGATTCTGTTTTGAACAATTGATAGCATTCAAGGTTGCATATATGACTGTTTCTTTACATTTTATATCATTCAAAAACTAAGTATATATATTTCATGTACATTACCAATCATTTCCTGCCGAACCTCTGTGTTATCCATTAAAAGTATGAATTTAATCAGAATTGACATAAAAGTGAATTTCACTTTTATGTCCATTCTGATTAAATTCATACTTTTAATGGATAACACAGAGGTTCGGCAGGAAACGATTTGTAATGTACATGAAATATATGCAGTGTTTTAATTTATTTAATTTGTTTATTTATTTTTATACAATATAAATAAGACGCGGTCTTCTCAAAGCTTACATTGACTAGTTTAATAATAGTGTGCAATAAACGTTGAGACAAGACAAAAAAAAAACAAAAATCAAAAATAATAACAAAGAGCTAATAAAACTAAAGCTAAAAGCTAACAATACTAAAGCTAATAAAATTAAAATTTTTTTTTTTTTTTTTTTTATTCTATGTTAGGCATGTTTAGTGTTAACCAATATAGATCAACGTCTCTGAATATCCGAAGATACCATGCTAACTAAGGAACTAGGGCTTGAAAGTATTATTCAATTTTCTTTGAGGAATTTATTAATGTTGATCTTAAAGTTTTGAGGATTAAAATTATCAGGAAAGACCCACGCCGGTAAGGCATTCCAGAGATGAGAAACTCTGTTAAAAAAATCGCGTTGAAAAGCGACAGTTCTACACCTAGTCACTCGAACCGTAAAAGGATGGGCTGATGTTGATGCTCTAGTGAAACGCGCAAAGTTTGCTGGTTCAGGCAAAATCGATTTGATCTCCGCAGACGTCCGTTCGTCCATAATATACTTGTAGAATACCGTCAAATCAGCGACGTCTCTTCTATGTTGCAAGGAATCAAGCTCGTTAGTAAGAGTCGAGTTGCCGATCAATTTAACAGCTCTCCGCTGTACAGAATCAAGACATTTCAAACTACTTATGTAAGCTCCTCCCCATATGTGAGAACAATACTCCATGCAGGGACGAATAAATGATTTATATATTAAAAGAAGCTGCTCGCTATTAAAAACCTTACGACAACGACCCAAAAATCCTAATTTTTGAACAGCGTTCTTTGCTAGGCTAAAAATATGAGAATTCCATTTCATACTATTTTCAATCTCAACTCCTAGAAGTTTAATAGATTCTTTCTCTTCAAGATTATTTGAATCAAACTTTAATAAAAATGGATTAGGTGTTGATAACCTAGAAAAATGGCAAACTTGAGTTTTACTTGTGTTGAATTCAACACTGTTAGCAACTCCCCAATCTAAGATGGTTTTTAAATCAATATTTAATGAGTCTATCAAGTTTGATCTAGCGATATTAAGATTTGATGGTGCATACAAATTTGGCATTTCATGTGACGCATGAAGTGTGCTATCATCAGCAAAACTATGGATGGGATTAACTGTTGAACCTAGCAAGTCATTAATATAGAGAAGAAAAAGAGTAGGTGATAAAGCGGAACCTTGAGGAACACCAGCGTTAGTTGAAAAGATATTCGATGAAACACCATCAACATTGACCTGAAATTTGCGCTCGGAAATAAAGCTTTGTAACCAAGAAATAAGTTGCTCATCTAAGCCGTAGCATCTCAATTTGCAAATAAGATTGTTGTGCCATACTTTGTCAAACGCTTTGGCAATATCAAGTGCGACGCCAAAGGTCTCACCATGGTTTTCAAACGACTTGTTCCAGATATGCGTGACAAAAGAGAGTAAATCTCCCGTCGCTCTTCCTTTACGGAATCCGTATTGTCTTTCATTAAGTAATTTTGACGACTCTAAGAAGCTCATAATATTAAAATTAACATATTTCTCAAATACTTTAGAAACAACCGACAAAATTGATATAGGTCTGTAGTTTCTTGGATCCGTTTTAGCGCCCTTCTTTGGAACTGGTTGTACACTAGCCATTTTCCATATATCAGGAAAAATCCCTTTCTTATATGACAAATAGAAAATTTTAGTTAGGATTGGTGCTAACTCTTTAGCAAAAGTTTTAAGGATAATTGGAGGAATTCTATCAGGTCCAGATGCCTTATTAGTATTGATTTGTAAGAGCATTTTCCGAATGACATTTTTACGAAAAATAATCCGCCCCATTTTGTTAGAAACTCTAGGAATTGGTATAGGTAGAAAATTGGGTTCTACTAATGTAGAATTTAACGAAAAACAGTTACCTAATAAATTAGCCTTTTCTTTGGGGTCAATAATAGGTATATCTCTATCAATAAGAGGAGGTATAGAAGACTTACAAAAATTTCCTTGAACAGCCTTGGCGGTTTTATAAAAATTTCGTGAACCAGTAGGGTGCTCAGCAAATTTATTAGCTTTTTTCCTAATAAATAGATGTTTCTCTGCATCTATTAATTTTCTACATAAATTTCTTTCTATTCGGTATAATCTAAGGTTTTCATCAGACTTGTTTTGAATAAACTTTTGAAAAGCCTTTTTTTTAATTTTTATTGCTTTTTTGCATTTACTTGAAAACCATCGATCAACCTTCGGAACAATCAAACTATTTGGAACAAACCTACTCATACCCATTAGTATTATTTTTGAAAAATTAGAAGCAACAATGTTTGGATCTTGGCTGGAAAGACAATTGCGTTTCCAGGGAAACCATTTAAAGAAATCTCTAAGTCCCTGCCAATTTGCAGCTTTATAATCCCAAACAAGACGAGGATTAGCTTTAAACTGTTTAGGTACTTGTATATTTAAATGTGTGGAGATCAAATTATGATCTGATCCAATGAATATGACATTTAATTTAAAATAAGATGGAAATTATCACGGATTATACTGTTTGAGAGTAATTCTCAAGCTTTTAAAATAAAACAAACAGTTTCTTTTGAAGTGGGCTGTACTTTCCAATGTTTTAACATTTATCGGTAGTTTAGTTTATTCCAAAGTTTGAAACCATGCACGAAAGTAATACTTTTAATAAGGTTAGTGCGACACATATCCAATATCAGGTTCTTGGTGCGGTGCGAAGAAGCAAAAATGATTAATGAATACAAATATGAAGGATGCAAAGAGTGTATTATTTTAAAAATAAATAAGACTACACGGAAAAAAGTAATAAAACATCAAATCCATTCCCAAAATTGTTTTAATATACGGCGAAACATGGTCATAATATCGAAATGTATAAATGTATCTAATACAATAGTTAAAAGCCAGTCTAATTCTTCTTTCATTAACATAACCCATATTATAAAATAAAATATACGCATTCAAAAAATGCGGTATAACTAGCGATTTAATTAGGAAAACGCGAAAGCTCTAGTGGAGTGTAGAATTTCATGGTTCTTAATTATTGAGTAGTGTATACTGAACCTTGTTGCAAACACTTGTAATATCCAGTCATTCCAGTCAAGTTTCTTGTTGAAGATTACACTCAAATCCAAGTTCCGGAGCTTATCATGCAATTCAAGGCGTTGGTTGTTTAAATACAAAGCAGAAATAATCGAGCAAATCAATTATTTGACATGGAAAAATATAAAAATAATAGAGAAATAATGGAATCTGCAAAAAAGCAAACAACAGTTAATTTTAAAACAGATACGTATAACTTAAAAAAACCTTATATACATCTATTAAATACATTTAAATTTAAAAGGCAAAAGAGCTCGCCGTAAAGTTTTATGGAAAGTTTTTTCTCCTTCAAGAATATTTCTCTATATTTCTCTATTAAAATGTTTTTACAATTAAAGTAATCATTCTGTGTGTGTTGTTTTTAGAAAATAATGTTAATGTTAACTTAATTTATTTGTTTCGTCTAGAAAATTTTTTTTAAAAGAAATAATAATATTTGAATTAATCTGTGATATAAATGTTAAGTGTTTTTAATTAATTTTTTAAATTGTTCACAATGTAAGTTTTTTTACTGATATTTGTATGTGTTTTTTAGATTTTAATTTTTTCATTTTCATTCATTCCAAATCCTTTTTGTTATATTTATAAATGATAAAATTAATAATTTTTAGATTAACTTAAAAATGCCTCTGCGGCGAAATATTGTTTTATTACAACTTTAAAAGAAAAATTAAAAAGATTTTAAGATACTAAAATGATTTTTTAATTAATACTGGCTGAAAAAAAGGTGCAATCAATAATTCAACTATACTCGCATAAATCAAATACAGCCAAAGGAAATACTTTTATAAATAATCGAGCGAATAGCAGGACGACGATAAGTAAAGACTGAGTTTTCTTAACATTAAGCTGCAATCCATTTTTCACAACGAAGACGGAAATAGCAGAAAAATCCTAATTATGCAGCTCAAGGGTACGTTCAATGTGACATTTGGATCGAAAAATATGAAAATCGTCAGCGCATAGAATAGATGATACTTAGAGTATACAAGGTGCCCTGGAAGATCTATCAGATAGAGAGAAAAGTAATGGCCCCAAAACAGACCCTTGAGGAACCCCCAACTTTAAAGGCAAGGCAGTGGAGAATTAATCAGAACTTTAAACTTTTTGGGTTCTCTCAGTAAGATATGAAAATATAAGCCACGCAGTCAGATCAGAAAAACCAAAAAAAAGTTTAAGCTTTTATACAAGACACGTATGCCCTATAGTTTCAAATGCATGACTGAAATCAAGTAAAGTAAGTAATGAAAAGTTACCTATACCAATCGAGTTTACTACTTTTGTTAGTGCTGTTATGGTACTGTGGCTACTTCTAAGCCCTGATTGAAAAGCCTGACCCTGATCCAGTCGGTCATTTTGATTCAAGTATAACAACATTTGATCCTTATAAGAAGCATTTCGAATACTTTAGAGAGTGCTGGGTAAGATACTAATGGGTCTAAAATCGCTGACCAAGGTTGAATGAGATATTTTAGCGACTAAAGCCGTTTTCCAAATATCAGGAAATAGGGAAGAATAAACAAAATGGTTGAAAATATGAGTAATATGTTGAAGAATATTTGGAAGAAGCATTTTAAGAAATTTTAGGGAGATTTCATTGCTACCAACGGCATCAGATTATAACAATATTAAAAATAAGAAAGCAATTCCGTAATACATATGATGAGTGGTAAACAAATGTTAAATAGATTCATTAATGAGTTTAAGGAGATCGTTTAATGAAGGCAGTGTAATATATTTATCATCGTTATGGGTTTTAACAGCAATCCTACCATTACGAGTAGTAACACTACGAATAAGATTAAGATGCTTCTTTGTTTCAGCTGTAACCTTGTTAAACAAAGCTTTGGTTTCCTTGCTAAGGTGATCGTTTAGATAAACTCTTTGGTTTAGATAAGATAATTTCAGTTCACGAAGAGTAATTGAAGAAGATTTGATTGAATGATAATTAAATAAAATTTTATTCTTCATTGAAATCTCCGTAAAACGGACCAATAAAGCCGGTGTTCCTTTTCCAGATTTGTCAGCAAATCTACTGACTGATACGATACACTTCCCAAGATCTAGTTCTAAGACGTTCCCAACTCTAATAGCAATTTCAGTGTTCGATATATTCTTGTAAACTGGCAGATTGGAGATAACAATACAAGAGTATCTCTTTAAACGCTCAGAGATGGTGTATCTATCCACCAGACCAGCTAACTTACATTCCAAATCAAGAAATTTATCAGAACTAACGTTCTGGTTATCGATGAGCTCTTTAATGTTTTCGCGTTAGTGGCGATATCACCCTTGTTACGTTGAATATCATAATTCATTTTGTTTAGGTTGCAGTGCATTTCCTTAATTTCAGTTGTCATCTCATTGAAACCATTTAATTTAATGTTAATTTCCGCCATAAAATTTTTAATTTCTTTAGCCAGAAGTTGCACTTCTTCTTTAGCAGAAGATCCCCGGCGAGTTTTGACTGAGGAGCGAGTTACACTAGCCATAGTGTAATTAGTTATACTGAACTCTACCGTATTTATGATACTGAACGTAATTAAAATGTTTGTGAAGTACTTTGAGTTTATTCAGAAATACAAATACGGAAAATAACACAACAGAAAATTACGTAACAGATTAAATTACAGTAAAAATTTAATATATGTATTTTGTCAAAACCTGATATGTTTTGCAAGTTTATAGTTAAAAATTGATTTTATTTTTATTTTGACTTTAAACAAAAACTATAAATTTTTAACTTAGTGTTTTATATGACCAACAATTTAATAGAACTTAGTATTTAGAAACACAGAAAAAATAAATTTAATAAACTTTATGTTTCAATTAGAACAAATAAATAGCAAACACGTTTTGTCACTTTGAATATTGAATAGTTATCGGTGTTATAAATAGCTATCGGTGTTATAATTTTTTCTTTTAGATTTTACTTCAAAACATAATTTTCTTTTTTTTATTCATTGTTAGGCATGTTTAGTGGTAACCATTATCGATTAACGTCTTTGAATATCCGAAGATACCATGCTAACTAGGGAACTAGGGCTCGAGAGTATCTATCAATTTTCTTTGAGGGATTCAAATTATCAGGAAAGACCCACTCCGGTAAGGCATTTCAAAGATGAGAAACTCTGTTCAAAAAATCACGTTGAAAAACGACAGTTCTATAACATCTTCTCTCTCGAACCGTATAACGTTGGGCTACTATTGATGCTCTGGTGAAACGCACGAAGTTTGCTAGTTTGGACAAAATCGATTTAATATCCGTAGACGCCCGTTCGTCCATAATATACTTGTAAAATACCGTCAAAACAGCAAAAATCGTTAGTAAGATCGTCAAATCGTTAGTAAGATTAAAGCTGC
This sequence comes from Diogma glabrata, assembly GCA_963693315.1. Classification (NCBI taxonomy): domain Eukaryota; kingdom Metazoa; phylum Arthropoda; class Insecta; order Diptera; family Cylindrotomidae; genus Diogma; species Diogma glabrata. The sequence continues at coordinate 228,638,927 of OY856188.1, read as the reverse complement.
CGATCAATTTAACAGCTCTCCGCTGTATAGCATCAAGACATTTCATGAGACGCTATCATCAGCAAAACTATGGATGGGATTAACTGTTGAATCTAGCAAGTCATTTATATAGAGAAGAAAAAGACTAGGTGATAAAACGGAACCGTGGGGAACAACAGCATTAGTTGAAAAGGTGTTTGATGAAACACTATCAACATTAACTCGAAAATTACGCTCAGATATAAAGCTTTGTAACCAAGAAATAAATAATTTCCAAATAGTCATGCTTTTTCGCAGAGTTAACCACCTTGTACTAGGGTAAGTTCAACTGTCAAAAACAACTCTTCTTCATGAAGACCAAAAACCTTTAAAAATAAACGAAATCGTGCAACGTATTAACTGTTAAGAAATTTGTGTTTTTTTAAATATTTACAAATCAAAAGTAATTATAAATCCATTATAGAATTCACACGAATGTTAAATTAAATTTTTTTCTGCGGTCTATATATCTTTTAAATTTAAAATAAATATAATATAATTATTGTGACATGACAATTTGTGATATCGTGCATCAAGTGTGTCGTTTGGTTTAATTTTAATTAATTATCTCAACTGACAAGGCAATTTGTTTACTTAAAATTAATAATGTTTTTTTCTTGTAATCAAAACAACAGATTTACAATCATCAACACTCCTTATAGTTATTTAACTGCAAATTTATAATCGCTTCGAAATGTCGGTCACATTTCTACTACAAACACTGAATATTATTAAAAATCATTCCTTTGTTAACTTAGCCCGCTTTTTGCATAACGCCAGCGTATTTTCTTATTATTAGTTTATAATCAATTTATGATATAACTAATTGTTTTGGAAACATGGATGAACCGAAATAATATAAGGTTTGTTGAAGATCCGTTATTCAAACTAAATAAAAAATCAAAACGATTATTGAGACGTTATAGAAATATGCGGTTGTGGGTTGTTTTTATTTTTTGTAACCAGTTGGTTATCTTTTTCGAGTGTTGAGTAAATAAAATTTGCAGAAAAAAGCGCAAAATAAGATCTTTTCAACTTATCAAATTTGTTCTTTTCCGGCAAAGGTAAGTAAAAAATCTCTTTGGGTTAAGGTGGTTTAGCATAAGAGAAAACGAATCCCGTTTGCTTGGAGTTCTTAAATATAAGCATTTCTTTATCTTTATTTTATTTTAAAGATTTGAAGAGTTTTATAAGATTCACTAAATCTGGCTTAGTGTTTGTCCCCATTTTATTTTAAAATACGTACATGTAGGCCATATATCAGCTTAAGAAAAATGTAACTTGAATCCGGTAGGATCGGTTTCATGCAAAACAAACATTTTTTATCGCAAATTTTTTTCATTTTTCTCGACGTTGTAGATGTAATAGTGTAAGAAAACAAAAAAAATGGGTTTGTTACTATACGTTTCTGTATACGCCTGATACCTTTTTTGTACCAAATTGTGTGGTTGTAATGATGACCTGATTTCGTTTTGGGCTAAAGCGCAAATGTACTTCGTCTGGGAGTTTTCTCTAAAATGTCAGTTTTTTACATATTTAATACTTGAAACATTTGACTTAGGCATATAATATTTGAAAATTATGTTACTTTTAATATTTGAAAATTATAAGTCAATTAATATGCTTAATCTAAGGTATGTACAATCTTTTTTTCTAGGGCATTACCAGCTGTCATGAAAAGAATTACTTGAAAATCTTAAATTTTCATTCTGAGTTAATCTGTAGTAATGTAATCTGAGTTAATATTGTTTCAATACTCATACATATTTGTTTCGGCGATAAATAATAATTTGTCAGAGCTACGATATCGCTATAGATCAGAGCTATGATATCGAAAAAATGTAATATGAGGTTTGTCTAGTGGACCGTGAAGGTCCACCAGTTGGTCTTGCAACATTGACCCGAAATTTTCGTTCCGAAATAAAGCTCTGTACCCAAGTAATAAGTTGGTCGTCCAAACCATAGCAACTTAATTTGCAAATAAGATTGTTGTGCCATACTTTGTCAAATGCTTTAGATATATCAAAGGCAACACCGAAAGTTTCACCATGGTTTTCAAGAGATTTATTCCATACATGAGTGACAAAAGAGAGTAAATCTCCTGTCGCCCTTCCTTTACGGAACCCGTATTGTCTTTCATTAAGCAATTTTGAGGACTCTAAGAAGGTCATTATATTAAAATTAATGTATTTCTCAAAAATTTTTGCAACAACGGACAAAATTGAAATGGGTCTGTAATTAGTTGGATCAGTTTTACTGCCCTTTTTTGAAACTGGTTGCACAGCTGCCATTTTCCAGATTTCAGGAAAAACGCCTTTCTTATACGACAAATAGAAAATTTTAGTGAGGATCGGTGATAGGTCTTTTGCAAATGTTTTAAGAATAATCGGCGGAATACGATCTGGTCCAGAAGCTTTGTTAGTGTTAATTTGTAAAAGCATTTTCCGAATAATGTTTTTACGAAAAATTATACGCATCATTTTATGAGAAGCTCTAGGAATCGGTTTAGGTAAGAAATTGGGTTCTTTTAGTGTAGAATTTTTAGAGAAATAATATCCAAAAATATTAGCTTTTTCTTTTGGGTCAATGACAGGCATATCACTATCAATAAGAGGAGGTAGAGAAGACTTACAAAAATTACCTTGGAAGGCCTCAACAGTTTTAAAGAAATTGCGTGAACCAGTTGGGTGTTCAGCAAATTTAGACGCTTTTTTTCTATTAAAGAGATTCTTTTCTGTATCTATTAGTCGCCTACAAATATTTCTTTCATTACGGTACTGTCTAAGGTTTTCATCAGTTTTGTTTAGATTAAACTCACGAAAAGCCCTTTTCTTAACTTTAATTGCTTTTTTGCATTTATTTGAAAACCAAAGATCAGTCTTTGGGATGGTCAATCTATTAGGAATATATCTGCGCATACCCTCGGTCCCATTGTTTATGAAATTATGTTTCTTGTCGTTATTTATTCAATAGTAGATTAATATTCCCAAATTTATATCCAATTCTTGATTTAAACTTTCCAATGAAAACAAAATTTTATTCCCAGATTCAACCAAACTTTTTCTTTCTATTTATTATAACTTAAATTCATTCTCCATTAGTCTTTTTTTCTCGTCTTTTTTATTTTGTGAAATAGAAGATAAGAAAGTGCGAAAGGAAAAAAGATGAAGACTTTTTATTTATTCCATGTCTTTCTTTTACTTTCAATCACTTTTTTTTTTAAAAAAAGTGATATACTATAAAAAAGTGTTCTACTATAAAAAAAAGTCTATAGACCAAGACTTTTTTATGGAAAATGACGACTTTTACACTGAAAAATATATTTAAAATTATTATGCAGCCTATGTTGAATACGACATTGTTAAAAATATATAATAAATTTAGATGTTTATTAAAAATAATGGTGAAATGTCACAATTCCAATCCTATAAAATATTTTTTTCCATGAAAAATTGTGATATTCGTCTTACTCTCTCTTTAGAAAATTAATCACGGTTTCTCGTTCTATTTTGGCTAAAAAAAAAGATGAAAAAGACTAATGGAGAGTCAGCTTTAGGCACTATACTCGAATATAATGAATATTGTTACAAAAACACAATTTATATTACAAAAAACAACGTAAAACTTACACTACTGGGTTTTCAGTTATTGGCAATCATCGAGTATGTACTATTAATTTTTCTTTTATCTTGTTTAAAGTTTACTAAACTATTTCATATTACTCAAATTAAATTTCAGACCATAATGACGGCATTTCAGTCGTCCAAAACCCTTTATCTGACCATCCAACCCAACCACCACCTCATTAACTGCCCAAGAATTCCAAAGGAACTCTCAACTGGCCAACTCAATTACCCGCCACCAACTAAATTATTTAAAAAAAAACATTAAAAAAACAACAAAAAAAAGCTTAAATTCTTTTTTCTACTCCTATCACAGTGGGCGAGATGGAGAAGTGGATAAGTCAGCAATATCACTTACAAGGAAGTTAAGCAACACTGGGAAGTATCACAACTTAAACGGGTGATCGCTTGGGAACCTTCATCAGGAAAAAAATATGGAAATATGATTGTAGCACATTGAAGCAGGAATATCTCCCCCACGGTATGCCAGTATACCTTATCCAGCAGCCCTGGAAACTGGCTAGGATACGATGGCCCAATCACCCGTTAATCTGAAATTCAAATGATTAAAGAAACGTACACTAGAAAGTGTCTAGTAGACGCCCTATGCTCCTAAATAAAGAGAGATAAAGGAAAAAAAAAAACTCCTATCACAGTAAATTATAAATTACATCACACTATCCATAACATGTAAATTGATTATTTCAAATAGCGTGCGGTAAGTAAAAAAAAGCGTGCGGTAATGGATTTTCATATATATATTACCGCACGCTTTTAATAAAACGAAAAATTTTTATTTAAAGAAAAATTTGATTTTTTAAAATTAAATATTTCAATTCATTTTGACACAGAATAATGCAAAGCCTACCACAATTTGTAAACTATTTGAATTTAATTTATAATTAGTAGTTCATTTTTTCAAGTAATTATATGCGTTTGGGCATTAAAACAAAGTCGTAGAAAAAGTATATAACTAGTGTCTTCGAAGCATTTTCCATGCTCGTGAAGATACTGCACTCGACGCTGCGCGTCTCGTGCGCAATATTTTCACTCGCATGTAAAATGCTATTTATCTCTAGATATGTAATATACTATTTGCAACAAAAAACCTATAGAATTATGATGAAACGCAAAGCTTACTACTTTGAAATGACATTTTAAGAAATTTTCTTTAAAACATTAAAACTTGAATTTTGTGAATGAGTTTTATTATTTAAATAACTTTAATTGAATTTTATTTGATCGAGCAAAAAATATAATAAGTATTTTGGGCATTAAGAGTTTTGCCGATTTCGGATATTAGAACATATATCCTCAATCGGTAAAACACTCTTACTGCCCTTAATACTTAAACAACTATTATTTTTCCATAACCATGCAAAAATGAATGTAAAATAAAAAGAATATGAGACGGTATTCCCGGAAATGTTGTACTTGTAAGAAATAAGTATGTTGCACACAAAATAGGTGCAAAAGCATTTGAAAATGTATATTAACATTTTCGAGATACTATATAGTATATTACTATTGGTAAAAAGAACGGAAAATGGAAATATGTACAACATGTAATATCTTGAAAAATTTAGAAGAGTAATAGCAATTTATGTATCAAGAAGGGTTGTAGAGGTTATTACGTTCAGCAAGATTTAATGCCGCACTAGCCCGAGGTCGCAAATAAGCGTTGATATATGCGAAAAATTAAAACTAATTTAAAGAAAGAGAGGATAAATTAAAAGAGTGAAACAGTGACATAAATTTAGAAAATTATTAGGTAAAGCTGGATTATGTAAACTCTAAATCTCACGTTATTTTTTAAATTTATGTTGATGTCCTATGACTTTGGATTGATTGATTAATTTAAACTCATTAACATAAATTATATTGACTTTGCTTTTGAACATCAAACAAAAACGTTTTAAGCACATTTGTATTGTTATGCAATACGTAATTGGCTTTATTATTGTTCATAAATAATGTATTTCTTGTTTAGAATATAAATAAGCGTAGTTGCATTACAGTCAAAAAAATAAATCTATAGTTATAAGGCCTTTTCTTACATTATTTTTTTTTTTGCTTTCATTTTTATTATTAACATTATTGTTGTAACCAAAATCCCAGTCTTTGTGATTAATCATTCATTTGTAACTCGATTATATAGACAAAAACTATGATCGATGATGTTATGCATACTTATTGTATATTAACCTAAAACAGTTTAATCATGATCTGTCAATTTGAAGCGACCCTGAATGTTTTTTTAAATATGTTGATGTATAGATAAATCAAATACCAAATGGAAAAAGAAGTTGAAGATTTTAGATATAGAGCTCTCGGGGTTATTTATATCATTTAAATGTTTTCATCTGGGTTAATAGTCAAACTAGAGTTTGAACAGAAGAAGCCAGAATGAGATATTGTTACTAAATCAACAATTTAGCAACACAAATTTGATGTTAGTAGAACGAGACCTAAGATTAAGTTAAATAATTAAGCTTCGAAGAGTTTTAAGATTATAATATTAAAAACAACTATAAGACGAAAGATTATTTTTCTATAAATAATCAAAATAATTTTTTTATCATTATAAAATATAAAGTGCAACTATAAAAAATAGTTCTAGTATACTATTATCATCTGTTGGATGGTTTTACTCTTTAACAAAAATTAGCTGATTGGATTTTCTTTAAACAAATTTTACACCAATTATTTTCTAATACAAATCTTGTTAGCAAACACGATATATAATAAAAAAACATTTAATTGCTAGAAATATTTTCATTTTAATCTTCTGGTGTCAAATGTATTGTTTGCTACTCCGTTCATTTGTTTAACTTTTTTCTTTTTTAATGCAAAGGTATTCTTTGTATGTACCGTGTATCGCCTAGACATCACAGCTAAGTTGAACAATGTAATCGAAACTAGGAGAACATCATCACAGTCTCTTCTATACACTTAAGTCGAGAGATGCATGGATTTTCATTGATTCCATTTTTTTCTCGATATTACAGCAAAGTTGAAATATTTTATTAAGAGTAAAAAAAGACAATTGACCAAACTATTAGAATATACTAATAAAATAACATAGTTTTTATATTTATGCAATTTTGTAAATTTTCACTTATCTCAATATATCTTTTTTTTTCTTTTCCTTTTCTGATTTATATTCAATACATTTCAAACACAGTTCACATTTACGATATTCATTCGTTATTGTTTGTGCTTTGTATTAAGCTTGACTATAAATAAAAACAATAAATAAAAATAGTAATTTAGAGAAAATGAAATAGTTTAAAAAAATTTCACTTGTGTTCAATAAATTTTCTTTTGACATCAATAGTTCTGATTATCGATTTGTAATGGATAATGTATAATGTTATAGTTAATCGATAGAAGTAATTTGTAAACGGATTTGATCCTTAGTATAGTTAAGTTTTAAAACAAAAAGGTACAACTTCAAGATTACACATAAGAATAGGTCGAAACAGCTAAACTTAATCTTGGAAACATTCAGCAATCATTAACCTATTCTGATTAAACGTAAAAAATACAACTAACTGACCCTAATTCGGCGTACAAAGCTTACATTTAGATAAAAAAAACTAATCAATGACCAAAACTAGGTAGGAATTAAACGTTTATTACTTTTACAACAAATATAAACCTTAAGGAAATTAACCCAAATAAAAAATTGATATTATATAAGCTATGAGCTGTAATTTTTATCGTTTATCAGCTAACTACAGAAATCTTTATCGTTTATCAGCTAACTACAGAAATTACCCATGATTGTTCGCTGAAAATTACAGCAAAATTTATTAAAAACAGCTAATGTTTCTATTTAAAAACACTTTCAATTTTTCACTTTGAGTTCAGTATAGGTGAAGGTTGAGCATTTAAATATGCAGATTTTAGTATATTTCTAATAAGTATAGTGAAGTGTTTTAATTTTATATCCTTTGTATGTATTTATTGTACACTTCACACTTCGTTTTCTATTTCGTGACTCACGCAAAATATTATAAATGAAATTTCCTATCGTCACTGGTTTAACTTATAATAAATGAAATTATTAATAGAAAGAGAAAAGTACAAATCTTTTTAAATTTTTTTAAAATCGTTTGGCTTATTTAAAATTGGTAGTTTTTTAAATGGTTGATGTTCAATTATTTAAGTCATGAATTTTACATTTTTCAAAAATAACAGCTCTTTTTATTTCTATTTCATATCTATTTCATCAAATTCAAAAATTCAAAAGTAGTTGAAATAATGGGTATTTCAGCACGCGATATTGCCATTATTTTTAATAATGAATTTTTGTGAATAATATTTTTGCTCTTATGCTTTAAAACATGTGTTTTTTTTAAATGAATTACTAATAAATCTTATCACATAATAAAATATGACATAGGCCAATATTTCATATTAATTGATAAAAATAAAATAACAAGTAAACAGCAAATTTTTTCAATATTTTGCAAATCAAATTCAACTTTCTGCAAATCAAATTCTACCACTTTCAAATCCAATCTAACCTAGCAAGCAATAATGAGAGTTTTATATTTTCTACTACTTCTACGTTGCGTTTTTAATAGACATTGTGTTTCAGCTGATATATTTAGCCTCTAAATCCATTGTTGAAATATTTTGTAGAGTTATGTCTGACTGTCTTAATTATTTTATTAAAAATACTTTTGCTCACTTTCACAATGCTTACACAACCAGCAGTTTTATTTTACTGATTTATAATATATTTGTCAGCGCTTGTTTCAATGGCGTTAAATTCAACTGATTAACTGATAGCTGTTTCATCTTCTAAAACTTATTAAAGCCTTTTTTTAAGCAGAACTGTTATTGTGATGATAAGTGGAATGAAACTGTCAATATCGAGCAAAATCAAACAAGCAAATGAAATTGAGAATCAACGGTATACAAGTACGGTATACGGTATACAAGTTCACTTGATACATCATAATAAACACTAAAAGAAAAAATTTGGTTACCATACCACCAACCTCTGTTGTACCAACCAAATGCGTTCCCCGTCACAATAACCTCAAATTCGGTTGTCTTGCCTTCAAAAACAAAATATGGAAACGTAATAAACGTAAATAATAATATGTCAACGTGAGTTCAGATTCAGTTGTTACAAAAGAGGTTGTAGTGACCGAATTTATTCTTTCAGTGAAGCTTGCCATGAATTCGGTACAATCCATTAATCAGAAAAGCTTTATCCAGATATATTAGAAAAATATGAATTTTGGAATTTCTGTAACATTGTGCATTCGAATTATGCGTAACCCCAAATAATTTGTTCACAGTTTACATAGTTCAAAATATAGTATAGATGTAGCAAACAAAATTCACATAGTTTAAAAGTTGAAAAGTTTATTCAGGTTGAATTTGAATTGCAAACAGTTGAATTTGATTTGAAAAAGTTGAATTTGATTCGCAAATTGTTAAAATTCAAATGCAAAACCATATGAAGGCTCGTTTTTTCGAGCAAGCAATGTGGTGCTATCATCTATAAATTAAATATCAAATGAATAAATTTTGAAATTTATGAAATACATGTTATCCAATATAATACGAGGCGTTCTTGTGAATAATTAAACTCAAGTAACTATTTGAATCATATCAATATTTTAAATTCGAAATAATTATTAGAACTTTTGAACAAACCATTTCTATTTTTTTTTTTGTATAAGTTTTGGTTAGTTGGATTAAAAGATTTAAAACCCAAAACAATATTTCCATATTTGAACAACTTTTTTCCCAAGGAATTTCATTTTATGAAATTGAGGCAATTTTTCATGCGAATTTAGAATATTAACCTCCTTTTTTCTTATTTGCAATCGTCGTTTTAAATGAAAGTCGTGATTTGATTTATAAACATAAACACAACATTTACATATATAATTAACATAACTATTATTTATGTTGTATATTTCAGAACATAAAAATAGGTTGATAACAATCTGTGAATTGATGCCAAGTTTTTTATAATTTTTAAATTTAAATGATTTTTTCAATGTTTCCGTTGGTTTCACCCTTTCAATTTTCACATCCCCAACTATTATCAAGTAATTCAAGAAAAGCAAGTGACCAAAAATACTATTAATAAAATAAAATTTTAAAAATTAAAAAAAAATAACAAATCGAAAGACTTCAACAAAAAACGACGAACCTCCAAACAACCTTAACATTTCTAAACCAAGAAGATTTATCGTTTCAAACAATTTGAATGCACACATCAAAAATTAAAGTTTTTTTTTTAGATATTTACAATAAAAACAACCCAGATTTGAACATAGTAAAACCGTAAAAAGTTTCAACAAAGCATTTCATTCATTTTTTTGTATAATTACTAACGCGAATATTTTCACTGTTGGAATTAATCAATTAAAAACAAAAAAGTTGTTTTGATGTTTTGTTGTTTTTAAAGATTAATATGCAATATTCATTTATTACGTAAAGCGTTTAAAGAATATTCATAAAAAAACGAATGTGAAAGTATGCAAAGGTTAGTTCTTTCTTTACGAACGATATTATATTTGTCGAACAGATTTTTTTTAAATTTGTCAAAATGTTTGAATAAATTAAATAATGACAATGTTTTTATCGTAATTAATCATTTGAAATGAATATACATATGTTAATTTTTTGAGATTTTTTATTCAGCTTGGATTTTAATTTCCGAATACGATTTGTGTTTAGATTTAAACGTAACAAAAGATTGTGTGAATGAAAACAAAAACTATAGATACAAATAATAAGTTGGCTAACCAGTAAATAAATAAACGATATTTTAATTTATCTGGGTTACAATTTAAATCAACATAGAAATTAAACGATTACAGAAAAAATGAATTGAAATGAAAGTGAGATTTATTTGTCACGATATATGACGCAAACATTGAATAAACAATTAAAATGGATGGCATGTACAACAGTTAAGAAGCTAATGACTGATTATTGTCCATACTTTCCACAATAAACAAAAACGTTAGGCTATACGACGAAAATGTTGAGCATACGAATAAACTTGAACCTGCAATTGAAATATAAAACGAGGAATCGTAAACAGATCCTGTGATTCAAAGCACATCATTTATAACTGTTAGTGTGTTACGACTGCATATGATAAATGAAGTCGAAAAATCATAATAACCAAACATTTTGTATTTTTATATACATTTTGAAAATACAATAAAACGAAAGGTAGAGAAAACAATATGATTTTATAAAATTCAAAAACTAAATGTACCAACACAAAACTGTCAAGTCAACAACAGGAAACATGTTCTTGTTAAGTTTTGTTTTTAAAAAAAAAAAAACAAAAACATCAAAAATTATGAAAATTATTCGTAGAACAACTTTTATTTGTTCTCTTTATTGTCGTCGGTTATTGGTGCATCGGTGCACGAAAAATCCATTGACTTTGTAGATATAAGCCTATATTTAAAAAATCTGATAAAATGCGGCTTTTGTTAAACTACACTATATGTATACAATACAATATACTGATCTATTTTATAATTTGTTTAATTCAAGTTAATTAAAAAAAGGGATATTACATCCGATTTAATTTAGAATAAATAAATTAGAATAAATTAACAAACTATGTAGATATCAGATAAGTCTTTGAAATCTAGAAAACATTACAAAATGAATTAAACATTCAAATCAGGTGTCCTGTTAGAGGAGTTTCTGACTAGCCACTTTCGTATTTATCATAAAGTAGTGTTGTATTTTGTATAACAAAAATACCAACCATCATCAAACTTCATAATTCATTACAGAAAATTCAATCAGAAATACTTAAAACTTAAATAAAATACTGTTATTTTCATACAATAACTTTTTCATAGAAATTGAAAATAAATCAATTTCCTCTATACAATTGTTTCTAATTATGTATAATTACAATATTCTACTATATTCCTTTCTATTTTATTTCATGCATTATTTATTAATGTTGTAGTTACCTGTAAAATTATTCTCATCTGGTATTTTACACATATGAATTATTAAAACGCTATTGTAGACTTTCCGAAACAATGTTAAGGTTAGCGTGGACTTTGATGGAATTGAATATTTATTTGTTCTTAATGTTAAAATATGAAATAATTTGTATTAAGTTCATTATAGTTTTGAACGGTTCGAATGATTGACAACTGAATTACAGAGAATGCCTTAAAAAAATATGATAACGTATTCTACAATATGGTTTTCGTTGAATTAGTTTTGTAGCATTAACTAAAATTAAGTACAATTAGTAAATTCAACTAAATCAATTTTTTAGAAAACGTCAACAAACGACAAAATGATAGTATGATAACGACCGACGTATAACCATGATAAAGAGTAAAAGTTATGAGACCCTATGATGAAATATACAGGGAAACCTGAAACATTTTTAAATGCTGATTGATGATAGACCACCTTTTAATACCTTCCATAGAGCATACATAATAATAATTCCAACGAAATGAATGTAGCGTTGACGTTCGCTTATCAGAACAAAAAGTCAGACAATATCATTATAATACCTTAGCGAAAACCAGTTTGACTTAAATGCTTTTGGTAATACATCTATCAAGCTCAAAAGTCTCGAATTATTCGAATGGAATGAAAATGAATTAGGAAAGAGCACTTTGATCAGATCCTGAACTAGCAACTGATATGTTGTATGGAAGAATACAATCGCTTTTCACACTCACTATACAAAACACAATAAGCTGCAAGGTTTTCAAAATGTTTAAGGCAAAATAGAACCGTAAAACAACATAACATCTGTTAAGCCTGACCATGTTCAAACTGTAAGGGGACTAATAATAGGACGGACTTAATAATTATCAATTACAACAGTTTCTTTGAAATGTCAGTATCCTATTATTTTAATAACATGAAATTGTTAAAGTTTTATAACATATTGTGAAATAGTAAAAAAAAATTGTTCTAACCGCAAAAAAGTGCAACAATTAAATTTTTATATAAATTTGTTTTGCTTAAATCAAAGTCAAAATCCAACCTTCATAACGAACGCATAACTATTATTTTCTATTCTTAAAAAAAACAATTTCAATTAATTTCTTAAATATTTTTTGTTATTTCGACAAACCAAGAAAACCCAAATAAAAAATAAGTTGCCCAACATAAAACATAAACATAGGTAATTCACGTTATCGGTAATGGTTCAATGAACTTATGGTATAAAAACAACTTTCCATTGATTAAGAATTTTTTTTGATTTTTTGTTGACTAAAATATTACATAAAGTTTATTTTAATTTTTTTATTATCACCAAACCTATAGAAGTTATTATTATTATATTACAACATTTTATTATGCGTTTAAAACAAAAAAAAACGTTAATTGTTTTAAAGTTGTTTGCCTAAAGGGGTTTTACCTTGAAGATGCTAACTTATTTACTACAAAACAATATATAGATTAGACGATAATCGTTCGTTGCATTAAATTTATTTCAGTTGAAGGGTTAACGGTGATTAAACAAGATTATTAGACGAGTATCTATATTGAAATCCCAAAAATCGAACGAAAGTTATATGAATCAAGGAGAACTAATTTTAGGTAAACATTTCAATGCGAAATTGTGTTACATTATAAATTTTAAAATAAACTAAATATTTCACTTACTAGATTTCGATTAATTCACATCCAATCAATAACTTTTGTGGTCCTAATTCAACAACAGCTATGGTTTGATCATGATAGTAAATCATAATTAGTGAATCTGCTGATTCACGAATTCCACTGAAAAATGTTAAAAAATATTTTAACTAAATTTATGTCATTAATTTTTGAACATATGAGTACATTAAAGTGTACAATAAGCATAGAAAATTATCAGATTTTCAGAACTTGCAGTAAAGTTGCTGATGCATCAGTTTTGCCTATATTTTTCGTTTTAAAATTTATTTGAATTAGCAAGCTTGGACTTTTATTTTTGTAAATAAATTCAACGTGGGTTATTATAACTCTTTTTGTACGGCAAAGCTAAAACTTGTCATTTTAAATAAAAAATTTAGTAATTTAATGTGTAGGGATGTTTAATTATTATTATTTTAAAATCTTTTAGGTAGCAACAACATAATCCATTTATTACGCACTAGTGCGTAATGAAACAATAAACAATCCAATATTGCCATTAAAAAATCAATCACATTTGAACAACTGCAAAACAAACGCTGAAAAAATTAGAGCTTAAAATCTATTTAAATTTCAGTCTATAATAATAATTGTACATATTTCAAATAATTTTTTTAACATTTAAAAAAAATATAACAGAAAATAACAAAGAAAGAAATGTCAGGACATTCATTCATAAAAGTTACTAGATTTTAGAAGTGGGATCACCATAACCTTAGTACATCATACACCCATTTTTTGTTTTCATTTATTTTGGCATTTATGATGGCTGGAACATCCATTGTTAGAGGGAAATATTTTATCAGATTCCAAGCATTTGCAAAGCACTCTTTCTAATTTCTATAAGACTCATGTTGGTTGATGTTTTTAATATAGTTCTTTGTATGCTTTGTATTCTTCCAAAAAATTCTTCCATAGCCAGCTAAGCTGTGCGAAAGTCATTGTTGTTACGAGTCCGATGCAAGCGGTCAAGACTGAAATGTTTTTTTTTACGTTCTGCACTTCTACCAATTTGAGCATTGAAGCTACCTGTATACTACGATTTTTTTTATCGAACTGGGGGATGTTGTTGATGACTTCATAACGTTCAAGAAAGGTGAGGTCTTTGGTATTTTCTAATTTATCTACAAAAGTTACATGAACGTTTACGATTGTTATGTTAAGTTTTCGAGAGCTAATTTTTACAGTTGCATGTTCAAATATTGTTTGGGCTGAAATTGATGATATCTTAATTCACGCAACGTAGTATGAGGAAGACAACTACTAATTTTTCTCGGTTTCGATGAACACAGTATTAATGTGCATCATTTTACTGTTTCATGGATTTCATTTCTTTGCTCTCTAAGTTCTAATAATGCCACTGTTTGATTTATAAGGTTAAAGAGCTTAAAGAGGTTAAAGAGTTTCTAGTCCTCTATAGTGTAGGATGTTCTATATTCCCATTTTAAAATCCCAGTTCGTTTACAGTTTGAAATGTCGTTGTTGTGATGATTTCAAGATAAACCGAAGTTAGTGTACACACTGAAAGAAAAAATCGGTCACTACAACATGTGTTGTGCCAACCGAACGTTTTCTGTCACAATAACCTAACCTCAAGTCCGGTTGTCTTTTCTTCAAAAACCAAATTTGAAGAAACACAACCGAAATTGAGGTTATTGTGACAGAAAACATTCGGTTGGCACAAAAGAGGTTGTAGTGACCGAATTTTTCAGTGCAACATAACAAACAATTCTTATAATGCACATCTTGGGAGATTTTTAGAAACATTTATCTAACAACCGCTTAATCCACGAGATTCATTTGCTAGAAGTCATTCATAACTGACAGAAGAGACACTTGAGTTGCATTGGTTTAAATATTATCAGTATTATCAAGCATATATTTCTTCTTATCAACGTAACTCTCCACTACACTAACTGTCAGCACTACGGATCTTGCAGTAGCAGCGTATATGTACAGAAAGAGAGACATCCTCAGAAATCGAACTCGACAGCCTTGTGAAACATGTCGAGCCCTTACACTGGTTACACAGTTGAAAAAATAATCTAGAACGTTTAAGTAAAAAAGGATATAAAGAATTTTAATTTTTTAGACTGATATAAATTAACTGAATCAGTTTTTGTCTTGCTACTATTAATCAAAACGACAAAACATATTTTCTTTATTCAACCACAAACCGCTAACAATGCACAATTTATAATACAAAGAATTGAAAAACAAATATAACCACATTAGCACAATTTTCACTTCTACTTTTCATTTCCTATTCATTAAATAACCATAAAAAGAAAAAACATTGTTGTCAAAAAATGGTTTCTAATTAATCACAACATTAATTATAACTAAAACTAATCCTTACCTATAATTTTTCATATTTTGCGCTTGTTTTTGTTCAACAATTTCAGCAAATGTTGGAAATCTGGGAATATTAAAAAATGGTGTTGGTGTTGTTGCAATTGTTGTTGATATAACAACATCCGAGCTTTGTACGTTTTGATCAAATTTTCGTGTAAGTTCACGAAATGCTGGTGGCAGTTTTATTGTAAATGGTAAGGTTGGATTAGCAACGGTTATTGTTAAGAGGGCAAGTGACAACAAGATACATCCTAAAATATGAAATTTACTATTCCATTGAGATGTTATCATTTTTTAACTTTTTATTTATTTATTTATTACTTAATTTTTTTTATATATTTAATTTCGTAATAACTCAATTCAACGCACAAATATCTAATTAATTTCACTTTGACATAATTTTTTAAATTGACTAATTGTTGTACAATTTTCTATTACAGATTTGAAACAACAAAAAAAAACATTTATGCAATTATTTTAAAAATGCAACTTAATCTTTCGAATTTATTTAAATCGCGACGGTTAATCAACAAATTTACACAATTGCGATCGAACGAAATAATATAAACAAACGAATCGAAAAACGTTTTAATTTAAATTTTACATCGATGTTAACCGGTGAAATGAGTTAACGAAACTAAAGGAGAAATTTGTAGTTAGTTAGAC
Source organism: Diogma glabrata (assembly GCA_963693315.1). Lineage (NCBI taxonomy): Eukaryota > Metazoa > Arthropoda > Insecta > Diptera > Cylindrotomidae > Diogma > Diogma glabrata. The sequence continues at coordinate 228,622,596 of OY856188.1, read as the reverse complement.
TAGTTAAATAAACATATGATCGTGATTGAATTATAAAAGTAAATAACATAAATCGTGATATAGAAAAAATATAAAGTTTCATTTCAACGATATTAAAAAATTGAATTACTGATTGAAAGAGAAATAAAAATGAAAAATGTAAAGAGGTCGTGGGTGGGGAGGACGGCGTTCGTAGCTGTAGTAAGAAGTGAGAGAGAAAATTCGTTTAACAGTAGCGACTAAAAATGCGTTTCTGTCATTATAACTTTGGCCTACACATACTTTGTGCATTTTGCTAACTGGAACAATTTTTTTCTATGATAGCAAATAAAAATTATATTTTTAAGCAGGTCTATCCCCTGGAAAAATGTGTTTTTTTTCCTCTAGTGTAAAATTGCAATATGTGCGGTATCGGATCAGGAATCTTGACCGCGTTCAACTTGCGCTAATCTCCACATGGTCTCCAGTCGAGGTCTTTCTTTTGAACCATGCAGGAAGCGGACAAGATATAGAAGAGGAAGAAATACGACAAAACCCGCGTTCAAGCATGTGTTAAAATTATGTGAACGACTGTGATCTTGACATAGGCACGTGTCCGGTGGTAACAATGTACAATGTACCAATGTACCACGTTATGTTTGACCGGTAAATTGTAGTTCGTCTCTGCTGTTAGGGAAGGAAATTTCTTTAGTAGCAGGCCGAAATCGTGTCGATCGTGAAATGAATGCGAGTAGGCGTATCTACGTTAAACATTGTGGCATTGATTTACAACTGAGTAGCTTAATTAATCAGCCGTTTTCGTTTCAGATCGACTATTAGGACAAATTTATTGAGAAAATCAGCGCCAATGATTGGACGATTCACTTGCGCTAGTATATGAAATCGTGTGTGAATGTTCGTTTAAGGCCAATGTCTACCTGTAGAAGTTTTGTTCCGTAGGTATTTATTATTGTGCCATTGGCGGCTGATAAGGCTAGATCGGATTGTTTAGAGCTATTTAAAATTGAAGTACAAAGGTAAACTGGGAGTACCGAAAGGTCTGCTCCCGTATCTATTAAAAAGGTCTGTCGATTTCTATCGAATATGAATAGACGGCTGGAATACTTAGTATTGACACAGTAGTAGGTTCTGCACTCTCACCAACCTTGTTTCTTCTATACATTAATGATTTGCTTTTTTCCACAGTACACCCAATCCATAGTTTTGTTGATGACAGCACATTGCATGCATCACATGCATCACCTAAATTTCGATCTAATACTGCAGTTACCGCTGATAGAAAGCTGCTAATTGATTCTATCAACAAAGATCTGGAGCGTATAATGGAATGGGGTGATCGTAATCTTATTTCATTTAATCCAACCAAAACCAAATTATGCCGTCTTTCAAGAATAGAGCGACATAAAAATTTTCCTATTAAAACAAACCATGAGGAATTGCGTGAGGTTGAATCAGTTAGACTTCTTGGAGTGGATATTCAAAATAACCTGAAATGGAATAAACATGTGTTCAATCTCGCTAAATCTGCAATGCAAAAATTAGGATTCTTGTGTCGATGTAAAAAGTATTTCAATCCCGAGCAAATTTTGCTAATCTTCAAGTCGTCCATGTATGGAGTACTGCTGTCATGTTTGGGGAGGTGCTTGTCAGTTAACAATAAAATGTATAGACTCTGTACAGAGAAAAGCAATACGGTTGATTGGTAATACTGAACTAACGGACCGGCTTGATTCACTCCAGCACAGAAGGAATGTGGCTGAACCGTCAATCTACTACAAATATAACTTTAGCGAATTCTCCTCTAAGGAAATTCAAAACATCCTTCCATCCTGTGCGCAATTTAATCGAGGAACAAGAACTTCAGAGTTATCTCACCCATTTGCTGTCCAAATACCTCGTTGTAGAACTGTGTCCTTTCAGAACGATTATTTTAATAGAGTGGCCAAATTGTGGAACTCAATGCCCTCCTTTGTATTTCCCGATGAATTTTCTCCTTTTTCTCCTTATTTAAAAAACATTTCCACCGTCATTTAAAACAATTAGTATAGTTATCCCTATATCCTCATTCCTTCCATTTTCCTCATCTCCTTCCTTTATAGTTGACATGGTATCTTCGGATATTCAAAGAGTCTGAATAATGATTATTTCATATTTAGTGTGCTAAACATGTCTAACTAATTAATAAAAAAAAAAAATAAGCTGCCGTCTCGATCTCGAGTTTTATTCGTTTTTTTGGGTACATACTGTTATGAGGATGTTTTATCAGTTGCGACTGTGTATGCCACATTTTTGCCCAACCATAATATTTATAATTATTGAAACATAGATTACGAACGCCTCGATTTCGATGTTTTTAGTAATTATAAATACTGGAATCCGACTGATGTTTGGGGGAGTTCTGATTAAATTGTTGATGAGCTGTCATTATAATGTTGATGAGTTGTTAGTATAATTAGAAAAAAATCAATATTATTTATTTGTTTTGTGTAAATTATAATAGTAAAATTTTAATCTCATCCGAGAACTAAGAAAAGAAAATCATTGTTAGTTAGTTCAATTGTGATAGTAGACAAAAAAAACTAAATACAAAATGCCGTGTAATTATTTAAAGAACAATCATTAAAACTATTCGTCTCAGAAAGAGATGATTATATTACGATTAGCCTAAATTTACCTCTAGTGAATTAATCAATTAGTTTATATGGTGTCTGTAGGATATACAGAAAAAAAATTATTTTAGTTGTTTTGTTTAAAAAAAGAAATAAAAATTGAATGAACCCAATACATAACCTCAACAATCGTGGTTTCATTTTTGTTAGAGTTTCTTTTTTTTTGCGTGGCTAAATGTAAACTGTTGAGTTACAAAAATAAAAAGTTCACCCATAACTAATTGAACACTATTTTTTTTATAAATCAACTATCTGTAATATAAAAACTGTTGAAGAAGGGAAAAATTTGCTTTTGATGAAAAGATTGTTAACGAAGTTCATTAAACATAAATGTTATAAATATTCAACGATCATCCTAGCATTCTGGCGCAATAGTTCCATCGATTTAACACCAATTTATGATTATTGCTCATTGTTGTTTTATGATTTTTGCTCAACTGTGGCCATTTTAGTTGACGCAACAATTACATCGATTTTTTTCAACAATTTTTGATTGTTACTGATTATGGCCGACTTTTGCTGATTATTACTAATTATTGTTGTATGATTATTGTTGATTATTACGGTATGACTATGGCTGATTGTTGCTGATTATCATTTTTTTGAGTATCGTTCAACGATTTGTTATATTTTAGGATTACAGTTCTACAATCACCCTAACAAGTTTGGCGCAACCAACACAAATTATTTTCGGTAGTTAAGATGCATATGATGATAGGCTAAGAATAAAGAAGGTGGAGAGAAGTTGGATCTGCTAAAATCATAGGGTGAGTCACTTTCTTATATTGTATTACTATATATATGTTCTGGTATTTGTTTGGCCTTTAATCTTACCTAATCTAAGTTTTACAAAAATACCATTTAATAATGGGGTGTTCGTGACGGTCGCGGCTTCTTCGTCGTTGAGGGTCGCCAGAGTCTCCTTTTTGCACTTTTCTTTTCGCATAATTTTCGAAATACGCGCACACTGTTTATTTGTGCTGGGGTGACAGGCACACTTCCTCAAACCCACATGCTAAAGCTAGCTCAGGATTATCAACCTCACTAGGAGCGCGGCCTGCCTCTACTGATCCATTGGTGTTTCCAATAGCCACAGTTCTCCATTACAATATTGGGTCTAAATCCATGGTAGTTTTGGTGCCCAAATGTGCATGGAGGTCGGCACCTTCTTGCCGCTGCTCCAAAAACTCGGTGATAGTAACATGGTCCCATTCTTGAACTGTTACGAGATCGTGACCGTTGTCGGAACGGAGATGGTGATTTGGGACGAAACCCTGAGGTCATAGGCTGGAACCGATTTCTTGATGTGCTTTGACCTCTCTGCGTCAATCTGTTTAACTGTATTTCCATCCGTGTGAGTCGCTCTTCCATGGTTAATGTTTTTTGTTGTTTACGGTTAGTATTCGAATACCTTGCAAGACGATGTGTCCGGACCTCGCCAACTTGTTGTCGTTGCCCGACCGACATAACCTCGTACATCCTATCGGCTGTTTTGGCAATAACATCCGTGGTTATTGACTCTGGTTGTGCGGCAATCGCTATTCTGATTATCTCCGGAATGTTTCTGATCCACAAAGAGCGTATAATTTTTTCGGCTAAATTATTCTCTGCCAGATGCTTTATCCTTCGAAGGGATTCAGAAGGTCGTTGGTCCCCATGTCTTGACCACCCAGAAGTGCTGCCAATCGTTGCTCGTCTGAAGGCGCTAGACGGTCTAACAGTGTTCGTTTGGGTGTTTCGTACTTTTGGACTTCTGGTAGGTGTTCAATCGTGTCTAAAACTATCTCAAACACACTTCTGGTGTTAGAGCGTGCAGCATATTGGTGGAGATATTTCCTTTGAACCGTACTCATATTTTCGTCGTCAGACATTTTTCCTCTAATCTCTACACAATCATACTCATGATGTGGTTTTTATCCTATATCTGTTTCGTTAGATTCACGAAATAGATTTCATAGATTCGCGAAAGGATATTTTTGAGTCTAATAGAAACAATAAGAAAACAGACACAACACCACAAGCTTGACAACAATACCCTATTTAAAAACGAATATAGAACATATATAAGTAATTAATATGGAGTGAAATATGGTTGACATCTATTAAGAAGGCCGGATTTTCTGGACGCGCTCTTTATATCACCGCTGCCATATGATCGTTCCAGAGTAAGACATCGGAAATTGTGACTCAATAAACGAATGCTGTTACATTCGCCTTTGTAAATCACATGTACTAATTGAAATATATCACAATATCTATGGTCTGTGGATACCGAAATGTATGGGTCAGTCAGAAAATTTTGAATCAGTGAATCAGTAACTGCTTGATGAAAGCCATACGCAATGAGCTTGTTGATCAAGTTGACAAGATTCAAACAAATGCTTTTGAATTGTCTAATGGGATTACATAAGTTTAAAATCTGATTCAAGGCTATATTTGGGATTAACTGTTACTGCTGTGGGATAGTTTTCACTAACTTTTGTTTCTGTAAGAAACCAAGTATACGGTAGATCAAGCCCGAGATAATATTGCACGATGGTTTACGTTCAATCCACGCAGAAGCGTAGCTAAGGGGGGGGGCGACGGGGGCGGTCCGCCCGGGTGTCACCCGCTTTGGGGCCAGGTTATCCATATAATTTTAATTTTTAAATTGTGATAACTATGAATGTGTCCTATAAATATGTCCTATTGGTTCAAAAAAGATCTATTCTACTTTTTAAAATTTTTGAGTTATTACGTAAAATATAATTTTAACAATATGTGTGTATTTCTTTTTTTTAAATCGAATCAACATCTTGAGCATTGAATACCATCACCACAATTACTCAATAGCTTTGAATATTCCTATAGATACCATATTGACCGTTTTCTTTAACGGTACATTATTTAGTATGCAAGAATGATTCTTTAACGACCAGGTCTGAAAACACATATGCTGAATAATGTATAGGAAAAGTAGTCCCCGTCGATAATGTAGCACCCTGTGTCGATACGGTGGCACACTTGAGTTCTGTTCTATTCCAAAATTATGTTTCTATTCCAAAATAATTTCTAAAATATCAGCTTAAACTTAATACCTAATATGTTTTATATTTCAAACAAATTAATTCCAAACACCTAAGGAAACCAATAAACAATCTAATCACCGTGTTTGTAAATAATCTCAAATTAAATTTTTTTTCCTTTATCTTGAAACTCGTAAATTGGAATGGATCGTTTTCGGATGGACACATAAATAATTACTGTGGAATAAAAGGGTAGTTATAATGGTACTATAGTTTTGCAAATTTTTATAGGTAAATACATACTCATCCTGTTTGTTTTCAGTTTTATAATATTAATGATAAAATTTAATAAGGCAAATAGTACATTATGATGCTAGGACGTAAAGCTAAAGATTTTGGACGTATGTGGAGTTTGCAGATCGAGGCGCTAGCCGAGATTTGCACCCACATTAGGTCCAAAATAGCTTACGTCCGTGCATCATGTACTATTTTTTATTCGCCGCAAGCAAAATATTTAAAAAAAAATGTTTATTCTAAATTAAAATTATAAATTTGCATAAATTTTAAAATAAAAATATGTGGAACAAGTAACCTTTGACAAAATATTTGTTATTTTTTCCAAATTATTGTTTAGCTATGACAACAAATGATAGCAACCATTTTAATTGGATAATGAAATTTTGAATTTAAGGGTTGCTTTGATAAAAATTTTTATTTTTCATAGAATTTAAACAAATACAAATGCTTTTCGCATTTTTGGACGTAGCTATGACAACAAAATAAATAGTTGAAAAGTGATACTTTAAGGCCGCAAATCACAGTAATAAAGTAACACTTTAATATGTAGGCGAATAAAAAATATTTAATAACATTGCAATATTGCAAAAAAGGAATCATTTGTCAAATACATAAGTGTATTGCTTTGACAAAATATAAAAAAAAATTGAATTTATGTTAATCAAATCCATTTTTTAATTGTGATACATAAGAATATATGGGAGTAATTGAACAAAACCTGGGATTAATTTCCATTTAGTCAATTATGTGATGGTTATGATTTCGAATCTTGGACATCTTACCAATATAACGAACTTAAGGATGAATTTTACACATTGTACAAAACCAGGGCATCATTGGATTTCTGTCCGTTGTCTGGATTTAAATAAACCGTACGTCCAATAATTTCGAATTGTAATTTGATTTTATCTGGGATATTCGTCTTACTGATTGTAAATGGGAACATTTTGAGCATTTTACAAAGAAGGTTTTATAAGATATATTTCGTTTACGTTCTTGACTATATTATTAGAAGAGTAGAAAAAACGAAATTTCTAAACGAATTTTAGGTTTTTGGGCATATTATCATTATTTTTGATGAATAAAAACGTCTTTTATTTTTTATTAAGGCGTTCATGCTCCATGTAGGAGCGTTGCCAGGTTGATCAGCTTTGAATATTCACCACGGTCATTCGCAACAGTGACATAATTACCATGGCAGCCGAGTTTTTTAAGGTCGTTTATTACGTCAGTCTCCCATTGTAGTCGTCTCCCATTGTAGTCGTGGTCTACCTCGCGGTCGCCCACTCCCTGGGGTACTAACGTACATTTTTCTAATCATTCCAGACTGTGAATCGGCTCGTAGAACATGCCCAAACCAAGCAATCCTATTAGAACGGATACAACCTATTATATCAGGACCTTCAAGAAGGTCTCTGATCTCAAAGTTATACCGGGTTCTATACTCTCCGTCGTCTGTCTTAAGTGGACCAAAAATATAGCGTAGGATCTTACGCTCAAATACAGATAAATGCGATTCGTCATTTTGTGTAAGGGTCCACGTTTGTGACCCATACATCACAACCGGTCTAATCAATGTATTGTATAACTTGAGCTTGGTGTTAGTTGATACATACGGTGATCCAAGGAGAGGTTTAATTGAGTAGAAAGTTCGATTACCTGCAGCGATTCGAGCTTTAATATCTGTAAGTATGCTGTTGTTTGAGTCAAGCATTGATCCCAAATATTTAAAAGATTCAACTCCCTCAATTCGTTCATCGCCGCACATCAAATCTTTCTTCTCAGCCTCCCTTGAAACATTCATATGTTTGGTTTTATTGTAGTTAATTTGCAGACCAATTTTTCTAGCACCACTCTCAGAGTTTATTGACAAGATATTGTTATTAGTCGGTAGTTTCTTTTGACGGCAGACATATTCCAAGGCTAGATTAAAAAGTATAGGAGAGATAGCATCACCTTGTCTTAAACCGGAGTCGATTAACCGGATTATCATTATTTTTGATGAATAAAAACGTCTTATACACTTTAAAAACTTTTTATTTTTATTACTACTGGAAGACCTAAGTACTACATTCATGAGCCAAAAGTGAAATTTTTACCCCCACATTTTTTGGCATTTCTCGACGTTTTAGGACCTACTAATTCTAAAAAAACAAAATGTATGTCTGACGGCCGGCCTTCATTACCTACGCTGCAGGAAAACCCGCTAGAGGGATTTTTTATTTATTTTTTTTCCTAAAAATAGGTATACTCTAGGGACAGGTCCGAAAGGACGCTGTGTTCGATAACTGTACCGGAAGTGTGTCAAAAAAATCATTAAGTGCGTCAAAAATAGCAAATTTTCATATGTTTTGCTTAAAAACCGTTCATTTTAAGTGATTACGAGTATAGGAACATTGCATTTGGAGAATCTTGATGGTAGTATATCAAAAACTAGATTATTGCATTATAAGTTTGTCAAAAAAATGTTGTCAAGTGTGTCAAAAGAAAGATTTTTATTTATTTTTTTACCCAAGTTTTTGGAAAAACATAAAACTAATTATTTGTATGACATGGAATTTTATTATTATTATAGAGAATTATGGCATTATAAGTTTGTCAAAAAAATAATGTCAAGTGTGTCAAAAAATGATTTCATTTATTTTTTTAGCTAAAAAAAATTTAGTTGTTTTTATGACGTAAATGTAATTGAAAATGAAATTGGACATAGAAAATTTTGAATTTGTTTTTGAAATATTTTTGGAATTTTGAAAAAAGTTTGTATTTTTGATTTTGTAGTAATTTTTGCAATATATTTAGGATTTTGGAAAAAGTTTTAATTTTTGATTTTGTAAGAATTTTTGGAATATTTTTAGAATTTTGAAAAATTTTAAATTTTTGATGTTATTATAATTTTTGGAATATTTTTAGAATTTTGAAAAAAGTTTGATTTTATTACAATTTTTACAATATTTTTGGAATTTTGAAAGAAATATGAATTTGTGATTTTGTAATATTTTCTCGAATCGCTAAATGGAAGGTTTTTGAGTAGTTTGCTGAAAATGTAATTGAAAATGAAATTGGACATGGAAATTTTTGAATTTGTTATAGTTTTTGAAATATTTTTGGAATTGTGAAAAAGTTTCAGTTTTTGATTTTGCAAGAATTTTTGGAATATATTTAGAATTTTGAAAAATTTTAAATTTTTGATTTTATTATAGTTTTTATAATTTTGGAAAAAGTTTCATAATTGATATTGTTATAATTTTTGTAACATTTTTAGAGTTTTGGAAAAAGTTTCATTTTTTGAATTTTTAAGAATTTTCGGAATATTATTAGAATTTAGAAAAAGTTTAAATATTTGATTTTACTGTAATTTTTGAAATATTTTTAGAATTTTGAAAAATTTTAAATTTTTGATTTTATTATAATTTTTATAATTATGAAAAAAGTTACAATTTTTGATTTTGTTATAATTTATGCAATATTTTTAGAGTTTTTGAAAAAAGTTTTGATCTTTGATTTTGTAAAAATTTTTGAAATATTTTTAGAATTTTGTTTGAAAAAAGTTTGAATTTTTTATTTTTTTTAATTTTTACAATATTTTTGGAATTTTAAAAGAAATATGAATTTGTGATTTTGAAATATTTTCTCGAAACGCTAAATGGAGAGGTTTTGAGTAGTTTGCTGATTGTATCATCTTTTCACTAAATTATGTTAATTTATGATCTGTTATAATTTTCCGACAACGTATTGATGTTTCGTGTTAGTTTTGTAATACATATCTAAACAGAGATAAAAAATACATGTTCTTTAACAAAAAAATATGTTTGATATACATCGCTGCCCAAAACTAAAAACCATGTCCTCATAAAAGTTTTTTGCCGAAAACTATATCAAAATCCTTAACCCAGACCGAAGTCTTGATATAACAGAGCTGTGAGATTTCAGCCCCTCCATATTTTTTTATTTTTTCCTAATATTTTCTGTTTCTAAGAAAATTTCTTCGGGGAATACAATTTTTATTACGAATAATAAATGAAAATGTATAAAGATATGATGAAGGACAAAGTTCTTTAAATAAAGGCAATTTCTTAGAACTTATCAAACTATTGTCAAAGTATGATGTAGTATTAAAAGAACACATCATGAATTAAATATTAAAAAAAAATATAAATATTTTGGCTAATTATGTTTGATAGCACACCTGACATTTCACATATTGATCAAATGTCAGAAGTGATTTGTTATGTGAAAATTGATGATAGAAAATCGGAAATCAAACAAGCATTCCTTAGATTTTTTCCTTTACATGGAAAAAAAGTCCAAGCGGCACGTATATCCGCTAGAAATAGGTAGATTTCGGGACCAGACATCTTTGTGTACAAATAGAATTGGATGTGTCACATTAGTTTAAATAAAAAATTTAAGTAGAATAGTCCAAGTCCAGAATAATCCAAAAAAATTATCAAACCAAACTAAATACATTAACGGAAACTACTTTATCAATGCGATTTCGGAACAGTTTTATTTAATTTGGTTAAAAAAACTACTTTTAATAACATATTAAATCCACCAAAGAGCAAATAAACGTTCTCACAACATCACACCTACAATGCCACCACACATAATTTATAATCTAAAATTGTCAAACAACTTTTACACCTCAAATAATTCAAATATCTACAATTTAGGAAGACTTTTGTAAATGTGTAATCAATATGCATATAAGAAAATATTCCTTAATTTAAAACAATAATGACTCAGCTTTGTTTTAATTTTTTTTTAAATTTTTGCGAAAAAAACTAAAAACTGAAAAAAAAACAAAAGAAAATTTTTTTAATATTTTTTCTATAGGATATTTTTATGGAAGTTGTTGTTGTAATTGAATGACATGCATTAGGTTTAATGTTAATTACATTGAGACCTCTTGGGTTAGAAAGCTGAAAATCTTTGAGGTTATAGTTGGAAAGTTTATCTAAAAGTTAGTATAAGTTTAAACAACATAAACTCAAAAACAAGGAAGGCATGGCCGTTTGCGTTTGTTTTCGTTCTAACAGCCCTGGTGTCTCAACCTCTAGAATTGAACTATTTTTTGTTTAAATTTTGGAAAGATTTATGTTCTAGTTAACGTGTGCGTAAATATTCAAAAGTGAGATTGGCCATTTTCAGTCAAATCAAGGACAACAAAGCTTAGTAAATTTTTAAAACAGCTGATTTTTCAGGAACCTGGAACGCCAAGGTTGTCATTTGGAAACAAATAATAGAAATATGTTCAAATATTTAATATTGATAAATTTTATTAAAATATTATGATTCAAACGGAAGCTATAACGCCCTAGATTATTCGACTTTTTTGGCTCTAGCCACTTAACCTGTACCCGGATATGGCCAGTTCGCAAACTTGTCCAAGATATTTTTTGCCGCAACGTATACAGAAAAAATTTTCGTTGTAGGTCAAGAAATGCGATCGTGAGAGTGCCGGTAAATTCCGTTATAGCTCATATCGTTATATATATATATATATATATATATATATATATATATATATATATATATATATATATATATATATATATATATTTATATATATATATATATATATATATATATATATATATATATATATATATATATATATATATATATATATATATCAGTGGCGGATTATCATACAAGTTTTAAGGCAACCGCACCAGGGCCCCGCGATTGAGGGGCCCCCCAAACATAACAAAAAAAAGAAACTAAAACCAGAAAAGTTTGAAATATATCTATTTTCAGGCATTAACATTACATTTTTTCTGTATTTAAGTATTTTGATTTGCTTTGCTTATTGTTTCATATAAGACAGAAAGAATGCAATACAAAATTTGTAAAATTTGTATATTGCCTAACCCTTCATCTCTGGTTGTACTTTTATTTGTATTTTTAGTATTCTATATACAATTTGTGTGAATAGAGGTTATTTCTCTCTATATATGTTTCTCTATGATTTAAGTGTCTATAATTTCATCAAATTTAATTTCGTCCAAAATTTCCATGTAAATAGAAAGAATGGATAAATCGTTCAAACGATCATTACTCATAGTATTACGTAAATAACATTTGATTAACTTCAGTTTTGAAACTGATTGTTCGCCTATAACATTATCGACAAACATGCATAAAAACATTCGTAATAACTTATCGGTATTCGGAAAAGTGGTGGAAAGATTATCATTGAACATCGTTTTGTACATCGATTCATAATTTAAATTATCAAATGTGAAATAATTTTTGGCAAATTGACATTCGTCAATCAATTGATTTGCATTGAGATCTTTTGGGTATTTTGCGGTTATTGTTCTGCAAGAATTAGCAATCTCTTCATCACTCATTAAATTTAGATGTATCAAAAACGAGTACTATCTAGATCTTCATAATCTTTAGCACGCTCTCTCAGATTGAAAAGAAAAGCCTTTATAATTGGCTTGAACAACGATTTTTTACGGTGGTCTTTTTGTTCCTCTAGACAAAGTGTTTGTGACGTTGAGCAAGTTTGAATATTATTTGCGGTTTGTATATTAGATAAAACAGAATTTAAAAGCTGATAGGCATCATCAAAAATTTTGTTGTAATCTTTATTTTCCAAATCTGTAACTATTAAATCAAACAGTTTTTTGTCACCGAGACAGTTAAATTAGATTTTTGTAATGCTCGATTCACAAAATTAAACTTGGTTAGTACACTTTTCCAGAGGACAAGCATCAAAATGTTTTCGAATTGACATAGTTTTTTTTATCAAACCTGTTACCACCGCTTTGTTATCATCACTGAAGCTTTCCTCATGTAGGAAAGATTTTAAAACATGCAACACTTTCAAATAACAAGAATTTAAAACGTGAACTGATTCGTATCCAGCTGACCATCTCGTTCCAGTTGCTCTCTTTAACATGTATTCGCTATTTTCGGTTAATTGTTTTTGTAATCGATTCCATCGAAAAGGGGAATATACGAAAAATCCATAAAGTTTTTCAACCATATCAAAAAACTTAGTTGCAGCAGTATTGCCAGAAACACTATATTTATCGACTAAATTTAATGAATGCGCAGAGCAAGGGACAAAAATTGCTGTTTCATTTGTATGATGAATCAATCTTTGTAGGCCACCATAAATACCTGCCATATTGTAAGCGTTGTCATGTGACTGGCCTCAACAATTATCAATGTTTATTTCGTTTTCAATGTGGAATTTCATAATGATGTCAAAAAGATAATTCGAAGTATGACCTTCGATTTCAATAAATGAAATAAATCGTTCACAAATGGTATTACTTTTAACATATCGAACACAAAAAAACAACTGGTCTGTATGGCTCACAAGTCACATCCTGAGTGGAATCGACACTAAACGAATAATATCGAGACTCTATAATTTCCGAAACAATGTGATTTTTAACATGTTTTGCCATGATAGAGATGAATTCTTCACAAATTGTGCTTGAAAGATACGATACTTTTCCTAAAAATATTCCGAATAATAAAAAAAAATCATTTGTAAATGTTACATGAAAAGAGTTTACCTTTTCCTTTATTGCCAAAACGAGAAATATGTTCTTGTAAAAAGGGATCAAATTTAGCCAATAATTCAAGAAAGTTTCCATTGTGTTTTGATCCTAAAATTTCATCGTGACCACGAAAAGCAAGTCCTCGTGATGCAATTTTAGTTGTATTATTAAAAGATTTCTCGAAAGTAAGTTCATTTTTGATACGCATTTTATATGTAAAATTATTGGTCATGTGATACTTAGACTCTTCATGCTTCGAAATGTGATGAATTATTCCAATTATTGAATCTTTTTAATGAAAATGCTTGCGATTTTCCATTCAAATCACCAAATAAACGGCATACAAAACAAAAAACTGCTTCGGCTGACGGTGAATAGATCAGCCAATCTCGTTTAATTTTTGTTGCATTTGTGAGTTTTCTATAAAAATGAAACTCAGTGAATTTTCGACCATATTTTCCAACATTTTTCATTGCGTCTATGTTTTGACACGCAAAGGCACCTAAGAAACTAACTGTATAATAGTACTTTATTGTTGAGATGTTTAATGAACTAGTTTATTTTCGATCAAAAGTTTACAATGCAAGCGAGCAATGAGCATTGCAAATTTGTGAGAAAATAAAATTCATTAAACACGAAAGCAATACGACGTTTTACTCTTCCGACAGAGAAGCATGTTTTAATTTAAAATAAAATTCATTGATAAAATAAATAAAACGAATAAAGAGGACATCTTTATAGTAAATGAGGACGGAGGACCTTCTTGCTCCAAAGGAGGACAGTCTTATCCAAAAGAGGACACAAAATAATCTATGGGCTGATCACTATACAAAACTAATCGATCAAATTAAGCATGAAGTGAAACTCGACCATAAGATTGAGTTAATTGAGAATACAACAGATGAAAAACTTGTACTTGTTGACAGCCTATGTTATGAAACATATACAGCTAAAAAAAATCATGTAAAACCCCGCCTTTATTGAAATGCAACTAATCGTCCAAATTTCAAAGGAATCGATCCAGTACTTAAGGAGATTACCTATTTTGAACAAACGAACATTTACATTTTTATTTATATAGAAGATAGAAGATAGAAGAAGATAGATAGAAGAATATTTATTGAAATTCTATTAAAAGTTTATTGCAACACTAATCTTTATAAAATTGTTTGTGTGTTTTTTTACTGAAAATAATAATTAAAAGTATTCTTTTTACTAATTGAAATAAAATAAATCTGTCTAAAGTCTTATTTAAATATTTTGTTTATATTTATTTCAATAACCTTTCTAAAAAAAGTGTTTTAGTTATTCTATTTTCTAGAGTATCGGTACTACACCGGAAACGTGAGAAACTTTGTCAGTATTGGCAAAACGGATATTTTGGAAGCACTATTGTCGATGTCAATATGTTATTGATTACTTTCATTTTGAAAAGTTATCGTTCAGCTGGGAACGGTAACGGTAACAGTATTGACATCGAGCCTAATTTCATAGAAATAAAAAAAATAATCAACAATCTTTACAAACAATCTTTACAACAATCGAATCAACGCTTGAAAACCGCCACTAATTCCGGACATATTGTTTGCGTTGTCATATGACTGTCTCTGCAATTTTGTATGTCAATTTTGTTTTCTTCGAGGAATTTTTAAACGATGCCAAAAAGATACTTTTATGTTTGACCCTCAATTGGAATAAAAGCAACTGTTCATTGATTCTAATCGTTCATTGATTTTACCATCTTTTACATATCGAATGCAAAAAGCCAATTAATCCGAATGACTTACATCCAGAGTGGAGTCAACACTAATCGAATAATAAACTGCGTCAATGACGTCAGCTGCAATACGATTTTTGATTTCTTGCCCCATGGTGGTAATAAATTCGTCACATATTGTGCTTGAGAGGTACGACGTTCTTCATAAAAATATCCCAATAACAATCACTTTTATCATTTCATTAAGTTTGCTTCAGATGTCGCATACCTTTTCCTTTGTTGCCAAATTTATCACTACGCTCTTTTAAGAAAGGATCAAATTTAGCCAAAAGTTCAAGAGCTCCAAGAAAGTTGCCATTGTGATTCGAGCCCAGAGTTTCATCACTCTCGGAAATTCGGAATTAAAACTTTTATTGTTTATTTATTTTCTTTATAAATTATATATCTTTATTTAAAATATTCGAATAGATTATTGCTTTTAGATTGCAAAATAGAGAAATCGAAAATTTTATTTGGAATTATTTATTTGAGAATCTGAGAAAACAATGGAACCCATAGTTAAAAACTGCTGCAAGAGTATCGCTTGAACTAGAGAATCAATTCATGATACACATTGTATAGACTCTATTTCAGAGATTTTTTAAGGGTGTAATTGTTATCGTTTTTCGCAGTTCTGATTTCAGACATGCAGTTTTGAATCATCAAAAAATCAGTTCTGTTTTTTAGCCATCAAAAATGAATTTTTGAAAATACTTCAACTTACTAGGGTTTTTTTCGAAGCAGATGACTGTTTTATTTAGTAATCAATTTTGGAAAATGAGGATAAAGGGCCCCCAAAAATTTACCCGCACCAGGGCCCCCTGAACTCTTAATCCGCCACTGATATATATATATATATATATATACACAGTAAAAAATCGTTCGTTCACGCACGGTCGTTCTATAAAAAAACGGTTCGTTAAAAATTAAAAAATTTGTTTGTTTGTTATTTTTAACGAATCAAATTATTTAGCGCATGCAGGTACTCAGATTTTAACGAACAAACGCACCAAATTTACGCAATCACTATTTTTATACTGCGACGATCTGTTGTACGTTCTATAGTATCATAAAAAAGTTCTACAAACATATGATAAACGAACAGTGGGTCGTTCTTTTTACATCAACGTACCGTTTGTAAAACATGTAAATACTGCTCCGTTCGTTCCGTAGATTTTTAATATATTTCTTTCAGAGATTTATTTAGTATAAAGAAATTTTGACATATGGCGACATACCATAAATTCATTTTGTCGATCGCGTTTAAATTGGTCTTTTTTTAAATAAAATTAGTAAAAATATAGTATTAATTTAAAAAAAATATACTAATAAGTGAAAAAATACATATGTGGAAACTGGTGTACAAATTTTTTTAATTTATCAGTGAAACTAATAAAATTGTGGACTATAAAAATAAATAAAATGTGTACAAATATTTTTGTGTAAAGGAAAGTGTCAGGAAAAAATGATGTTCCTTCATTTGAAAAGGGGTGATATTAGGTGATATGAAAATTATCTGCCATTCTTATCACTAGATTGTGTTGTGGCCATATATCTGGCACCAATAATTCGAATTGTGTCAAAAGAACTCGCGCGTAAAATGTCGAATGGAATAATTAACAATATTGTGAAATTTGTATTGCATAACATCAAACTGATGTAACATTGTCTTATATTGCTAAATACACAAAAAAAAATTTGGTGGATTTATACCATATTGTGAAATTCGTTTTCCGTAAAATCGTTACCGTTACCGTTTTATATTTTGCAATACGAACTTCATAATATGTTCCGAAATCACGTTTATGTGTCCGGGAATAGGACTCCTGTAAATTTTGATGTTAGTTATGCACCTTGCTCTGTCCGACAAGTCACTGAAAACTCCAATTGTTATTTTGCAACTGGTTGAACCTGTTGTCAAGATTAAATGGGCACAGTACAGAACAATACAGAACAATTTAGACCTAACTAAATTAATGAAAGTGGATGACCATTTATATCACAAAAGGATATTCTGAAAGGTAATTTTTATTAAAATTGTAGTATTGTATTGCATTAATGAACCAAAAGTGAAATTCTAACCACCACTTTTTTTGACATTTCTCGACGTTTTAGGACCTACTGATTCTAAAACAGCAAAAAAAATGTATATCTATCTGCCGGCCGGCCAGCCGTTCGTCACAACTGACGAAATCTAGAAAAGGGCTGGAGTGATTTCAAAATTTTTTTTTTAAATGGGTTTAGTCAATGGAAAGAGCCGAAAGAACGATGTGTTCGATGTTCGATGTGTTTGGTACAGGAAGTGTGTCAAAAAAATCGTCAAGTGTGTCAAACAAGGAAATTTGAATATTTTTTGCTTAAACAACGTTTATTTTAAGTGATTATAAATAGAAACATTGAATTTGAAGAAATCTTGATGGTTGGGATTGGTATGTGAGACCAAAAACTAGATTATTGCATTATAAGTTTGTCAAAAAAATGTTGTCAAGTGTGTCAAAAGAAACATTTTTATTTATTTTATTACCCAATTTTTTGGAAAAAATAAAATTACTTATTTGTATGACATGAAATTTTATTATTATTATAGACAATTATGGTATTATAAGATTGCCGAAAAAATAATGTCAAGTGTGCCAAAATAATGATTTTCATTTCTTTTTTTAGAAAATAGTAAAATTAGTTATGTGGATCAAATGAAATGTAATGAACATGATATTATTATTATTGAGAATTTTATTGCATTATAAGCTTGTTAAAAATATGACCCATTTGTTATTTTAGCCAATTTCTTGAAAAAAAAAATTTAACTGTATGACTTATGGGCGATTTACATGTTCCAACATTTTGTTCCAGTAAAAAATGAAGCAATAAGTATATTATGATTTTCGTATGCGAGACAAGAACAACAATATAAATATGCAAAATTTTACTGGAGTTTATTTCTAGTTTTTGGGCAAATGTTGCCATAAAACTGAGAATGTTGGCATAAAATATACTTACCCAAGTATATTTTATGGCAGCAAAAATTATTTTATTGCGACGTAAATGATTTTATTAGGAAAAAATTAAGTTTTTGCTTGTCCAACTTAGTTTTTTGTAAATAAAAATATTTAGTTATAATATTTTATCAAAATTTTGCTAATTTTTGTAATATTTTTGGTTTTTGTATTGGATATCAAAATTTTATAGCATCGTCATTGTTGATTGTATTGAATTGTAAAATTTTATTGTTGTAATTTCAAAGTTGAAAGCTGAGTTTAAATATGAAATTGATCAAAATTTGATCGCCATCACTATATCATCACCAAATATAATATTTAAAGCCTTTTATCCATATAAGAGTCCATGTTTTTTTAGGTTTAAATTTAATAAACATAAAACAACGAAAGAATAATTAATTTTTTCAATGTTTATCTGTCAAAAATTATAGCACAACGCCTTCTAGATTATAAATTTCTTTCTCTTTTTAACTACCAAAAATTGTATATCGCGTGTAGCTCTAACTTTCAGTAAAAAAAATGCTGGAAAAAAATGTTGGAACATGTAAATCGCACATTAAATGTGACATGGAAATTTTTGAATTTGTTAGTCTTTGAAATAGTTTTTGAGTTTTGAAAAAAGTTTCGATTTTTGATTTTGAGTTTTTGGAGTATGTTTAGAACTTTGAAAAATTTTTAATTTTATTATAATTTTTGGAATTTTGAAAAAAGTTTTAATTTTTGATTTTGTTATATATAATTTTTGCAATATTTTCAGAATTTTTTAAAAAAGTTTAGTCTTTGATTTTATAATAATTTTTGGAATATTTTTAGAATTTTTTCACACTGTTTTTGATTTTATTTTATTTTTACAACATTTTTGGAATTTTGACAGAATTATGAATTTGTGATTTTGTAATATTTTCTCGAAACGCTAAATGTGTGTTTTTGAGTAGTTTGCTGATTGTATCATCTTTTCACTAAATTATGTTAATTTATGATCTGTTATGATTTTCCTTCAATACATTGATGTTTCGTGTTAGTTTTGTAATAAATTTCTAAACAGGGATAAAAAATACATTAACAAAGAATTATGTTTGATATACATCGCTGCCCAAAACTAAAAACAATGTCCTCGTGAAAGTTTTATGCCGAAAACTATATCAAAATCCTTAACCAAAACCGAAGCCTTAATATCTCAGAGCTTGAGATTTCAGCCCCTCCATATGTTTCTATTATATTTTCAACATTAGCAAATATTTAATTTGTTAGAAACTTGACACACTGAATAAAATGTTCGATTTTTAAACGATATAAGTTTGTCAACTTCGTCGCGGATATGGCGGATCGAACTCTGAAATCGATTCAATACCTGTGCAGGTTTTAGAACGGTGTAGTTCAACCACTGTTAAATACTTAAGTTTTGAAATGAAAAATACATAATATAAGGCCAAGTTAATTTCTTTCATGGAAATTGTTATTAACTTCATTCAACTTCTGTTAAACTATATGTAAAATCAACCTCATTCTGTTGGCAGGACAAATCTTTAATTGTAGTAGTTCCAATCAAAGTGAAATTGTTTCTAAGTACACTCCAAAAAAACCAAATTCATAAAGATTCAATAAACGCTGTTTATAAAATTTTATAACCAAATTATACGTGAAATATATAAACTTTTTCATAAATAATACGAAATATTTATTATTTATTGCTTATCGTTTGATAACTCATTTATGTATACTATAAACCAGTATTTATAAAAGAATAATCGTTCTTTTTTTGTAAGTTTATAAATTTGGTAAATATGTTTTGGAAAGGATGAACATGATTATAAAATTTTCAACCAGAATTCATAAATAAATTCGTGAAATTTATAAACACAATGGTTATTAATTGATAACTTTGACCAATACTACATGAACTTCAATTCGTAAAAATAATAATGTGTTTATTAGCGCCAACTCATTACAAAAATTCGCAAATTTAATATATTTTTTTACAGATATTATAACATTTTTTTTCAGTGTTTTTTCCTTTGTTTGAATAATAAATTGTTTACTTCGGGGTGAGGTTGACTTCAATATTTTTTCAGTGTAGGCTTTTGAATGCCTAAGCCTACCAAGCAGATTAGGCTATCAACCTCTGAAAAAGGTGTAGTGAAGTTCTAAAGCATTTTCAAACAACTAATAGATCTGGAGGTATGGATTTGAGAAAAGCATTAAGCAACAAATAAATACAATCTTTAGATTATAGTTTATTTCTATTTACAAAAACATATTGTAAATATTTTATAAAATTAATAAAATTTTGAAAAATTCCTACAGAAATGCGTGTTTTTTCATTTTTATTTTTCAGATCTAGAGATTTATATAAACAGTACCTGTTCCTAAACAATCAAAACGTAACTTTAAACAGTTTTTTATTAAATTTTAACAATGGTTCAGTAAGTTTCCAACAATAAGTTGACATATTTATATATATTTTATATGTTCGCCCAATCTCACAAATTATATGCAGCTGCCCAATTACCGGCATGAGGCGTCATAAACTAACAATTGTCTATCCATTGAACGAACGAAAAATACCCCAAAATTTACTCCAACAAACTTTGGGGTATAAGTCCAACTAACAGGTTAAGTACAAAACAATCATGGTGCAATAATAATCGGATAGTGCAACGAACCACAGTCACATGCACATATTATCTAACGAACTTTGTTTTATGACTAGAACGGACAATAATATCGCGAGTATGCTCTAAAATTAAAAACGAACCGATTTAACGAAAGATATTCAAATATTGAATTTAACGTACTCTGTTTTATAACTTAAACGAACGTGTTCTATGTTTAATATAAAAATAAATGTTAATTCGGTCAGATTAACGAACCATAAATACTTATTATAACTAAAAATAGCAACAATAAATAATGTAGTTCTCAATTAAACGAACAATGTAGTATAACAACAAAGAACGAACGTTTTATGATCTATAAATTGTATTTTAATCAGCGCTAAGCCAAACGTCCCAAAAGGGGTTTTTAAAAAAATTTAATTTAACAATTAACGAACGAGACGAGGTTTAAATAAACTAACGCTTGCAAGATTTTTAAAAAAAAATAATAACATACGGGCGTTCGTCAAAATATTTTCTCTTGAAAAATATTAAAAATCGCGCCTTTGAACGAACCATTGTGATACGACCTATAGCGGTGCAAAAACGCTGTTACAAAATACCAACAATTTTTAACTGTGTATATATATATATATATATATATATATATATATATATATATATATATATATATATATATATATATATATATATATATATATATATATTTTTATTTTTGGTTTTTTGGCTTTAATATTTTATTATTAATAATAAAATGATATTTGGTTGAAGCCAATAATTTATTCTTTTAAATAAAATAAATAATTTATTTATTTTAGATAAAAAGAATCTTTGTTTTAAAAAAGAATAAAAAAATAGAATTTAAATTATTTTTTTTTTTTGCAAACGTTTCGTATATTTAATACATCCTCAGTGCAAAATTTTTTAATAAACTAACCATAATTTTTTCTACAAACAGAAAACATAAATAAATTGAACATAGAAAATTTTTTAAAAAAGAAAAATAGAGAATACTAGATAAGCTTTTTGAATTAAAATAAAAAGTACAATATTAAGTCAAAATGTTATCATAAATATTTTGCAGATAAACAGTATGTTTTTGTTTATTTATCGACTTTTTGCTCTTTTTAATTTGTATCATCTCCATTATACTCCTTTTTCTAAAATTGCTTTCTTTTTCAAGAATTTCAACGTTTGCGAAAGAAACGTTATGTCCAGCAACAGCAAGATGTCTTGAAAACGCACTACTACCATTATCATCGTCAGAATTAACAGGCTTTCTTTTAGCATCATGTAAATGTTGATCAAAACGTTTCTTTAAAAATTGTTTTGTTTGTCCAGTATAAGTAAAATCACAAGAACATTTAATTTGATATATTACTTCTGTTTGTAATTCCTTCGGTACTTTATCTTTTAATTTTGAAAATAAGGTTCCTCCAATAGTTTTATATGATCTTCCAACAGCATGAATATTATAATGAAAAAGTAAATTTTTTATTTGTTCATAAACACCTTTAACATAAGGTAAAGATACAAACGTAGGTAGAACATTTTGGGGCGCAACACTTGTTTCGACATTTATAGGTGGTACTTCTATAATATTACGATTATAATTTTTAAACAATGATTTATTTATCATTAATTTGATTAATTTTTTGGGATAATTATTTGATAATAAAGTTTCTTGGAGAAGATCAAAATTTCTTTTATGAAACCGTTTATCTGACAAAAGTAAAATTTTATCTGCTAATAAAATGATTGTATTTTTCTTGTAAGACATTGGCAACCATGATTTAAAATTTAAGTATCTTCCAGACCACGTATTTTTATGAAAACAATCCGTAATCAACGATCCATCATCATTGTGATATATCAAAAGATCCAAAAAAGATATTTGTTTGTTATGTTCAATTTCAATAGTGAATTGTATGTTATTATTAAACAAATTAAAAAGTTCTTTAAATTGTACGATCTTCTCTTCAGTAACAGCAGTGATAATATCATCAACATAGCGATAGAAAAAAAGTGGTTTGATTTCTGATTTTTCTAAAACTTCTTGCTCTAAATATTCCATGACAAGATTAGCAACAGCCGGACTAACTGGCGAACCCATAGGTGAACCAAAAATTTGTTTACAAATTTGATTGTTGAAAGAAAACTCACAATTAAATAGAACTAATTTCAAAGCATCAACAAATTGTGTTTTTGATAATTTTGAACCACTTTTTTCTTTAATTAACATCCAGTTTTTTTCTATTAGTTTGATGACTAAATTACTATCAACATTAGTAAACAAAGACACAACATCTAATGATAACAATTTATATCCAGGTGGTAAAATTACATTTTTAATTTTGTCTTTAAAATCTACAGCATTTTTTACAAAAGTGTTTGAATGTCCAACAAAATGATTTAAAATATCTGATAAGTAAGAGGACAAAGCATATAATGGTGTTCCAATAGAACTGACAATAGGTCTTAATGGAATGCCACTTTTGTGAATTTTTGGTAATGAATACAATTTACCTACAACACCTACCTACAACATATGATCTAAGTAATTTACCTTGATTCTCTGTGATCTTTCCTTTTCTTTGCCAATCCATCATCATAGTATTCAACAAACCTTGTATTTTAGATGTATTGTCTTTTTCAATTTTTACGTAAACTTCATTATTGTTGAGCATAACATTGTTTTTAGAAAAATATTCATCACGATTTAAAATAACAGTTACACTACCTTTATCTGCATTAGTTATTATTATATTCGGATTTTCTTTAATAAATTTTTTTGTATCATTCATGTCTTTTAAAAAAGATTTTTCTTCAAAGTTTAAAAGTTGCCGGTGGTTAGATTGATTTTTAAAATTTGTAAGAATATTGCAAATACGATTTCTTACTTCAATTTGTATATCTGTAGTACTATCATAAATAGCACTTTCCACATCAACAATAATTTTTTCGAAAGGTATTGATTTATTATCAAAAGGTATACTAAATTAATTTCCTAATTTTAATACGTTTTTGATGTTATTGGGAATATTAACGTCAGTTAAATTCATTAACCAATTGTCATTATCAAATTGAGAAGAAGTAAATCTTTCATCATTCTCATTATTAATTAAAGTCTCAATTTTTTGTCGATGTTTTTCTTTTATTTTTTCAAAAACTATGGTAAATCTTAATACTATTATATATTCATAATTTGAAAAAACTGTATGAGGCAAAATTGATTTAAAGGAAGACATTTGAGTTGCAATAATTTTTTCTAAATCATGAATTTTTGAGAAAACTTCGTTAATTTCTTGCGACATTACACCAAATAAAAATCTTCTTTCTAATTTATGGAAAACATCAGCATTAATATTACAAATATTTTTAATTCGTCTATGCTTTGGCAAAAGTTGTTGTTTACGTTGCCGTAAAATCTTTTTAAACAAAGATTCTTTTTATCTAAAATAAATAAATTATTTATTTTATTTAAAAGAATAAATTATTGGCTTCAACCAAATATCATTTTATTATTAATAATAATATATATAAATATATATATATATATATATATATATATATATATATATATATATATATATATATATATATATATATATATATATATATATATATATATATATATATATATATATATATATATATATATATATATATATGTATATGAATTTGTAAGAGTTGTTAATGTTGATTTTATCATTTGTGAGTAGGTGTTGTAAAAGCTCAGATGTCCATTTAGATAATTTTGATGAGGGGGTGTTTATGGATGCTACTACCGGTCTTACTGGGATGTTTGGTTTATGAGTTTTGGGTTGTGCATATAATTTTGGTGCTGTACTGTTGTATGTTGTAAAAGTGGGTTTTTCTTGTTGGGTGATGCTATGTTCGTCGACCAGCCGTTGTATTAGTTTATTATTTAGTAATTGAAGTTTGTTTGTGGGATCATTTGGTATGACAGTATACGTAGTTGTATCGAGTAGAAGTTGTTTGATTTTGCAATCATAGTCCAGTTTGTTCATAACTACCGTCGCTTTACCTTTATCGCTGCTAACGATTATGACTTC